>CM026324.1:15060000-15660000 GCA_014843725.1 Amphicarpaea edgeworthii
GCCACCCTTGAAAGAGTGCGTAATAGCTCACTGATCGAGCGCTCTTGCGCCGAAGATGAATGGGACTAAGCAATTTGCCGAAGCTGTGGGATGTAAAAATGAATCGGTAGGGGAGCATTCCGCCTTAGAGAGAAGGACCCGCGCGAGCAATGCTTTGGACGGCGGAAGCGAGAATGTCGGCTTGAGTAACGCAAACGTTGGTGAGAATCCAATGCCTCGAAAACCCAAGGGTTCCTCCGCAAGGTTCGCCCACGGAGGGTGAGTCAGGGCCTAAGATCAGGTCGAAAGGCGTAGTCGATGGACAATAGGTGAATATTCCTGTACTACCCTTTGTTGGTCTCGAGGGACGGAGGAGGCTAGGTTAGCCGAAAGATGGTTATCGGTTCAAGGACGCAAGGTGCCCCTGCTTTTTCAGGGTAATAAGGGGTAGAGAAAATGCCTCGAGCCAAAGTTCGAGTACCAAGCGCTACAGCGCTAAAGTAATCCATGCCATACTCTCAGGAAAAGCTCGAACGACCTTCAACAAATGGGTACCTGTACTTGAAACTGACATAGGTGGGTAGGTAGAGAATACCTAGGGGTGTGAGACAACTCTCTCTAAGGAACTCGGCAAAATAGCCTCGTAACTTCGGGAGAAGGGGTGCCTCCTCACAAAGGGGGTCGCAGTGACCAAGCCGGGGCGACTGTTTAGCAAAAACACAGGTCTCCGCAAATTCGTAAGACCATGTATGGGGCCGACGCCTGCCCGATCTTAGGAAGGTCAAGGAAGTTGGTGACTGATGACAGGGGGAGCCGACGACCGAAGCCCGGTGAATGGCGGCCGTAACTATAACGATCCTAAGGTAGCGAAATTCCTTGTCGAGTAAGTTCCGACCCACACGAAAGGCGTAACGATCCGGGCATTGTCTCGGAGAGAGACTCGGTGAAATAGACATGTCTCGTGAAGATGCGGACTACCCGCACTGGACAGAAAGACCCTATGAAGCTTCACTGTTTCCTAGGATTGGCTTTGAGCTTTTCCCGCACAGCTTAGGTGGAGGGCAAAGAAGGCCTCCTTCCAGGGGGGCCAGAGCCATCAGTGAGATACCACTCTAGAAGAGCTAGAATTCTAACCTTGTGCCAGGACCTACGGGCCGAGGGACAGTCTCAGGTAGATAGTTTCTATGGGGCATAGGTCTCCCAAAAGGTAACGGAGGCATGCAAAGGTTTCCTCGGGCCAGACGGAGATTGGCCCTCGAGTGCAAAGGCAGAAGGGAGCTTGATTGCAAGACCCACCCGTCGAGCAGGGACGAAAGTCGGCCTTAGTGATCCGACGGTGCCGAGTTGAATAATTTAAATAATAAAATTATAATTATATTAATTAATATGTGTGTATATATAGGTGCTTACTTCGATACCGTCATTGATAGATGGGTACGGTACATTCAAAG
Source organism: Amphicarpaea edgeworthii (assembly GCA_014843725.1). NCBI lineage: Eukaryota > Viridiplantae > Streptophyta > Magnoliopsida > Fabales > Fabaceae > Amphicarpaea > Amphicarpaea edgeworthii. Next base: position 15,061,431 of record CM026324.1, read on the forward strand.
TATATTTTTTAAAACTTAAAAATAAGGACTTTTATATAAATTTTAAAATAATAAATCTATTTTTATAAATATAATTAAAATTATTAGAATATATATTATCTTTATATTATCTTGGTAGTTATTATCTTTATATTATCTTGTTAGTTATTATTTATCTTTATCTTTATCTTCATATGATATGATGTAATAAAGAGGGTTTCCTCAATATAAATAGAAAAGAGGTGTGGCTTTCTCCCACACAGATTCAACATACATTCAATAAAATACACATCATTCAAATTTTATTTTAGATAATTTATTGAAAAAAAGAGAAACTGTCGACCCATCAGCAATAAAAACCTCGCCAAGAAAATATGTGAACAACATTTTTAGAATAAGTAACACCTAAAATATCATTAAGGATAAATCAAACTTTAACACCTTGTAAATTTGTGTTCAAGACAAACAGTCGAAACATCACCACACACAAAAACTCATTAGATCATAGTGCAAAGTGTTCTATCAAACTCCACACCATTCAATTGACTAATATTGAGTAATCATTAGAAAGAGATGCCTATATAAGAATCAAGGAATTAGTAATCAGCACATGACAATCAGTCTTGAAAAACAATAAATAAATATGCAGCATTCAGAGACGGATCCAGGAAGTTGATTAGGGAAGGGCTAGATTTTTTTTAGGTATTTAAATATATAATTTCTAAAAAAATATATTTATTAAATATATAATTCTTAAAAAAATATTTATTAAATAATAAATTTTATAAAATTATTTATGATTTTTAACCATAAAATTAAAATTATTTTTTTATTTAAAATGATAGAAGAAGAAAATACATGCATTTATAATTTTAAATTATTTTTTTATCTCAAATACATTAATAATAATAATTTCACACTTAAAAAACAAATTCATTAGATTTTATAACAATTATAATATATATATATATAGAGAGAGAGAGAGATAAAAAGGTAATAATTCACAAAATATAATTAATCTAAATAATAATAATAATTAATAAAATTAAAATCATGAGATATTTGTATTATATCTATTAATTAATATATTATATATTTTTAGTTAGATTATATATTAAAATATATTATTTAAAATATTATTAATATATAAATAATAATAATAATAATAATAATATTTTTTATTTTTTTACTAAAAATAATTATATATATATATATATTATAAAAAGAAGAGGGATTGGGGAGGGGGGGCTAAAGCCCCTGCTTGCCCCCCGTGGATCCGTCTCTGGCAGCATTGACACTAACCAACAGATGAACAGCAGAGGGAGAATGAGCAAGAAAGAAGAGTGGTGGTGGGTGGTAGCGACAATGGTGGTTGTGATTTTTTTTAGATCAAAATAAAAGTTTCAAATTTTTTTGGTTAGTCCAAATTTTTTTAATAAATATTTCAATTTTTTAAAGTTATATTTACAAATTACTAAAATTATAAATTATAAAAAAAAAAAATACATGTATCGTAGTATTATTGATGTATTCATGAAGACATTAAAAATTCTTCAAATAAAAATGACAACATATAATTTACATATTTTTTTATTGGTAACTATTATGCTTAAACATGCAAAACCCAAATCACAATGCTAGCTTGGTAGTTGGTCAGCGCACTAGTTGAAGAAAGTGACTAATCCTATGTTTAGTGATTGAGGTAAAAGAAAACTCGGAAAGAAATATAATTAACTCTATTTTAATTTTGTTAGAATATATATTATCTTTATATTATCTTGTTAGTTATTATTTTTTATTATCTTTATATGATGTAATCAATAATATATATGTTAGAATATATATTATCTTGGTAGTTATTATCTTTATATTATCTTCATAGTTATTATCTTTATATTATCTTGAATAGAAAAGAGGTGTGACTTTCTTTCACACACATTCAATAAAATACATATCATTCTAATATGCTATTACAGCCTGCTTGAGGGAATCAGGAAAATCGTGCTTCACCGAAGACAATTTGTCCTCAGTGGACATCTCCGGTGGATTTTCTTTCCATGACCTCTCTTTGTCTCTTGGCTTCTCAACGATCCTCACTTCCTCACATGATAGGCGATCCTCACTTCCTCTCTTCATCTCTACAAAGCTGTTGTTCCTCATTGTCGACCAATCTTTTTCCCAATGCAATCACACCAGATCAAGTGCCGAAGATAAACAGTACTGCATCTCTACAAAGCTGTTGTTCCTCATTGCCGACCAATCCTTTTTCCGGCGCAATCACACCAAATCAAGTGCTGAAGATGAATATATATTATCTTTTTCCCAACGCAATCACACCAGATCAAGTGCCGAAGCTCACCACCACTGACCAATCTTTTTCCCGGCGCGCTCACACCAAATTAAGTGTCGAAGGTGAATATCAATTAGTTCGTGAACAGTACCGCACCTTTACAAAACTGTTGTTCACCATCGCCAACCAATTTTTTTCCCAGTGTGATTACACCACATCGAGTGTCGATCGATCAGTGCGTGAACAATACCGCATATGACATTTGTAACAAGCTTGGCTCATATGACATATATGCTCCAATTTAAAGGGGGTGTTAGAATATATATTATCTTTATATTATCTTGATAGTTATTATTCCTCAATATAAACAAAGATGAGGTGTAGTTTTCTAAAACACACATTCAGTAAATATATCATTCTAATAATTTTATTTTATTTTATCTTAATTCACTTTTATTTATTTTATTGTACCAAACACACCTTAATAAAGCATAGTAGAAGGGAGAAGGTGAAATTGTTGTTTTTCATATATAAGGTTTTTAATGTTTTGATTCTTTTTTTTTTTTTTTTGTCTCTAGAATATTTTATTTTTAATTAGTTCCGTTCTTTTTAAGTGTGATCATATGATTGACAGATTGAAAAATGGGTTGGAAGTTTTTTAAATAATGAAAACTATAATAAAAATCTTTCAATATTAGAGAAATTTATATATTTTCAATTATAGTTTTAGAGGAAATGAAATTAATAGAAACATGATGGACTAAAATGAAATAAAAAAATTGAGAAACTAAAACAAGAATTGTTTCTTAAGAAGACTTGGATGAGGATTGCTTCAGCCGCTGCTTTGCAGCTTCTTAGAGTTCTAATCCCTCAGGACAAGGTACCACTGGTTGTGTGAGAAATTGAGTGACTAATAGTTACCACTTGTTTACGCATCATCAATTCTTGAGATGCACCATCAGATTCAAGTATATCTTAAAGTTCTTGCTAATTTCTTAGGAAACATGAATGAGAATCGGAATACTCCCTCCATGAGTCAGATTGAGGAGGTAGCAGATCTAGCATTTATGGTTTCCAAATTTAAGAAAAAGAAGATCAAGAATCAGAAAGGCAAGGAAGTACATGGGAATCACAATTTTCTTATAAACACTACTATTCATGTCCATAAACTCCTTAGTTAGCTCTGTTTGTATGGGTTGGGTTCCCCAACCATTGTCAATTTTTTTCTGTTTTGACCTAATCCCTCTACATGGTTGTTTCTTACTTTCATATTTTTTCTTTTCTTTTGTTTTGGTAGGTCTTGGTTTAGTTTTCCACCTTTGTACTTTTTTCCTTTTATAATACACAACTTGAGGGTTTAAGAAGGGGGTCCTTGGAGATGCTAACTTTGTTGAATATCTTTGTTATTGAAACTTTTAATATTAAGCCTTTATTTAAATAAAAAATCTTTAAAATAATGTGATTTATTAAATTATTTTCTCCTGTATATTTTCAATTTGAGGTGTTAGAAGGAACTAATCAATGGACTATAATAACATCTACATTGGATATACTCACCCTAAATATAAATGGAAAGAGGTGGTCAATTTAAAATAAATTAGTGTTTTAAAGTTAAAAATATTCTGTGTCTATTCTAAAATAAATTTAAGGGATAAAAGTAAAATGAAAACAAAAGTAAAAATTACGATCAAATGGCAAAAATAATTTTGTCTTGTAACAGAAAAATCAAACATGTAATTAGAGATTAGTAAAAGCTCAAAATAAGTGAATCATCATCTACAACAAATGTAAAGCATGCATGCTTTAAACGCATCAATCATTAATTTTTTTTAGGTTACCCTCTTCACACAAGAGACTAACGTCCTTTTAAAATTCTTTTGAAGTGGAAAGTGGAAACACCTCAAAATGTGGTATAATTCAATCTTTATTCCTTTGGAATATGTAACAAAGAAACATATATTTTAATTATCTAGAACAAATTATCCAAAATATAAAAAATACAAAAGCGCAACATGTGGGAGTGGCCTGCATGAACAGCTTTGCACCCAATTTATCCGTATGTATATAAAACAAGAAATTAATTTTGTAAATATTTTGAATGCAAAAATGTTTCACCATGTTACCTATTATTGTGGTTAAAAACACTGTAATAATAAGGGGATCCTTTGAATTTCTAGTATATATTGTAGTAGAGGAATGCTGTGATAAATCTTTTTGATTTTGTCTAAATAAATTAATTGAAATCACAAATTCAGGTAAGAGAGGTTCACCTGAATTTATAATTTTTAAGAAATTTTGACCCATCACAAAGATAGCATGTCAAATAAAATATTTGAAAGATTTATTAACATTCATCATTCTCATAAGTTTCTATTAGATAAGCCTTAAAATTAATCTTTGGTTAGAAGCTTAGTCACTCTTAAAACGCCTAGTCTTATCTAATTATCAATTTAATCACACTCATTGAGTTCTCTCTCTCCCTCTCTAGAAACAATTTCATATCAATTAATCAATGCGTTCAATAGTATAGAATATTTTATATTTTATAGTGTAAAACATTTTTACATTGGCAATGTATTAAAATTAAACTCCCAAAAGTAAAATAAAGTTCATCCTAATGGTTTACTCTATCAGTATATAATGCCTAATTAATTATGTTCACATACACATTGTGATCTTCTAATTTACAATACATTCTTGGGGACTTTTTGGTTTACTCTATCAGTATATAGTTAGAAGTAGAAACTCAGTCTATTTGGACCTTTTGACTCAACGGCTTTTTAGGACTTCCCAACTTTAAATCAAACATGCGCAAGTATGTGAAGGTAACTGGAACAAGAACGATTATGGGTGACACAAGGCTAAGTGCAGCGTGTCATTCTTCCATTCATTTTGAGTCAGCAAATGCATGTAGGAATTGCTGATAAAGTAAATAAAACAAAGTGGCTATCATATGGTCTATACAGCAGAAAAGTGCAATACAAAAGCACTTACGTAATGCATTGTCCAAATTGCAACATTTGTAAGCTAGTTGAGGTTTGTGTGTATACAGCTACTATCTCACTTCTCCTACTACAAGAAGTAAAATATAGAAAAAAAGCACAATATCACTATGTGAGGGACCAACTAACTTTTTGTTATAAACTATAAGCTGCACTTTTTAATAAACAAGTTGTTTCACCATTCCTATAGGCTATAGCTTCTTCCATTGCAACTTCTTCACACAAATTATAATGTGAGTGCTTAGTCAGATATATTCTAAAAATACTTAACACTTTTCCAAAAGCATTTCTTCTTGGTGTGTAGTTCTTGTTCTGTTTCTGTCAAATATAACACATTTGGATTCTTCAAAGATAAAGAAAAAATGAGAGTGAGAGAGAGATTCATTTCTCCTTTGAGTATTTAAGGATGCAATCACCAAACCAAATGCTATGTTTTCAGACACTAGAACAGCCAGAGTTGAAAATGTGTTCACATAGCCTCATTTTCCATGCTAACTTGTTTCTTCTTCTTCTGCTGCTAATAGTTTGTTGTCAAGCTCAACAACTTCGAGTTGATCACTACAGAGACACATGTCCAAATGTTGAGTCAATTGTACGCGGTGCGGTTGAAATGAAACTTCAGCAGACATTTGTGACAGCTCCAGCTACACTCAGGCTCTTCTTCCATGATTGTTTTGTTAGGGTCAGCATAGTTATAAACTTATAATAACTTATAAATTATCATCTGTTTATCACTTTTCATGCACCTCTTTTTGGATAGGCTTCTCCAGAAGCATTCTAGAAAGAGAAAGTAAGAAGAAAAAATAAAATGAATTTTTTCATAAGTTAAAATTAACTTCTTCTATGTTAGCTAATACTTTGTAGAAATTTTTTCATATAACTTCTCTTAAAATCGGAGAGCATCTACAAATACAGAAGCTAAATTTAACTTACAAAGAAACTCATTTCATTTTTTCTTTTTACTTTCTTATCCTGGAAGTGCTTCTAAAGAAACTTATCCAGACAGGTCATAGGTGTTATTAAATTTTAATGCATTTTGTGCATGTTGGACAGGGATGTGATGCTTCTGTGATGCTAGCTACAAGAAACCACACATCAGAGAAGGATAATCCTATCAATCTTTCACTAGCTGGTGATGGATTTGACACTGTGATCAAAGCCAAGGCTGCAGTTGACAATGTACCTGGCTGCCAGAATAAGGTTTCATGTGCTGACATATTGGCAATGGCAACTAGAGATGTCATAGCATTGGTAAAAATAAGCAATAGCCTTGTTTGGCATAGAAGATAATTTCCAATCAATAGCTTTATACTAGTTGTCTCTATAATAAGTAACAATGGGGTAGAATTAGAGAACACAAAAATGAATTAGCAACAATTGAGAAAAAGATGAAAAAAAAACCCAAATAAGGTGGTTTGGACACGTACAAAGAACGTTGTTGGAGGCACTAGTATGCAGAGTAGATTGCATAGTTTTTAGTTAGGTAAAGAGGAGGAGGAGACCAAGAACATCGATCGAGGAAAGTTGTTAAGAGGGATCTCAGAGTAAATACTATATCTTAAGATTTGGTTTTTAACTAAGCCAAATGAAGTCATGTAATTCGTGTAGCCGACCTCACCTAGCAGAACAAGGTTTTTGTTATGTTTATGGAAGTACTACTAGAATGTTAGGATCCATGCATACACCATAGAGTATCATATATCTTTTGATTTGTCTTTATATGTAGCATTTGAATTCCTTGAACAATTTAGATGAACACCAAATGAACAACATTCACTTGGTTTTGCAGGCAGGAGGACCATCTTATGCAGTAGAGTTGGGAAGGCTAGATGGGAGAGTCTCAACAAAAGCCAGTGTTAGACACCATCTACCTCATCCTGAATTCAAACTAGAACAGCTGAACCAAATGTTTGCTTCACATGGCCTCACCCTAACCGATCTAGTTGCTCTATCAGGTATTTCAATTTCATTCACAATGAACAGAATACATGCATGTTTGCTATCCAAGAGTTTAAACTTGTTTCTGGATATACATTGCAATAGGGAAGGTAGGTTTTCTCCAATTTTCAACTTCTTTGGTTTTATGTTGGCATCTATCAAGTCTCAAACTGCATTTTGACTCTCAAATCAGTTAGGAGAAGAAGCAAGTCTGTCGAAAGTTTATATAAGTTTCTTTAGAAACTTCTTAAGACAAAAAGTTTCCAAACATAATCACTTAACTTGAAACTCATTGTTAGCCAAAATCAATTTTACAAAATCAAGATACTCTAAAAACAACTTTATGAAGGCCTATTTGAACACTTGCATAGAGACTTGGTCCGATTTGGATAAATTTCTTAATAAGCACTTATAAGAAAATAAAATAAAGTAAAATGAATTAAGCTTATCTCATAAGTTAAAATTAACTTATACATAAGTGTTCCGACCTCAAGTTATCGGGCATCATTAGGATCATCACCCGAGATATTGTTTGCTTAAGTGTTTGGTAGCCCATCACGATTTTGTTCTTGTAAAAAGCAACTCGATGAGTTAAGAGAGGAAGATATTTATAAATTCTTTGTCTCGACTCCTAATAAGTTAAAATCAATTTTCAAAAAAGTTAAATGAGAAAACTTCTATAAACGCATCCAACAAAATTTGTTTACTATTGGAATCTAAACGAGAGAGCTTCTATAAATCTGATTGCAGGAGCACACACTATCGGGTTCTCTCACTGCAACCAGTTTTCCAAAAGGATTTACAACTTCAGAAAAAGGAAAAGCATTGATCATACCCTTAATCCTACATATGCAAAGCAGCTCCAGCAAGTGTGTCCAAAAAATGTGGACCCCAGATTAGTCATTGACTTGGACCCAATTACCCCTGGGACATTTGATAACCAGTACTACAAGAATCTTCAGCAAGGAAGAGGACTCCTTGCTTCTGATCAAGCTTTGTTTACTCACAAGAAAACAAGAGACCTAGTTAACTTGTTTGCAGCCAACAACACAGCCTTTGAAGCTTCTTTTGTAAGTGCCATGACAAAGCTTGGAAGGATTGGGATCAAAACGGGAAAAGAGGGTGAAATTAGACGTGATTGCTCAGTGGTTAACTGAGCCACTGGTCATGTTTTGTGTTCAGATTATTGTCAAATACTTCTTTTTTCAGATTCTTCTTTTTTGGAGGTTAATAAATAGTGTCTGAGACCAGTGTAGGAATGGTGGTGATAATAAAATAGAATGCAGGCAAAGTCACTTTTTAGTAGAATTTGATTCTAGAACAGTTTCCAAGGAGACTAGGCATGCCTTCAGTTTTGGACTGTTTCGGCTCAATTCAAGTAGTGAAGCATTTATTTCATTTTTTTTATCTGCTATTGCTACAATCAGGCTATTATTATGTACTGCATGAGATGCATTAGACCGTGACGATGTAAAATAGTTTTTGCATTGTCGTTCAATCACAACTCACCATTTATATGATTTTTAATATAATTTTATAAAAACCAACAAACTTACCATAAACAGTGAATTGTGATTAAATAATACTATAAAATTATTTTATATTAACAATGCATCACCGTTAAATTCTTAAAAAAAGATCTTGTAAAAATGGGCTAGCCATCTCAGACTCAACTTATTTTGGCAGGAGGAAAACACAGTTGCAATTGCAATAAAATCTATACAATTATTTACCAAATACTCCCTCAGTTAAGTTTTATCAAGATTTTCTGTCATTGATTCTTCTGTTAGGAGATTCCTATTTGGAACCAGTGGACAGCAAGAAAATGGAGAATGTGCAAGTGCAACTCAACTGCACTTTTTGCCAGAATTGTTCATAGAAAAGCACACCCACGCAAACCCAAAATGAAAATAAGAGCAAATAATTTGAGACTGTAAATCAAATCTTAATGCCAGACGCCACCTAATTATGCAGAATTCAATTGAAGTACAAGCACTCAATAATTCGAAGCAGATATTCAAGAACAGAAAATCTATATCCCTATTCTGTTCTTACAGTCTTACATTTCCTTCCTAACAAGGCATAGTTTTCATCTTCATTTCCTTAGTAGAGCTTAAACACACAAGTCATATAGCATGTTATATCAAGCAATAATAACTAGCAGGTGGTTTAATTCTTATTAGTGTTGCTCTCCAACTCCCTTCTCAACTGGACAGAGAAATCATCACTAACATCATCATCATCCCAATCATCCTCCCACTGCTGAGTCACTTCTTTCCCTTCCTCCTTGTCTTCCCACTCTGAAAGTTGTAAAACAATAAAATAAGAAGAAACATTAGAATGACACCAAGGCCCCAACAAATCAAGTTGAATAAGCAGTTTCAAATTCCCAAAGAACTTCCAAATGCCACCACCAGAAATAGAAATAAAAAATAAAAAAAATCAAGCAATTAAGTGAATCCTAATATCTGCACACTAAAAGGTTTATTGCTAACAAGAAACAGGATCAATAGCATGAGGAGCTAGCTAACCCATGACAGAATAATGCCTCATCTGGATGTAGTAAGATAGTGTTAGGTAGACATGTTAAAGCAGAAAGGAATATGCATAGCATGAGTTCTGATTCAATGAAATAAACTAACTAATGTCACTTGTGAAGCATTAGGTTTGATGGGGAAAGGATTCAGTAGCTTTGTGGCACGAAAGTCACCATGACTTTAAACAATCTTGCTTCCAAAATGACCACTTCTGCAATCCGCATGAGCACCTGTCCTACACTTCACCATGATTCAATGTGCCTCTCCCCTCCTTTCCTCAAAACACCTTCAATTCCCATGCTCCACACTTCGAAGTAGCCCATGTGGAATAAGGGGTATTGATATTGGAAGCGACTTCTTTGCTCACGGGAAAGGTAAAGCACATGTGGAACACTTGGGGTGACGGTGGTGGAGAAGAGGAAGGTGAGGATCGTGGAAGGGGTAGCAGTGAAGGCAAATGCAGTGAAGGTCAGCATTGTGGAAGTGAAGAAGGCACTTAACTAAATTATACCACCCGCTATTGACTAACACTATTCTAATTTGGGTCTTGAAGTTAGCAACCATTTTAATGGCTTGACTTTATGAATCAATATTCCAAGTGGCATTATAACTGGTCATCTCTTCCATTTTAGGAATTTCTGGACTACAATAGATTCAACTATCACAATCAAAATTAAGTGGTGTCTGATTTGCATGTCTTCCATTTTGGGAAATTCGACTGCAATAGATTCAACTACAACAATCAAAATCAAGCAGTGTTTAGTTTGATTCAACTGTGACAATCAAAATTAAGCAGTGCTTGGTTTCCCTCCCTTGTTTGTATCAGAAATTCAGAACTGATGTTGCTACTGTAACGAGTTTCAGGCAATGGATACATACATGGTTGGAATGTTACTGCAATATGAATTAACAGTCATGTGATTTAATAAAACAAGTACTGCGTACTAGATTGAGGACTTGCCTCATCAAACAGTCCCGAATGCCATATGAATTAATAGAAGAGTATGGATAATGTAAATACCCAGGTTGTAGTGCTAGTGCTCCTTCTGAGCTTTATAATCATCAATACCCAGGTTTTAGATAATTAAAAGACAAGGATACCGAATTTGATCGTTTTAAACATCTGCATACATTAATTTTTTTTTCCTTTAACTCATTATTATCTGACACATTGTCTCATTTTCATTACTTTATGGGTATTTTCATCTATACATTAAACACTGAGACAGATACGTCTATAAACATTTTTTTTTTTATTGGTTTACTTCAAAGAGAGGACTTACCTCATCAAACAGTCCCAATTGCCTTATATTGGTGACTACTGGTTTATTTGGATAAGTTTCTTTATAAACACTTTTAGGAGAAGAAAAAATAAAAAATAAAAATTAGCTTGCATTAGCTAATTTGTTGAAACCCTCTCATACATACAGTTTCTCTAAAATATGAGAGAACTTCTACAAATAAGCTGACGTAGAAGTTAATTTTAGCTTATGAAAAAAAAAATCATCTTTTCTTTTTATTTTCTTTTCGAAGCTTATCCAAACAGACCCTGGCAGGTGATAGTTTTGGAAGCCACATCGTTGAAAACAACCATCAAACAGGTGGTGTTCAATAAATTTTAAAGGTAAAAAAACAATTTAAGAAACAAAACATTGACAACAAAAATTGAAATTGAAATTGAAATTACCTTCATTGATTTCAAACTCTTCAAACTCGTCGTCGTCTTCGAAGAGATCGATCTTGACATCGTCGGTGGCTGATTTAGGTTCGGTCGCCATGGATAGATAAATCTGAATTATTTATTATCTGCGGTTAGTACTTATAATAAGGAAACCAACCAAACAACGAAGAACGAAGTAATACTCACCGATGAGGTTGGAGTGCCAAGAAAGAATCTTCTACTACTTCCTGTTCTGAATCAAATAACGTGTCTGTGAGGAAAGGTATGTGTGTAAGGGTGAGGTAATTTTAAAAATAAAAAATTAAAGACTAAATTTTACTTTTGATAATCTATGTTTTAATTTTTTTTTTCAAGTTTATGATACGATTTTTTGAATTATTAACTATTAAAAAAAATTAATATTATATTTTTTATTAAGTAAATCTAATGAGATAATTTTTATATCTTGAATTATCTTAAATTAATTTTAAAATGGTTCAAAATCACATTACAAAATTAAAAATTATGTTTATTTTTTAAAATGATCATTTTGACTTATTTTTAAAACATAAATAATCTAATTGAGTCATTTTAAAAATTACAAATGATTAAATTGAGGCTTTTAAAACATGAAGGATTAAATAAAAAAAAAAACTAAAACATAAAAGATTAAAAGTGAGATTTAAGCAAAAATAAAAGGAAAGAAAATTTTAAAATTTCTTTTTAGAGATTTTTTTTTTCATTTTAGATCTTTTTTTATTGGTTTTTCCTTTTAAGTTTGATTAAATAAAATAATATATATATCATTTAATTTTCTTTTTTTATAGGTTGTTTGCTGTGATAAAATAGAAACAAGAAAGAGGAGACACAAAATAAATTAAAAAGAGAGAGAGAAATAATAACAAATAATAATAAAAAAATAATTACAATGTTAAAATAACCACTAAACTAATGATCTAATTAATAATTATTAATTAAAATATTTATTTATATACATCTTTCACATAAAATTTATTTGTTATTGTTTATTGTGTCCTCAACAAGAAATTAATATTTTGAATAAAAGTAAAATAAAAAGAATGATTTATAAAATAAAAAAGTGAAATATATAAAAAAAAAATTACAACTAATAATAGGATATGTCAAAAAATAAAGGAAGAATAAAATAAATAACTTTTAATAATATTAAAGATTAATTAAATAAACTTCTATAAATTTAAAATTTGTATATAATAAATATTTTAATTTTTTTCAATATAGACCGGGTCATGCGGGTCAACTAGTAATCCATTGATTCAAACAATGAACTAGTGATTCAGTATCTTGTCGGTTCGATCACCAGTTCAAATTTTAAAGAAACGACAAGAGAAATGTTGAGATATCGAAGTTATTTAAATTATTTTTTATTTATTTTTTAACATCTTCTATTATTAATTATAAATTTATATATATATATATATATTTCACTTTTTATTTTATAAATCACTTCCTTTATTTAATTTTATTCAAATTATTAAATTCTTATTAAAGATACAAGAAATAATAAATAAATATATGATAATAAATAAAATTTATATGAAAGATTTATATATATAAATGTTTCATAATAGTTATTAATTAGATAATTGATCTTAGGGATTTGAACATTTGAAAACTATAGAGAATTAGATTCAAATCCTAGATTTGAGAAAGTAGGGAAACAAAATTGTAATTAAGCCTTAAAAAAAATGATTAATCAAGATAAATATAATTTTCTTAGCTTGATTTTTGATATAGTTTAATCAATCATCAAAATTTATAGAGTAAAGAAAATGAAAGAATAGAATTTGTATTTATGGTCTTACCAAAATCATTTTCCTTTTTTTTGTGAAATGGGAGGAAGATGGTTCACGGTGTTTTTAATTTTTGTTATAAGTTAAAAATTAGACTTTATGTTAACAAATAATGAGATAGAAAGTTCAAATAAATCAATGTGAGCATTGCGTGAGTGCTTAGTCTGGTATTCTAAAAAAACTGTACACCTTTTTTCTTTCAAATTTAACACACTATAGGATTCTTCAAAGAAAAAGAAAAAAAAGACAAAAGAGAGAGATATTCATTCCAATTTTATTTTTCTTTTGACCATTTAAAGATGCAATTGCAATCATTAATCCATAATCCAGATGTAATATCAAACATAAGTAGTTGTTAAAAAACATAATCTAGTGATCTTGAATTGGTTAATCAGTTCAATTAAAAAATATATTTTTGAAAGAGTTGGTTCAAAAATCGATTTGACTTTTAAAAATCATGTCGGAATCAAACTTGTTTTAAATTAGTTTAAATTGATTTTTAAAGTTTGAATTGGTTTAAGTCTATTATTAATTGATTTTTTAATTGGTTTTAAAAAATCATTTTAGTTAATTGAATCAATTTTCACAAAAAAATCTGAATTTTATTTTTTAAATCAGATCAAGTGTAAACTAGTTTGGTTACGGTTCAATTTTGAACTTTTTCAACCCGAATCAATTTTTATCCACCCTAGTCACTAAACCACCACAAAGTGAAAATGAGTTCCTAGAGCCACTTTTTTTTTGTTATTATTATTATTATTATTTGTATGCACCCTTTGCCAAATAGGTGTTACTAAATTTTAATGTTTTTTTTTTTTTTGGGTGAAATTTTTTTAATGTATTTTATGTGCATGTTGGACAGGGATGTGATGCTTCTGTGATGGTATAATCCTATAAATATTTCACTAGCTAGTGATGGGTTCATAGCATTGGTAATAATAAGCAATAGCTTTTGTATTAGACCTTCTAATCAAAATTCATGAATTGTATCATTTATAAAAAAAAAAAAAGAAGTTCTATCCAAGTATACTAGCTGTCTATATAATAATTAACGGGTAGAATTATAGAATGTACATGGAATTCACATCGATTGAGAAAAAAAATTATAGAAATTTGGTTAATGTAGTTGGACACTATAAATAAGATTATTATTTACTAGTGATATAAATAAAGAAAATAGATTGCATGGTTTTTAATCTTGTAAAAAGAGAGAGATATTAGGTTATGTTATTAAGAAGACATTAGGCTATGTTTGATAGGAGAAAAACATAATAATTTTTTTTTATTCATAAATGTTAATTATTAATTTGTTAACGAGAGTGAGTTTTATTCACAGACATTAAGTAACACGATGAGTTCAATGTTAAGCAAAGGTGTCAATACCAATGTATTGAGCTTTTAATATATATTATCTTACTAAGCAATAATAAAACTAGAATACTACCAGATAAAAAGATGATAGTAAACCCTACCAGTTATGTTATTTGGTACGTAAAGAGCATTATAGTATCTCCAAGAAAAGATGGAGAAAGTGAGAGAGACCATTCAAATTTTCACAGGACTCGTTTCTTTTATGTAACTTAAAAGACAGATTGAACATGCATGGTCTTTCTTCGTCATTATATGCGATTTTTTCTTCTTCTCAAAAAAGCACTGATGAACTGGTTCTTCTTGAAAGCTTGTCCAAGCTAAGCACCTTAAACTGTATAATGCTGCTGAATCGTGTCAATGTCAAGCCCCTTCAGCTTCACCACTGACTCAACGTGTCCCTTTAGAGTATGAAGCTCCCTAAGCCTGTGAAACATTTTCAAATGTTATTTGTTAGAAGAACTTTATACACATAATTTATTATAACTCATTACCATACGTTAAGAAATGCTAGAAACATACTCAGAAATACTCTTTTCAATAATGCTTTATGAGAAAAAGGGTTGGATTAACAGTGTAAAATTATTTTTATCTTAAAAATCATGTAAAAAGTAATTTGTAATGGTATGTCACTGTAAAATCATTTATAACTATTTACATTATCAATACATCACCTTTAAAACTCAAATGATATTGGTTAAACTCCTTAGTGGATTCCATTGTACTTATTATTTAGTGAGTTCCACATGGATTTTACTGTGCATTGAAATTCGAAAATAGTGTATTAGAGAATGTGTTGCTCGCGTTTCTCGTGTTGGAATGACCACTTCCTAAACCTTTTCAAGCACTAGGTTAATGTGTTAACTTAAATGGCTTACCTTGCAACTTCGGCGCGTCTCTTGGCTTGTTCTGCAATCTCTGAAAGCTCCCTGTAGCTATTCTTGTCATTGAAAAGGTTGGAAGTTTCTGGAGGCTGAAGACCATGAAGTGTCCTCTGTGCAGCTGCCCATTGAGCTTCCCTCTCTTCTTTTCCATAGTCTTTCTTTGTAGTGAAGGCAGTCTGTGATGAGAGAGAGCATGAACATGAATATGAATCTACCTCTTTGACGAGGAGGTTGTTTGGATACAAGGCTAGAAGTTCTTTTTAGTAGAGAAACTTTTAAAAGTACTTATAACTTATATCTGAACAGACTCTAGATCAATGATCAACGTTGCAATGAATGTTAAATAGGAGAAAATAAAAAAGAACACAATACCTTGTTCTCCAAGAGATTATCCCAAGCTTTACCACTTAGAATATAGCGGATTGCAAACTTGAGTAAGTCAAGAGGGATATAGGTTACCACACTGTACAACCAGATTACACCAGCCCAACCCCATCCCATGCCCTTTATTCTTGCAAAGCCCCAGTTAGCATATACTGCTATAAAAGTTGCCACCTGCCAATTACAGAACAAGTTATTGTTATCACAAAAGAAAGCCAAGAACATTAACACATTTATTTGCCTTGGTAATGGATCTTTTCTCTTTCCTTTTGGTTGTTTTGGAGAGGATGAAGGATCTTTTTGGGTAAACATATCCGAAAAACTTAGGAGAAGAAAATAAAATGAAAAAATGAAATGAACTTCTACATGAACTAAAATTAACTTATTCATTTTTTCTTCTCATTTCCTTCTCCTGAAAGTCCTTCTGAAGAATTTTACCCAAACAGACCCTAAATGCATAATATAATGATAAGATACATACCTAAGCATAATAAAATGATGCTTTTACAATACTAAGATCAAACAACAACAACAAACTCTTATCCTGCTAGGTGAGGTCGGCTCAGATCACACAATAATACTAAGATCAAACACAACTAAAAAAGAGACTTTATATACTGCATTGTTGATGGGAGAAAAGGAGATTGAATCTTACCAACTGAGCAATTAAAAATGCACCTAGTAGAAGAAGACCAGGTCTTTCAAGAAAAGACCAGCTGCGGGACCTTGTGACAAAGATTAGAGCCTGACTTATAATACTGACTTGTAGGTATAAGGCTGCCATCATTTCAGGAGGGTTATCACTCAGTGGCCTCACACCAAACTTGTTCTGCAAGAGTGAAAGTTGTTAGATTTCGACTTAAAACCAATTGGTATTAAGGGAAGTTGTCCAACAGATATATAAGCTGCACCCAGAGACTTTAGACAAACGATGTAGGACTTCCTAACAAGTTGTGCCTCATAACCCTTGGGATTTCCACTAGTTGGTGATCATAATTTGAGGTAAAGAGAAAACAAAAATGTAAAATTATGTACCGAGAAGAAGTTGGTATCTTTCATAGCCCAGAAAAACACTACTGTCATTAGTGCCATGTAACTTCCTAGCACAACACCAGTAGCAAATATCTCCCTCAGTTTCCAGCTATCAGGAAGTGGAGATGGTTTCACTCTATCCTTGGATATAGTCATAATGGTACCTAAATGCATGGTAGTGTAAGGAAATCAGTTCAGTGTGATTAACATTCGAACAATACTGGAATCACGTTCTATAGAATTTGAACCTACGACATCGGCTTTTAGAGACCCGCGTTCTATGAACATTTAAGTAGAAAAGAAGTCAAAATACAAGCAAATGTTGTTATCTTACCATCATTGAGTATGGCAATAATCAAAACCATGAAGGGTGCAAAATCAAACTGCCAGATCAACGCAATAAACAAGAAACCAAACTACACAACAAAAAAATAAACCACATAAATATTACTATATGATTCAATTGTATATGTAGAAGAAAAAAAATTGACATTTTTTTGTATCAACCAAATTTCAACACTTACCACAATACGAATGGTGATTGACACAGCATAGATCTGTTTTTCCACAATAAAATTTTTTGACATCATTAGACAACTAAAGACATTAAAACAAAGTGAAATAAATAACTTGGAATGCAAGGAAACTAACAGTATAGTTCTTCATCCTCTGGAAAATTGCTCTGCTGGTGAGCACTGCACTAATGATGACACTCAAGCCAGGTTCAGTGAGGACAATATCAGAAGCACTTCTGGCAGCATCTGTGGCATCAGCAACAGCTATTCCAATATCTGCTTTCTTTAACGCAGGAGCGTCGTTTACACCGTCTCCCGTCATTCCACATATATGCTTCCTCTCTTGCAGCCTCTTAACAATTTCATATTTGTGTTCTGCCATATTCAAAGAGAGAAGGGATTAAAAAACGTTTGAAGTGTTGTTCAATTTGAAAACATAATTACACTGTTGGTAAATATAGCAGCTTCAATACTTGCATAGAAGTCATGGACTGATAAGCATGTTTGAAATAGTTCAGAAGAAAAAAGAATTGGTAGATTGGTCATCATTATTAGGCTTCAATAACTCTTAGGTCTCTAATAAGTATTCAAATTTTGCTCTGGATCCTTAATAGAAAAAATTGTTGTTGAGTCTCTAATATATTAAAAAATTTATTTAGAGACTGTGTAGTTAGTTAAGTGATGACATGATATCATCTCAATATATATCAAACATTAAGATGGTGTCATGTCATTTAACTAAGGTAGAGAATCAAAACAAAAGTTTAAATATATAAGGACTCAAAACAACAAAAAAATTACCAGAAATCCAAAATAAAATTTGGATATTTATCTGAGACCTAAAAGGTAATTAAGTCTGGTTATTATTATAATTTAAACATTGAGGTGAAGTTATAACTCTTTAACTTAAATAAGATGCCCTCGTCACATATAAATCTAAAGGACTTACCAGGAAAAACTCCTGCAAATCCATCAGCCTTCTCAATCAACTCATCAACTGGAAGAGCTGAAATAGAAGCATCCTTGTCTTGGCCAAGCAATGCAGATGAAGGGTACATGTTTGTTCCCATTCCAAGCCTTCGGCCCGTTTCCTTTCCAATGGCAAGCTGATCGCCGGTGATCATCTTAACATTGACACCAAGGTTAAGAGCTCTTCTAATGGTTTCAGCACTGTCATGCCTTGGAGGATCAAACAATGGCAACAGACCAACAAATTGCCATGGTGCTCCGGAAGCATCTTTTGACTTCTCAGGTACTTCCTGTGTTCACATATCATATAGTTAGATTTCAACTTACAACCACATTACATTAAGCAAAGTTGTCCGAAAGATATAGAAGTTGGCATCAAAGACTTGAGGTAAACGATGTGAGACTTCCTAACACATGTAAGCTTTGCTTACCTGTCTTGCAACACCTAAAGATCGAAGTCCGCGTTCCGCAAACTTATCAATGACTGCATGAACCTTTCTTCTAACATCCTCTTTGCAGTTGCAAAGGGTGATTATCTGAAGCAGGAGAAAAAACATGGTGTAAACTTCTTCAATAAAACATCATAAGATGGTGCTAATGACTAATGAAACTCATATCTACCTGCTCAGGAGCTCCTTTGCTAGCTCTATGCCAGTTTCCCTCAGAATCAATGTAGGTCAGTGCAGTCCTCTTGTCCACAGGATTGAATGGAAGGAAATGTACCTCCCTAATACCACTACGTGCCTGATCAATCACAACATCAAAATTAAACTTTATCTATATCCAAAATTCAAGTTTCTTTTTTTCTAGGCTAAGATAAGCTGTGAGTCCCTAATAGATCAATGAATTTTGCTTTAGGTTCCTAATAAAGAAAACTTATGCTTTGGATATCAGGTATATCAAAATATGTTTTTGATTCATGATATTTTGTTTTATTCTCCGATAAATTAACAAATTTTATTTTTTTTCCTTATATACGCAGATAATTTGTTATTAGTCCTATCAAAACTAAATTAGCAACAAATTATTAATAACCATAAACAAATTTTTTTAATTTATCAAGAAGTAAAAGAAAATATCAAAGACTGAAAACAAATATTTTAATACATTAGAGATCCAAAATAGAAGTTTTTTTTTTTTTTTTTTATCGGTGGCCTAAAACAAAATTAGCTGATTTATAGTATTGCACAAAAGAGTTAGATTTTGGTATACATACCTCCTTTGGGTCAGCAAGCATGCCAACAATTGCAGCATCTATAGCATCTTGATTTTCAGTCCTGGAAGCTCTAGCAGCCAGAAGAATAACATACTCTTTCTCAACACCCTTAGCAAACACCTCAATCAAGTTTCTGTCAACACTCAACTTATTCAAGGTGAGAGTGCCAGTTTTGTCACTGCAAAGAACATCCATGCCAGCCATTTCCTCAATGGCTGTCATTCTCTTTGTGATGGCACCCTGCTGAGATAGCCTATGGGAGCCAATAGCCATAGTGACAGACAACACAGTTGGCATGGCAATGGGGATTCCTCCAATCAACAGAACCAGCAGGTTGTCAATCCCATCCCGGTACCTCCGGTGCTGGATCGGATACATCACCACAAGCTCGATCGCGATCCCGACTGCGATTGAGCAAATGCAGAAGTTGCCAATTGCTGTGAGGACTTTTTGGAAGTGTCCAACTTGGTTGGTGCTGTCCACCAGATGAGCTGCCTTGCCGAAGAAGGTATGCACCCCGGTGGCGATCACGACTGCCTCTATCTCGCCCTTCTTGACCGTCGATCCCGAGAAGACTTCGTCGGAGGGACTCTTGGTTACCGGGAGAGATTCTCCGGTCAAGGCGGATTGATCAACACTCAAGGGATCGCCCTCGAGGAGACGGGCGTCGGCCGGGATGATGTCTCCTAGCTTGATGCTGATTATGTCTCCTGGTACTAGAATTGCAGCATCTTGCTCACTCCATCGTGCATCCCTTAGTACCTGAAAGTTGAAGACACGAAAGTTTAACAAACATTGATAAACAGAGGATGGAGCCCTGTTTAATAAATTTGTTGACTTTTACTATCACTATGTGAAACATCATACCTAGTGTAATTTCTAATTGGTTGATAATGTATTACATTGACACTTAGAGTTTAATTACAGTATAAAGTGATTTTACTCTATCATCCAACACAAATCACAGTTGATATGACTCTTAAAATGACTATTATGAAAGTTGACAAATTTATCATATATGGTTGGGTTGTGATTGGATGATGGTATAAAATTATTTTACACATTATCTGTGTATAACCTTGTTTATGCTAAACTTATTGGCAAGGCAATACTTTCAGGAATCGAAGCAATACATGTTACAACTCTTAGATTTTACTTGTGGTTCTTATGATAAGCAACACTTGTAGTGTATTTTTACACTACAAATGTTGTTTATAATAAGGATAGGAGGTAATACCAAATTGTATATTAACTCCATAAATAAGTTTGAGGATTAGAATAAAAACCTTGGTCTTGGGAGCTAAACCAGCCATGAGAGCAGCAGCAGCATTGCCAGCATTGTTTTCCTCAATGAAACTGATTGTGGAGTTGATGACAAGCAGAGCAATGATTCCCACAAAGTCCTGCCAATCTGGTGGCCTTCCTCCTCCATTTGCCAAAGCAATGGCCATTATAGCAGCAGCTTCCATGACCCAAGACAAGGGGTTCCACATAAACCCCAAGAACTTCAAAAACTTGCTCTCCTGTTTCCATCATCACAACAACACATTATTTATACATCACTCCACCTACATGCATCTAATGAAGCAATGTGAGTCTGTTTGGATAGAAACACTTATAACTTGTATCCAGACAAGTTTTAACATGAGTTTGTGATTAGAAACAACATACTTTTTTCTCTTCCAATTTGTTTGGTCCAAAGACTTGGAGCCTGTTGGCCCCTTCCTCTGATGTTAGACCTGCTCTTGAACATTTCAGCTGCTCGAACACTTCCTCTATTGGAATCCGTTCCTGGGTACAAGGTTAATTTCAATGCTTGTTACATTTCCCATGATACACAAACATGTGTTTTATGAATTACATGTACATCATTCATTTTGCTCCCTCGCTAACAATAAGATTAAAATAATGGTTAAGGTATTCATTTCTTCTCTTTATCTTTAAATGTCACAGAAAACACAATTATAACAAATCAGCAAATTGTTTTTATCATATGTTAGTCCTCAAAATATTATCTAGATTCAGTACTTTAAAGAAAATTGACGTTAATCTTAAAACGTCACATTAAAATTCTTCAATTTGTTAGGAATAGTAACGACCCCACAAACGAAGCATTAAATATTAAATATTGCATTAATTTATCTTCCAGCACAAATATTTTCAACTTATTGATTTTATTCACCCTACTATTCACTAAATATTTTTATTCAATTATGTATTTTTTTTAAACAGAAATTAATTTATGTTATAATTTTCAATAGCGGTTACATAAAATTAAATGGTTTTTGTGTACCCAATTAAATTTGAAAGAAAATAAGAGATTAAACCATTTTAACCAAAAAATTACCATTATTTTCTTAGTATGCATTTGATTAAAATTATAGAGACAGCTAATGGGTTAATTTTAATTGCAAAATTATCCAACCGAAAAGGAAAAAAATGAAAAATTAATTCTGATAAGTAAAACAGTTAAAACAATTTTATGAGTTTAAAATTAATTTATATCTATAACTTAGAATCCAGTTGACAAATTAAACTCTAACTGGATTAAATATAAAAAAAAAAAAAAACTATTTTGAAAAGTAGGTGGTGACTAAATCCAAGATGAGTTAAGAATTTCACATTCAAAGAGTAAAAGATCCCTTAATCGACTAATAAAATAAACATTATTCCTATATTCGCATCCGATTTAAATTTTAGTTCTTATAGATCGATCGGTGAAAACAATAAGAACATAGAGATGGGTAAAAAAATTAATTTATCTTTTATATCTTAACTTGTTAAGGTTCTGATCTTTTACAAACCAATACTTTAAAGTCGTTATTATTCACTTATTACAGTACAATGAAACAGTATTATTATCCTTTATTCTATTAGATCAAATACTAATATTGTTCCAGATATTATACTGATATTACGATTTCGTTGATTCGAAGAGTTTTATACATACATGAGAAAAATCAAAATACAAGTGCAGAGTGTCTAATTATTACGAGATTTGATTGTTAAAGTAAAAAAATACATAAAGCAAAAAAGCCATTAATGTCTCCACCCTTAATTCCAATTAAAGCATCTAATTTTGTTCACTTTGAATTAAAGTCAAATAATGCATCCTTATTTATTTATGTATTTTTCATTTTGCAGAATCTGTTTTTGAACGAATCATTTGAAACACTTGAAAAAGTGATACGTATATTAGAAGAAGAAAGAAGAAAATCCACAAAACTATCTTGTGTACCAAAACAGAATAGAACCGTGCCGTACGCGAAGAAAACTATTTTAAGTCGTTATATTTTCCTGTCACTAATCATCGTACGGTGCGGATTTCTCGGAATCTTACCATATCATTTTTCCTTTTCTTCATCGTAAAGAAAAAAAAATTATCATCAAAACAATAACTTAAAACATTTATAATAGGAGTTGTTTAATGAATTGTTTTAAAAAATTATTTTAATAATAAAAATTATTTAATTTATTATCATATATAATTTTGGATGGCTTAAAATTGAAAAAAATTGTTTATATAAACAATTGTTTAACGTTATATTAAATATGAAAATAAAATAAAAGAAATATTTAAAAATTAAGTAATTAGTTAATAAAAATAACTATTAGAAAGAAAATTAGTTTAGTTAATTAAAATTAAATAAAAATTTATAATTAGAGATGCTATTATAACTTCACTTTTTAATTCTTTGATTTTAATAATAAATAAATAAAAACACATGTTTTAATGCATGTTCCTTTTGAACTTAAAAATCTTATCAGAGGTATTCTAATACAAATTTAACAAATAAAAAATAAAAATTTTGATTTTGATTTTGATTCGTTAGCAAAAAAATTTTTTATCTGAAACATAAGTTTGAGACGGATTCCTAAACATATCTTTAGTATTTAAATAAAGATAATGTTTTAAAAATGTAATAAAATTTTACATCATCAAATAATTATGATCTTTTATTTAAAATAATTTTATAAAATTTAATTTAATTTATTATAAATAAAAATTATGATTGTCCGTAAAATTTTATTACATGGTTCAGTATCTTATTCTGATAAAAACTCAATAATAGCTTGTTAAAATTTTCTTTACACGAGAAAATAAAAGTTGAAAAAAAAAATTAAAAACTTTATCAACCCAGAAAAGAGGGGATTTCTGTTGACTCGGCGAAAGGGGTCACACCGCTAATCATCAAATGACGTTTGGTAGTAGTACTTTCCGTTTGGTAGGTAGTCACCTAAATACGTATATCTGCCATAAATACGTATATACTACGAAGTTTTCAGAAATGAACAATAAAGTTATTTTTTAAGGTACCCAAAAAATCATCATAGTGTTTGAATCTCCTAACGGAAAATAATCTAAATCATTGATGAAAAAATCATGATAATATCATATAAATATATCTAACATAACTATAGTATGCATAAATAAAACATAACTATGGTTAATAATATTCTTAATTGGTAAAAAATTGTGTCGTGAGGATTTAACGCTTCGTGCAGTACACTGTTAGAATATCCAGCTCATGAAAATCACTGTCCTAAAGAGCGTTTTTTTTTGTTTTTTTGAGACGGAACAAAAAGGGAACGTGACTGCAAATCAAAGTATCATCATTCAGTACCCGTGAATTTTTCAGAAAAAAAAAATCATTTTACCAAAAAAAAAAAAAAAAGATGTAGTAAGAAACAAAATCAGTTATGGAACAATTAAATACTATAATAACTAAAAATTGTCTTTAAAATCTTCGTAACTCCGGTGTTAGCGACGGAAAAGGTAATTTTCTTCACTTTTTCAAGAAAAAAAAGATAAAACATGAAAGAGAAATCGTGGATTCCCTCATTTTATTAATAAACTGACTATTAACATTTATATTTATAGATAAAAAGAAGAGGAAAAAAAGTACCAGATCGACGTTTTCATTTTTGATCTCTTCGAGGCTGATGCCACCCATGATGGAAGAAGAAAGAGGGTAGAATGAGTTATGTGAGGGGGTGGAAGAAGAAGATAGGGTTAAATAGAGGGGATTGGAGGGTGAATGAGTGGAAAAGTCCAAAAGAAAATAAATGCAGAGAGGAAAAAAAGAAAAGAAGGAAGCAGAAGAAGGAAAGAGATTGTTGTTGAAGAAGAGCAAGAAGCAAGAGATGTGTTTGGTGATGTGAAAAGTGAAGCCGTGAACCTCTCTGGGTGCTTCCCTTTTCCTTCCACTCTTTTTAAGTTTGAGAGTCTCGACTCAACTCTTTGTCATATATATATCATCTTCGTCACAATCGTGTGTGGCCACAGATAGTACAAGAGTTTTGTGCTACCGTAGTACAATTTCATGATTTTAATGGAAGTCTATTAAAAGCATTAGAATTAATTACGTTTTTAGTTTTAAATTTTTAAAAAAAATCTGAAAATCCATTAAATAAATAAGAAATTTGGATTTAAATTTTTATTTCAGGGCTAAAAACTATTTTTTTTTAATTTAGGGATTTGACCGATCAAATAAAAGTTTAAAAACAAAGATAATAATAAAAAAATATATATAGACTTTAATACAAAAAAGTTTAGGATTGGATTTTTGAAATAAAATCTCAAATTTAAATTTTAGGTTTGTATTTTTTTAAGTAAAATCTTGAATTTAAATTTTATAAATAAAAATAATGTAGTCAGAATGAGTGATATATTATCAATAAAATTAATAGATATTGTGTATTAATGTTATGCGAAAAAAAAAACTATTTTTGTTAGTTTACATGTAATAAAACAAAACGGGTTAGACCTGGGTGGCTTCTGTTTGTGGTGGTGGGTTCCACACTCACTATTAACACTTCTTGTTTTGTTTGTTTTGAGGCATGTTTTTAATTTCTTTTTTAATGTTAAATATGGTCCTATGTTTTGTTTTAATTGTTTATGAAATTGTTAAATAAGAATCAAATTGAGTCGATGATGGAAAAGTAAATTGAAAGGGTGTCTGAAAAATGCTTGATAACAATGTTATATTACTGGGTTAAATTAAGAAGTCTTCTTTTTAAGAGAGGTTAAATAAAGAAATCTTTAGGCCGATTTGTTTCATTTTTTTAAAATTAGTTTTTAGTTTTAAAAAGTTATAAAATTAAAGTATTTGTTTGATGAAACAATTTTTAGAAGCTGTTCTTAAAAATTATTTTCTAATTTTAGTTTTTTAAAACTAAAAAATCAATGACTCTGTTTTTGAAAACAGTTTTTATTTTAAAAAAATTACAAAACTAAAATATTTGTTTGTTTAATCAATTTTTAAAAATCATTCTTAAAAATTGATTTTTAATTGTAATTTTTAAAATTAATTTTTTTTAAAAGTTTAGATTTTTTTTTCTTCATGAAGTTTCACATAATGTAAGATTTATATATTTTGCATACAAGTCTTTTAGATAATTTTAGTAATATGTGAAATAATTTTTAAATATCAAACAGATTTTTTTTCTTTTAGAAAATGGTTTAAATTTTTTTAAAAAAATAAAAATTAAAAAACTTTTCATATATATCCTAAAATAGATTTTTGAATTTTTTTTTTTCTCTTATTGACATTCTGCGTCTTCTATTATAATTTTTGTCTACAAGTCTCGATCTTTCATTTAATATTTCTCGCACATAATTTTTTGTAAGTAATTTTTAAATACCAAATATATTTTTTTTAAAACTAATCTAAAAAAATGTTTTAAAAAATAGTTTTTAAAAAAAAACTAAAAAAACTTTTTAATCAGGCCCTTGATCACTACACTTTTAAAATTGATTCCTACATAAATTATCTAAATGTTATGCAAGTTATAAAAGTAAGTAATTTTCTTTTATACTTTTAACAAACTAAAAAAAATTACCTTAAAAAACAAGTTAAAATTAAATGACAATGCAAAATTATTACAAATAGTGTAGCGGCACTATGTTGTCATTGTCATACTATGCAATTTCCTTAACATTATTTGTGAAAATGATTCAGGTCACCCATCCCTAAGTTAGAGAACAGGTTCCTAGAATGAACAATTATGAAGATAGCTACAAATAAAAATTTTTAATGTGTTTTTAATTTTTTATGCTATTTTCCCATCAATTTTTTTAAAAAACTATTTTATTTTATAACTTCAACTAAAAAGCTGTTCATTTTTAGTCTTTATATTATTTAATAAAATGCATTTTATCCTGTGAGAATAAATGAATAAAACCCAATCTTATAGAAACGTCATTTTTACAGAATATAATATATGCATTTAAATTGCATGTATATCCAATAATTTACTAACATGGCCTTGGCATGATTCGCATCACAGCCAAAATTATTGACGTGATTCGCTCAAACATATTGTTCTAACTAGCCCCATGAAATATAAATATAAATTTAGAAGAAAAATGGTATAAAATACCGTTAATTAATCAC
Organism: Amphicarpaea edgeworthii; assembly: GCA_014843725.1. NCBI lineage: Eukaryota > Viridiplantae > Streptophyta > Magnoliopsida > Fabales > Fabaceae > Amphicarpaea > Amphicarpaea edgeworthii. Next base: position 15,088,431 of record CM026324.1, read on the forward strand.
CACCATTCATCCATTTATGATAAGTTAATTAATTTTTATAAAAATATTTTAAAAATCATTAAAATTATTGATTATGATTGATTTTACCTTAACTCATAAATTTAATACTAATATATATATAACGGATAACCATAAATTTTTTTACTAAGAATACGTACATGAACAAAAAGTTATTGGTGTGCAGTAATTTTTTTTGTTAATATGACGTAAAAGAGACAGTAAGCTAAACAAATTTTGATTTGTGTAATTAATGAAGTTTAATACTACCATTAACATAAAATATTTTAATTGTTAAAATCAATTGCTGGTTAATCAATTTAAGAATGTTTTTGTTCTATGTCAATAAGATTGTATTTTTTCAATTTTGGTACCTGGTAATTTTTTAGTTTATTTTTAGTCTATGTGAGTTTGTATTTTTTTAAAAATTTTAGTCCTTCTAAGTTATTTTATTTAATTGAAGTCTCGGTAAATTTGTATTTTTTCACTTTTAGTCTCTATATATGCAAACTTACATGGACTACAAGTAAAAAAAATTAAAATCTTAAACAACTAAAGCTGAAAAAACGCAAACTTAAAAGGACTAAAAATGAAAAAAAAAATTATAGAATCAAAATTGAAAAGACACAAATTTACAAAAACTAAAAATGAAAAAAAAAATTATTGGTACAAGTTTATATGAACTAAAAATATATTTAAATTATTTTATGCTCCTGATTTCCTGATTGTATCAATGATTTGTTTATTAATGAAATGATATGAACATTTTTCCAGGAAAGTAACAAAAAAAAGTATTTTTTTTACGAAAGTAAAAAATAAATAAAATGTTGATATCATAAATAAAAATCCACTTAAGCCGATGTAAGTTTGTGTTTTATTTCAATTTTGATATCATAAATTTACAGTAACTTTGTGTTTTTTCAATTTTGATACCATAAATTTACAGGAATCAACTCTAACTACCTGACTGATGTAACTAATTTCACTAATTTGTCAAAATCTTTGAGCATTAGAAATTGTCTTTAAGTTAAGTCTATTAGATTAGGGCTGCAAGCTTTAGCATCATCCACTCTACTACACCTTAAAGTTTTTGTAGAGTTAATGTTAATAATAGTAACTTTAAACATAGGCTGATTCTTTAATCCACCAAATCAGGAGGCTAATGCAATTAAATTTTGTAAACGTCATTAGTTATGAGCTTTCAAGCATGGTTGAAATAATGTAATCAAACACTCTTAAATCCAATGTTTGAATATTCAATTAAGGAGAAAAGATAGCCTAAAACACAGTGCAATCGTATAGTAGTAGTTTTAAAAGTAAAATTATTAGCTAGACAGGCCATGACGAGTGCTCTATACCTACTGAATAAGGAAACAAAAATTGCAACGTATTTAATTAATAAACACTAAAGCATTTATTGTATTAAAAACATACAATTAATTGCTTAATATTTTACTTTTAATTGATGCTTCTTAACTATGTAACTTACTTGTGGTAAGATTTTACGATTTTGTTTTATCTTGTCCCTTAAATTTATTATATGCATATCAAATGGATTTTTAAAGATAATATATTGAGCAAATTATAGTAATATTCCTAAAATTTGCTTCAATTATACATGCATTTCCTCTTATTTTTATCCTTACACAAAATTTTCTAATTTTTGGTATCTTATTACACTTGCACCCCCTTCATTGAAAAGCGGAATTAATTCTGTTAATTTTTTATGTCATTTGATTAACATATGACTTGTATAATATTTTTTTTAAAAAAAATGTCCTTATCTTCTTTTTTTAAACATAGGGGATACATGGGTAATGTATTAAAAAGTTCAGGGGTACATGTGTAATGCGTTTAAACATTAATTAGGGAGTACATATGTGATGCGTTTAAAATTTAAGGGGTATATGTGTGATGAGTTTAAAAAGTCAGTGATACATGAATGATGAGTTTAAAAGGTTCAGAGATCCATGTGTTAGAATGTTAAAAGAATTATTTCCACTAGGGTCGTCGTTGCCATGGATAGGGTTGTTGTTGGATTGAAAGTCACTGCAAATGAGGTCGTCAGATCGAGAGTCGTGATGGCATATGTGGTTGTCGAGCACGAAATAGATAATTTGCGTATAAGAAAAATATCCATCATTTGAAAGAATAATAGCATGAAACAGAGGAAAAATAACAATTCTCTCATTTGGAATAACAGTAGTATGAAACAAAGTAAGAAGAATTATTCTCTGTTTGAGTCACTTAAATATAAAAGTAATTACAATATTTTAAATAGATCAATTAAAATTAAATATAAATTCATTTAAAAAACTAATAACAACTTAACATCATTAAAGCAAGAGGTGTAAAAATAATGATAAAAAAAGGAGGAAGTGCATGTATAATTAAAACAAACCTAAGGAGGTGTTGTTGTAATTTGCTTTAATTATTTAAAATAAGATCAAATGACATTTTTGTTTATCAAATATCTTATTTATTTTGTCCACTTTAACTATTTATCTTTAAAATAAATAAATTTAAACACTTATGTTTTTAAAAAGTGTTCAAAATAGTATTCCTATCATAACAAATTTGTGTTGTTAAAAAATAATTAAAATAGTCCTCTATCAATAGCTCGATCCACCAAAACTATGACTTCCTCCTTTGTTATCACCTTCACATCATCAACGATGACCATTTTTCTTATGCACCATTACTTCCTTATGCTCCCCAATGTTTGTAAAGAGTTCTTCATATACCTACGATCTTTTATCTGTGATTTTCGATGCAGAATAAATTCTCTAAAATATACAAAATATTAACACATAAAATTTATTTTGAATATATATTTTTACTCTAGTCAGTAAAATTGTTTAATTAGAAATTATTTATTAAAAATAAAAATAAAATGTAAAACTTGTTTGGAATTATTTTGTTCGTAGGAGTGAGTGTGGGTCACCGAGCGGAAAATAGTACTAAGTGCTAACCCCCTACCCCCTATAGTTGGGAATTATTTGCTGCTTTGCTAGGTCCCTTTGTTTATGGTGCATGAATTTTTTGGGGAAAATATCTAAACTTAAAGAGCATTTTAAGAGACTTATATTTATTTCACTTTAGGTTATGTTTAGCTGAGTGATAATGAATAAAATGAAATGGATTGGAATATAGTGGAATGAAATAAAAATGCCAATAAATTGTTTAGATATTTTATATTTATGTTTAAAAAAAAGTTAAAAAGTTGTCATTAATATAAATTTAACATTTTTGTTGTAAAGATTTTTTTTTTATTTACAAATATTATTAATTAGTTTGTTAGTTTTTTTTTTTTTTTTTAAGGGAGAAAGTCAAATGCATGACCTCATTCTCATTTTCTTCTTCTTTCACTAATTTAGTTACCTTATATTCATATGTTGTGAAAATGGTTAATCTCATGTATTATAATACATCTGAAATTCGTGAGCGATAATTATTTTAATTTTAAAATAGTATATTTATCTTTTTCCTTCTTTTTCCTCTGAACTCGACTTCTATACTACCATAAAAACTACATATGCAGTTACGACTTGGAAATTGTAGTTTCTAAAGCAATAAATTACTTTTTCTTTTAAAAGAAAAAACAATATATTATTATTCTTTAAAACACAATATATTATTATCATAATTAAACTTGATTAGAGATCATATACCCGTATCATTACTGATAAAAAAAATCCGTATCTTTTAAAAATAAGTATAAATAATAAATTCAAATTAAACTCAATAATTAATTATACAGTGACCTAGTACTTTATAAGTCTTCAAAGATATATGTGAGGTTCATTGAATCTTCAGTGATGATGAATAACTCAATTGTAGACACACGTCATTTAAATATAAATACAAATTAAAGTCATCAATAAACTAAATATACACAGGGACCTATTTAAGCATTTAAGGATATTTGAGATTCATTAATTAATCTTCAAGTTGATGATGATGATGATGAATAAGATGAGCAATTGCAAAGGTGGAATGCCAACAAAAGGTTCTGTAGTATATATTCAAAGTCAAATATGCAAATCAGCAAAGTACTAATTAACAAGGAAAAACGTGTGCAATGTGTTCTTAATAACATTGTGGGGGCTTTATTAAATCATAAGAACATATGCGATGAGTTGTTTAATAAAATATTATACTTATTTATTTTGAGCACATGAATTATATTTATTTATATATAATATTATATATATATATTCTATACTGAGGCAAAAGTACAGGACGTACATGGCTATTATGAAAAAAGACAATGACAAAGGGGATAGGGAAAGGGAAAAGAAAGATAGTGTGTTGTGATGATTTGGGAGATTCTTTAATTGTGCAAAAATATCATTTAAAATATATGCTAATTAAACACTCTTAGGGATTCTTTTATTTTATTTATAAATAAATAATGAAAATCATCTTAAAGGTGTAATGTATTGAAAAATTCATTCTTAAAAGATGAAAAATTAAAATTTAATACTCAAATATGTAAAAAGTGCAATATATTAGTCCTATTGTCAAATTTCGTTCAATATGTTTAATATTTGTGTTGAATTTATTTTGATTCGTTAACTATATTAATGGTAAATGTATTATTTAGAGTATACAATGACATTAAGTAACATTATTCAGTTATTAATTTTTCAAGTATCGAACTTAGTTGCATCTTTCATAAGTTAACAATCCAAGTGACATTATTTCATACGATAAATTTGTTTGTACGTTACACTTTTATAGACGAATTTATTAGCACGTTATACTTTCAATAACAAATTTGATTATTTACCCTTTATTTATTTCAACTCTAAAGAATAAAATAAAATATTTTCACTACAATTTCTTAATTATTATGCTATTTAACTAAAAGGATTGGTACAGTGGTGTAAGGCTTCATTGTGTTTACACGGGTGCGAGCAATTCATTTAGCAAGAGGTCACGTGTTTGATTTTCATCGTGTGCAAAATCCTTTTAGACTAACCACAACCACATATCTTGAGCGGAATCAGTTTATGACCCAATGAATTAAAATACACTCATGATCTCCGAACACAGAAAAAAAAAATCTTATATATTTTTTTTTTTACATAGAGACCCAAATGGCCTAACAATTTTCATTATTACATAGCACCTAATTCGAAAATAGAATAACATAAAAAGGGTCATAGAGCAAGTTCGGGTGTGATTGTGAGATACATATGAAGAGAGTATATATTACCTGAAAAACTCAAACCAATAAGCATGGACTCGATTCTTTTACTTTGTCTTCATTGAGTAAGTGACTCATCATCAATTTAACAAAGTAATATAAGACCAAAAAAAAAACTTATAAAGCAAAATACACGAACTCCATTATAGCAAACTAGGCTTTTCTTTTAAGTAATTTTGTATGATATGTTATTTTTATTTATTTTACATTAATTTCATCACCCTTTTTATGATATTTGTTAATATATTTTTTTCATGACATCACTTATCCTGTCTTGTACTTTTCCTTTCTTTTTAGCTTTTTTATTCATTATAAAAACTATTGTGAAAACATGGAGTAGAAATGATATTACTCAGTATTTTTGGCAATGTTTTAAAAATAAGACTTGTAACTTTTATATTAATAAAAAAAATACATACATACATACATATATATTAATAAAAAAAATAAGACTTGTAACTAAACCAGTGAGAGTACTTGATTTAAGGATTAAACCGTGATAATATTAATATAGTATAAAAAAATATATAAAATAAATAAATTTAAATAAATAATTAAATTATATGTATATAAGAGAAATTTAACAATGATCAGAAGAAAAATGATTTAATTTAATTTTTTATTTATTTTAAAAATACTTTACATTAAATAGAAAAGATAAAAAAAAAATATAGAAAAATTTAAAAATATTAATTCAAATCAGTGTCATTTTCTTTATTGGTTTTTACTAGTTTTGGACTCTATTGATCCTTTACCTCACAAGTCACACATATATTCTATATAATTTCTAAAAGATAATTAAGCTGTTTTTTTTAAAATAAAAAAAAAGAGCAAATCAAGAATTCAACTGGCCAAATTCAATTCCCTGTTGAAGCAGCCAGTTGAATCCGATTTTTAAAAACAATCATTTTCAATATTCAGTATTGATCCAACATGTGAACATCGTATAATAAAAATATCTAAATTGAGTATGAGACATCTTATCTTTCATTTACCACGAGATGATGACACAAACTTGGAGTACTTGCCTACCAGGAATTAATATTATTATTATTATTATTAAAAAAATAAAGTTAATGTACTTATCCTTGTAACATAATTTTATACTGTTATATAATTATAATTTTTTTTTATAGATTAGTTAATTTTTATAAAATTATTTTAAAAATTATATTATAAATAAAAAATTATAATTATCTAATAATATAAAATTATATTATTATAAGTCAATGCAGATTCTTAATTTCTCATCTTCTTATTCTTATTATTATTATTAGGTATTACTACTGTTTTCCAAGAAGCGCGTTATAGCGTTGTTGAAGTCTAGGCATTAGGTACAACTGGTAGATCAATGTCATCAAAGCTTTGTAATATCTTATCAACAAGTGTACGTAGTACCTTTCTGGGGTATTGCCTTGTTAATGTTAGGTTTAGGATTAATGGTGAGAGAAATCAACACAACTAAACATGCATGTGGAACTTTTTGACCAAAGCTGTTTTGAGTGGTATTATCTCATTTTACTATTCATTTCATTTATTTAAGCTGTTTTTCACCTCTATAAAATGGAGGGTAAATAAAGTTTCTTGTTCTAGTCCCTCAATGAAAAAAAATTGTAATTGAAAGAAGAAAATCCATCTCACTATATGTAATATGTAACAAGTTAAGTTATCGACAGAAAAATAAATTAATCATCAATTAGTAATGTCAATGAATATTTTATATAATAATATAGTAAAAAATAAGTGTAAATAGATAAATATTAATCCAATGAATAAGGATAAGACTTATATCCTATAAAGATACAGTTTGAATGTCGATATAAATTTTTTATTAATAAATGATTTGAAACCTTAAATCATATCCAGACCTGATTAATCCGTAGTTAATAACTTACTAAATTTTCTTCTATAGAAAAAAAACAAAGGGTGGAAGTTTGTGTTTCTAATTTTATGCAACTTAATGGTTGATTAATTGATTGAATTTGGATACAATATATATTTAAATAGTCAAGAACATCTCTATCTGTTCTTAATTACATGCATGTGAATTTTCAAGCACTTCTATGGCTTCTAATTAACGCTGACGAAGATGAACTAATTAAGGTATTACTATTATTGACGTACGATTATTCGTATGGATGAGTTTCAGTCATTGACGTTTGCTCTTGTCAACACGCGGCAAAAGTCTTATTCGTACGAGTTCCAGTCTTTTTAAAATAAGAATATTACGTAACAAATCTCAATGAAAAGAGGTAAAAGTAATGCTAATAATAAAGTGCTTGTCGAAAATGCTAAAAAAGAATTTAAAAACTTCCAATTTATATAAAGAATTTAAAATAGGTAGAAGTAATGCTAAGCTAGAAATTGCTTTGGCAAAAGAATTTTAAAAAATTCAATTTATATAAAACTAAATATATTAAAATAAGCATCCCTACTAAATTAATTAAAGCTATTTTTCTTTAAATTTTGCAAATTTGTTTAAAATTAAAAAAAAAGTATTTTTTAAGTGATTTTTTTTTTATAAACATATAGGATTTGTTTTAGTCTTTTTAAGGATTTTCATGGATCTGGATAATTCGTAAATCTAAACTAACCTAATTAATTCGATTCATATGGTAATTGATAATAAAATTTGATTTTTGATTATGTTACCTGATCCAAAATATATTATTAAATTTATTGTATATATTTAAATTAGATTATTATATACAAAATACTATACTTTTTTTTCTTTTTCTAGCTGTTATTTTTATTTTTATCATGATTTTATTTATGTTTTCTTAGCTAATACAATATTTAATTCTTATCTCAAATAAAAATATTGTATTATCATTGAAATTATTCATTTTTATTAATCAATAAACATAAAATATTAATATTATTTCCTAGCTATACGATAAATCCAAAAACTATTCTATCATCATAAACATCCTAGTAGAATAAATATTTAGGTGTATGAACATGATTTGCAATTTGCATATGTATTTCCCTTGAAGGGACCATTTCATTTTTCAATGGCAATGGTATGAGTTACAATGGGATGATCAGAAAGTCAATGTAAGAAAAAATTGCATTGCACTGTTCTTAATCTCAATATTTTGAAGTTTATGTTGTTGAAGTACTACTAGTATTTAATAATTAAAAAAAATGTTTGTTAAATTAAAATATGTACAAGTAAAAGTTCTTCGAGATTTATTTTTTGTTAGCGTGACAGTTTTTAAAATAATTAAAATTTTAAAAATATATGTTAAACACTTGTTTTTTCTTTTTACAGAATATTAAACACTTGTTAAACGGTGTCATTAATGATTTAAAAAAAAATCACTGAGCTTTTCTTCTAACAAATTTGCACTCTATAAGTTGTATAAATTTTTACATGATCTTACTAATTAAAAGTCTTTATATTTGGAATGTAAAACAGTTATTTTGAGTTATTCCTTTTTTGTGTGTAATTCATCTAATTGTTAAATAAAAAATGAAAATTTTTCATAAATAAAATTTTAAATTTTTATGTTAAAAAATCGATAAAAACAAATTATACAGTACTTTCTCCAATTTTAAATATAAGCAAAAAAATATATATTTTACACTAAGTACCAATCTCAATAAAAAAAAATTAAACTATCATTTATTAAAATTTAATACTAATATAAAAAATAATCATTAAAATTAAAATTTTATTAAATAAATGATATTTCGAAAATAATTTTACTAAATAAGATTAAATAAGATGTAATTTTGAATTAAAATTAAATGTGATATTTATCATATACAATCATATCTCTCCTAATTATTACGTATTTACACACAGTTGCCCCCATTATCATGACCACTACTACTACCATCAACATGGTCACCACCGCCGTTTTTGCTGTCACCATCATCACCACTAACATGGTCGTCGTCCCAGTTATTGCCGCCACCATCACCATGGTGGTGGCGGCAATAACGAGGACGACGACCATGATGGTGGTGGTAATGGTGATCCTGTTGTTGTCATCACCACGACCACCACCGCCACTACCAATAGGGCCATTGTCACTACCACTATCATAACCACCGCCACTACCAACAAAGTTACCATCATGATTGTTGTTCTCGTTGTTGTCGACATCGCTATCGCCACGATGGTGGCGGCGGCGGCAACAATGGGGACAACAAGCATGATGGTGGCCTTGTTGGTGGTGGCGATAGTGATGATGGTGATGGGGCAACAATGTGTAAATGTGAATGAAACATACACAATAATTAAGAAAGATATGATTGTATATGGTGAAGATTACATTTAATTTTAATTCAAAAGAATTATTTTTTCATATCCTAAATATTAAAGACTTATCATCATCACCCCAAGACACCAAGAGTTGCCCCCATCGCCATAACCACCGCTACCACCAGTACCAACATGGTTACCGTTGCTACTAAGGCTACCATCATGGTCGTTGTCCCCATTATTGCCGTCAAAGCCATCGTCACCACCACCAACATGGTTATCACCACTGTTCTTGCCACCATCACTGTCATTATCATGGTCGTCGTCCTCGTTGTTGTTGCCGCCACCATCGCCATCACGGATGGCGACAACAACAATGAAGACGACAACCATGATGATGATAATGACGATGGCCCTCACGACGGTGATTATGTTGGCAACGGTGTCGGTGGTGGTGGTGGTAGCAGGGACCAGTGACGGATTTACCGGGGGCAAGCGCGGGGGCTTCACCCCCTCCCTCCCCCTTCCCTTTTTTATATATATATATAAAAAATAAAATAAATATTAAAAAAAAATTATTAAAAAAATAAATTTTTAAGTTAATAATATTTTTATTAATAGATGATATCTTAATTTTATACCTAATAAATATTTGGTTTCATTATATTTTTATTTATTTTTGGTAAGTTTTACTTTTAATAAATTAATTTGACATTTTTTATCTATAATTTTTTAAAATCTTATAAATTTTATTTTATTATTTTACTCTTACATCACATGATTGTAGATTTTATTCTCAATTTTTTTAAAAAATTGTCAAATTTTATATCTATTTTTTTTAAAATAAATTTTATATTAAATATATTTTTTTAAAAATTTTATCGTCAATTTTTTATAAAAAAATTCTAGTCCCTCCCTACTTAAATTCCTGATCCGTCCCTGGCAGGGACGATGGCGGTGACGGTGGCGGTGACGGTGGCCCTCAACCATGTTGGTGGCGATGGTAGTGACCATGTTGACGGCAGTAGTCATGGTGATAGGACAACTCTTGATGGTAGTGATAATAAGTTTTGAATATCTTAAGAAATAATAAAATAATTCTTTTGAATATTTGGTATTTTTAAAAAAATTTAGATAAAAAAAAAAACAGAGAGATCAAATCAAACAGGTGTATGTTATCACGTAAAAAACATACTTCACATTTACACACACATATACATACACACGCACATAACATCCTTAACTTTGGTAACTTACTCTCCTGTTGTTCTCCATTCTAATTTTTTTTATTATTATTATTGATCAAAATGAAAAGAAGCAAAACCCGCAACAATGACTTGAGACTTTCAAATATCGCTCTCCGGGACGGTGTTTTATTATGGAAAAAAAAACTAAAATCGGTGAGAGATGCACTGGTCGTCGATATGTGGGGTGACTTTAACCTCTTTTAAGTAATTTGAATTTTTTTAGTGACTTATATTCTTAGAATAAATAAATATAATGGCTTTTTTTAGTCATCACTGTTAATGGAACGAATGAACAAGATGAAACTTTAGAAATCATAAAAGACCAAAATAAATTTTAACTTATGTATCAAAATAAAAAAAAAATACTCAAATATAAAGAATAAAATGTGACACCTAATCAAACTTATGAATATTCAATGAATGTTATCAACATACTTTCTAATACACTATTTGGTTTAAATTTATAGAAAGAGTATGATCATAAGAATGTGTCAGAGGTTACTAACATTTTTCATTAATATTCTTAAAAAAATGCTAGAAACACACACCCTTCTAAACACATTTTCACTTATTGATCAAAATTTATTAAAAATTACTAAATTTTTATGGATCTTACCATTTTTTTTAAAATCTCACATCCTATTTAATTATCTTATCATTATATTTTACTTTTCAATTAGGTTTTTTTTTTTTTAAGCATGCTAAACATACTCATCTCTTGCTTCGATGAAAAAGAATTCTTATTTTTAAACATTTTATATAAACAATTTACATACTTTGACACCTTTTACAAATTCTTCTTCTCTTTATCTTTCTTTCACATCATATTACTTATTATAGTTACACTCACTTTCACATTATATGAAAAGCGTTTGTATGATAAATAATATAATTTGATATAATGAAATAGATAAATAGAAGAAAATGGTATTAAGTATGTGTTTATTTAAATGAGATGTTTAAAAATTATAACTAAAAAGAGATGTGATTGTTAGTAATTCTTAAAATCTTTTTTAGTTAGAGTATGTTATCAATCTATTAAAAAAAAAAAAAAAAACCATTTCCCTCTCTTTCTCTCTCTCTTCTCTCATTTATTTTATCTCTTACTCTCTTTCGCTTCTACACTTTCATGTTTTGTTTTGATTCTCTCATCCGAAATATTTTATATTTTGCTTGCCTAAATCATTATCTTTGGGTTGGCAATGCAAGGTCACGCTCTTACCATATCTTTGTATGTTCTGTGTGGTGCCTGCAAAGTGGTGTAGAATTTGTTATGCTTGTCTCTAGTTAGGACTATAGTAGGATATAAAAAAAGGTTAATCGTGAAGGGAGTAGAGGGTGTATCAATGTATTTCTGCAACTTTCCATTGTAATCAAAGCTTGGTTCTTTCCTACAAGTTCTAGATAAATATATCCATCATATGCTATGAAGATGTTTGTTAAAGCTTTTAACCGTGATACACTGAGCGTGTAAAGTTTGAATTTTTTTTTTTTTTTATAAAAGTAAATTGATTTATTATAAGTAGAGAATTCTTTTAAATTAAACATAGTAAGTAAAAGAAAATAAATTAAGAATATATTCCAATGATACTAGTTAGGAGTTAGGACCCAACTACATTTAACACAATGAGTAAGAAAAAAAGTTTAGAGATTTGGATGAGACCATGAAAATGGTACGTGAGAGATAAGAGAGGGGTGAAATAAATTAAAGAAGGGAGAGAAGTGAGTTTTTTAATTTTTTAAAAAACAAATGATAAATTAATGTAATAACCTTAAATGAAGTTAGCAAGACAAAAGAAATAAACATGGTAATCTAGGTCTTCCTAATTTTTAAATTCTCTCTTGTTTCTAATTGTAACATTTGGTATGTACTTTTACACATTGTGATCTTGGTTTATTTGTTAGATTATGAACTCAAAATGGTGATTAACAAAGTTATATATTAAGTAAAATTATTAATTAAAAATAATTATACTAATTATAATTATTAATGAGTTTTAGTTAATTAATAATTTTTACATTAAAACTTAAAAGTACTATAAATTACAATTATATAAAAATAAAATATCTATTATATATAATATACAGACTAAAATACTAGTAATTGTTATACATATATTATATAATAATTATTATTATTATTAAAAAAAAATGAGAAGGTGAATCTAGCTGGGAGGACTGATCCTTACATTACCCCACTTAGATATGTGAAGATAGATAGATCTTCCTTGCTATTAATAGTGAAAAGTCCATAACTCTCTCTCACATTTAGGTATGTGTCCCTCTTCTATTCTATGCACTTGAAAAAACAACGGTACTTTCGGAATCAACACTATGATTTTTTTGAAGCTATCACATTAATTAATTATTATACATAGAAATATTAAAAATTAACATACACCTCACTTGGTTGCATTGAAATTTTTAAAAAATTTATCAAATATTTAAAAGATTTATTTTATCATATTTTAAACTATTTAAGACTTATTATTATTATCATCAAGAGTTGTTTCATTATCATCCGCCATCAACATGATCATTATCGTCAAAATCACCGTCGTCGATAATGACAACGACGACAACAACAATAATAATCATAAAGACAACGATAATGATAACCTTGACGATAAAAATAACAATGACTGCTATAATAACGCAAGATATATCCTCTATTTTTTATATTTGATATTTGAATCTCTTTCAATCTGATAGGATAAGATGTATATTAATTAAATGATTCTGATCTTAATTGTCTAACGCATTCCGATGCGATTGCAGAAACTTCTCTTAGCCAACCCCCTTTTTTCTTTTTTATAAAGTCTAAACTCTTTTTTTTCTTTCTTTCTTTCTTTCTTTCTTTCTGCCTTCCATCATAACCATTTTGCCACTGTTTGGTAACTGATTTTGAAATATGTAATTTTAAGTATTTAAAATAAAATATATAAAGTATATTACCGTAATATATATTTTTAGGTATAAAACTATTTTATATTACTATTTAATTATAATTTTTTGTTGGTATGATTTTTAAAATAGTTATATTATAATATTCAGTATATATTTTGTGCTTACGATTTTAATAAAAGATAAATATTTCTTGATATGTACTCATTGGTTAACATCTTTGCATCTATAGAAAGGGAAACGTCCATTATTTGATCGAATAATACTACGGAAATACAAGCACACCCCTCAAGGAATATTGAAATAACCTTTTTTGTCTCTTTAATTACTTTTTTTTTTCTTTTCTGTAAACTATCATTCTCTCACAATTTGTTTATTTCTTGTGGGATCGAGTTTAGCCAAAGTACCCTGGATTAGAAAACAAGATATAAATTCAAGTCTTTTGGAAATGAGAGAGTTAGATTTATCACGAGATTTGAGTAGTAGCAGCACTTTCACTATCACGAAAGGCCAAAAAGTACAACATGGGTGGTGAAGTTCGTGAGTGAGAGAGAGTAGTCACAAGATGGAAAGGCACTAAACACGAGACAAATAACAATTTTGACAAAGTGAAAAACATTTGATGGTGCCAATTACTAGTACCAGATCGATGTTATTGTTGTTGCTGCATTATATGAAAGTGTTGCCCTGCAAATTATTTATGCCCTTATTTTATTTTTCAAGAATATTGATATTCTAACAATTTTGTAGTATTCGAAGATGGCATGCTTCTTTACTAGATAAGAAAGCGCATGTTTATATTAAAGTTTTTTAAACTTAAGTTGGAGTTAAATTAAGAGTATATTTGTATCATAGTTGGACAATTCAAAATTGAGATCGAAGAAGCATCTCAACCATTCTTTTTCATTGTTTATTGTAAACAGTAAATATATATTGAAATTCGTGCAAACTTAAGCTTGATTCATACATAAACCCCAACATGCACTAATTAAGTTTGTAAAGTGAATTTGCAAAAGTATCTAAAGTCTTGTTTCTCTAAAACTGATCTTTAAGACTCAGCAAAAAATTCAAACATACTAGAAGACCATCCATCTCAACGAAGATTTATAGTGTAATTTAAGGTTTTATACTCTCTTTTCGAATCTGTGAAGGCAAATTATAATATATAATAAATTTTAGAATATTTTTTATAATGTGAATTATTCTTAATATTAAAAAAAATTATTTTTTATACTTTTATTCAACTTGTTTTGTTATAAAGAAAAATATTATTAATTTTAATAAAATAAAAAATAATATTTTAATTAATAAAATTATTAATCTAACTATTTAAAATATTATCGAATATCACGTTACTATTAAAAGTTTTATTATCCTTAAAATATTTTTATATAAATGATTTTTTCTACAATATTTTATTTTATTTTATAAATATATTTTTTATTTATATAAAATAATTAGTATTTTTTTATAAAAAAAATATGAATTGAATCCAAGACAGTTTTTAAGTTAAAAAATAAATAATTATTAACAAATATTTTTTTTATTTATTCTTTTAAATTTTTATTTTTAACTTTAACTTAAAAATAACTTATAATCTTAAAAAATAAGTTACGTCAAATGTACTCTAAGTATTTTCTATTAACAAGAGAAATTTGAAAATCAAACCCTAAAATTATAACTAGTGTGAGTGAGTAGAAGACTCCATCAACCAAATGCATCAAATTCTGTTGGCAATTAGCAATGCCTTTATTATTATTTCTAAAAACATAGCCCTCCATGATGTACATGATGCACAGATACTTGAAAGAGAAAGGATAGAATAGGGGTCTCGTGGATGTGTGGTCTAAGTCCCATGTGAGGTGTCACATACACACTATTAGGGTTGTATGCAAACAGGTCCAGCACCATTAAGGAGTGGACCGTTTTGCTGGTGAAAGTGTCACTTTTTTAAATCACACAAGAATCTAAATCTCAGGCATGTTGGTTTGTTTTTTTTTTTTTTTTAATGGTATGGATACGAAATAATTATCACCGAAAGCATTCATTAATCTTCATTGAAGATTGTGAACATACGTGAATATTTTTTTTCAACATAATTTATTTTATATTCAAATTTCACAGAATAAAAATCTTAAATTAAATGACTAAAAAATTACTGTTTATATCAACAGGTGTTGGTAACATATGTGTTAGTTTGGTGGTGTGAATGTGTGTGTAAGAGAGAGTCACCGGAGTCATAATTTCTATGACAATCCACACACACACACACACAAAATCCACTAAGGCCTAAAATCCCACTAAAGCTATAAAGTCATGCCTTGATGATTTGGTAAGTCCTGTTTCACTTGGCCTTTTGCTCTCCTAGTGGGAAAGTGATGGTGAAGAAAATTTTGAATTTTTTTTGTAGAGTACCTCTTCTCAAATCTCAAAGCATTGAAATGATTATAATCTGAATTATCATGCGAAAGATAATGAATGACATTGAGAGATTTATACATGTGTGTACTATAAAAATGTGCATGTGAAGGCCAGAAATTTTTCCCTCCCCTAAGACTTAGAGTCTTCTAATTTTTCTTGTTTCTCTATGAGCCACACAAACTCACTCACATACCATATGACAAAGGGTTATAGACACGTATCCAAATTATTCATCATTTATGTGTGGGGATATGAGAGTTTGATTCTAGTTCTTGTGTTTCAAATTTCAATGGTCACCCACAAGATCAAATGGTATATAACCTTGGTTCTATGCATGTTGTTTTCTTATACATTTTTGTATCTCATCTTGGTGCTATATATTTTCAGTCTCTTTCTGACTTTTTGCTATTTAGGGTTTCTTTTATTATTATTTTTTTTCATTAATTTATACTTGGTGTTGGTGACATGAAACTTGTTACTTTGTTAACCAATTTGTCAGTTCCATTTTCATGAGTTGATAGCTAGTGTTGATTGGGACTGCCACACCAAGAAGTCACTTTTTCTTGTTGTTTTCGTAAAGTCTCACTTTAATAATATTTTAATCGTCTCAAATAAAAAAAAGAAAAGAAAAAGAAGAATGCACAACTTTAGAATTTGAGAAAAATAATATTGTACTTCATAGGCCAATTTTAGACTTTCAGTCTAGTCTTTTTTGCCTTTAAATAATTTATAGGATCAGGAGAGTGACGTTAAACAGTAACCAGTTTGGTTAACTTTTGGGTAGAGAAAATCATATTTACAACAAGTGAAACAAATTTTAACTTAAAACATGAATAAAATTAATTATAAGCATTGATAGAACCACCAAAAATTTAAAACACTCTCATATATATTTGCATTTCAAGAGTATATTAATTATTACCTTCAAACAAAATCATTTTTTCTAAGCTCAGTTTTTAAAATATCAATTTGAATCTTAATTATTTATTTTCTGTTTTATCTAGATCACAAATATTATTTATTAGAGACAATCATATTCAAGTCGGACAAGACGGTCATGAATGGTTAAATTCTGATTCCAAATATTTAATATATCTGCATATCCAATACTCAAATAGTTGATCCATGTGGTAATTCATGAATTATCTTTTTAACATTTATTTTTAAAATAATTCAAAATCAATTCTAGAGCAATCTAATCCAAATGGAGCCCAAGATTGTTCCTAAGAAAGAAAAGATGGTTGTGCAGGCCACAAGCAAGCCCACATCAAACAGGCAAAATGCATTTTGCATCTGTCAGAATTGATGTTTTTGTGACCCAAATATGTAGCAATGCCCCAAAAAAGAAATAAATTAAGACCTAGCTCTCTAGTGGAAGACTGAATCAGCTTTCAATCATTGATTCAGATTCAGATGTTTCTGTGTGGGATATGTTTGCTTGATACAGTAAATTGAAAAAAAGATGTTTTCTGATTGCCTGCATACCAAAGGGAAATGTGGTAAAAATTTCAAAAGAATTTAATGATCAGGTATATACTTGACAGTGTAAAACAGTTCTATATTCTTAATTAATCAATAAAAAAAACTTTTAAAATAATTATTGTAAAAATTAACAAACTTATCATACATAATCATTTGGGATTAGATGATCCTATAAAATTGTTTTATATTGTAAATGCTATTCTATTTTCTCATCTCAAAATCCACAAAGTTTCTCAGCTGCGTAGCCAACAAATAAAACTGTAGCAATGCAACTTTACAAGTCACATTGAGACATAAGAACATGGAGTTATTTTTGCACTATCCCATGTAATCTTAGCATGTGCAGATTCTTCTTGCAATTCATATTGGCATGTGATGTGCAGAAAGCAAGGCAATTTGAGAGGAAAATGTAAAATTCAGCTTTGAGTGGTCTCAAGTGGCTCACAATCACAAAAATTGAAAATTGAAACCAATTTTCATAAGAGATCATGAACTAAGGCGGATTCTGACATTTTATTTTATGGAGTCATGACGAAGCGATATACAAGAGACATTTTATATTATATTTCCTCGTACTTATGAATGAAATTGAATTTTCTTCCCCTTCAAACTATAGCTATTTGAAATTTTTTTTTGCCCATTTGATCATGGTTTCTGGATGGTCACACCAAAAAACAACCTACCGTGGGCAAACACAAGTACATATTTGAAAGTGTTTTTTATCCTGTGGACCAACACTAACCAAAATTGATACAAAACTTTTATTTTATGTGCACTTTCATGAAAACACGACTACATGAGAAAATATAGACACTTCTTCATTCTTTTGATGAAACTTTTTCCAAAAGAAAAGGATCATATGCAATGACTGAGGGTGATTTAATTGTCAGGGGATGAATGTAACCATATGCATACTTGTAAGCATTTAAATTGACTAAGAACACTACAAAGGAATGGGGAAACCATTGCCGCAAATTGAGCCAACAAGAATCTCAATTATCTTCCAAAATAACTATTCATAAAGCACAATTCGTATTCCAACAATTCATTTATTTGAGTCATGACCATGACTTGAGAAACAAAAAGACCCCTAGCAGCAGATACAGGATTTTCAGAAATGCATTTAGACCATATTTGGGTAACTTTTTCACAAGCACTTTATAGGAGGAAAAAGAATAGATCAATCATAGTATTATTTAAAACGTTGATTTTAATTTATTTATAAACTAATCTTAACTTATAAAAATACTTATTTCATTTCATCTTTTCGTGACTTTAAGTATGAGTGATTCACCACTCATGATAAGTTACAAAATTTCTCGAGTAAATATAACTAAAATTATGATAAATAAATTGATTTTTATATAATTATTTTAAAAATTAAATAAATAAAAGATTGTAATTGTCTGACAATAACAATGTAAAACTATGTTAATATTTTTCTCTTATTTTTTTTCTTTTCTTGTCACACCAAGGATCTCAAGTGCTTGTGCTCACCTTTTCTTTCTCTGGTAGGAGAAGAAATTTCATTAAAAAGGAAGCAAATATACATGAGACAATTAGAGAATAGTAAAATATATATCTTCCAAAAGAGACAAAAACAAAGTTGAAAGAAATGCCAAAAGAGAAACCAACATAGGGAGTTCCCAAAACAATAATAGAAACACTCTCAACAAAAACATCTGTTGTAAGATGGTGTTCACTGTTCCAGAAATCCCTATATCCCTTATGGTTATAACTTTCTTGTGTCCTTGTTTTTGCCATTTCTGGTTTATCTACTTGTAGAGATTTACCATTTTCCTTCACATACAACTTTGTCTGCCACTGCATGGCATGCGTTGTGTAAGATTTCCTCTGTCAAGTGTCAATTGTATTTTTGTTGCCAATCTTAGACCTCACAATTTCGCACCTTTTTAAGCCTTTCTAGTTTCTGCATCCCAACCTCACTAGAATCTGCCTTTGTAACTTTGTTCCCACCTAAAAAAACCCTTCTATATCAGTGATACTTATTTTTTTCTCCTTTCAAACAAAACAAATAGTTTTACATTGTTCATTGTTCAATCACAACCTTCCGTTTGCATGTCTATTAAAATGATTTTATGAAAGTCATTTATCATAAATGAAGAGTTTGTGATTGAATGACACTATCACTGCATTATCATTAAACTCTTGTAACAATCATGTACACAAGTCACTAATTAGCAAGGAAATAAATACAATGTATCATTAAGTGCATATTTGGTTTAAAGTTGTAAATGTTGTACTTGCATTTCAATTTAAATCCAACGAATAAAAATAGAATGAAAACAGAAGTAAAAGTCTTGATCCTTTTACAAAAGTACTTTTTGCCTAAATATACTTTTCCATTGCTTACTCAAGCATGCACTAAGCTATTGTAATTAGTCCAAAGCTAACTCATTATCATAGCTGCATTTTTTGAGCAAACAGTTTGATAGAGACACACTGAGTTTGACAAATCCAGTTGACCATGTTGTGTTACCATTGAGTAAAAAAATGAGCTGGAGTTTGAATCTCAACTCTTAAAGTACAATTCTGACAGTTATAGTCAGTTATAACCACCTAACTCAAATAACTACTTACTGATCAGTCTTTAACATTGATATATGATACCCCTGAAATTTTAAGAAACTTTTGCTTACATAATTTCCAAGAATGTTCTTTTACATCATGAGAAAATGGAATAAAAGAAAACAATTTGAAGATTGATTGGGCCAAACAATTAGATGAACAAGCCCCCAAAATTCAGCAAAAAAAAGCCCCCAATAACATGAACGAAGTAATTACTTAACTACTCGCGTTTTGTTAAGGGCACCCCTAAAATCTTTAACATTCTTACCCTTCCTCTTTCAAGAAGCTACATCTCCTTCAAACTTGTGTAATCACTGCACCCAACCTCTAACCAAGCATCAACAAATATATTATGGATTCCCAATTCTTAACTACATCGAAATGGTGTAGCGGTGGGTTATGTGCGTCGTGGAGTCACAGTTGAGTGGCGGCGAAGTGGTGTGTTTGGTAGTTGGGAGAATGAAATATTAGAAATTTAGGAGGTGCAAGAAGCAAAACATACTGTGCATTAAGTAATTGCCCATTAAGGTCCGATATGAAAACGAATGTTAAACCCAAACATTGAATGACGCAAGCGCTGACAGAGAGCTAAACCTTCTTCACCGTTTTCGTTTCGTTTCGTTTCGTTTCGCCGACAGCGAAGAACGATTCCTCCTTCATTCATATATACACACACACTGCGCTTTTTCATTCATTTCGCATTTTCAATTTCATCAAATAGAAAATAAGAAAATTTGAAATTCGTTGGAAGCATGCCAGGGTTAACGTGCAACGCTTGCAACACGGAGTTCAAGGATGACACGGAGCAGAAGCTCCATTACAAGTCCGAGTGGCATCGCTACAATCTCAAGCGCAAGGTTCTTTATTTTCTCATTTTTTCATTATCGATTGTTTCTTTCTTTCTTTATTTTTGTTAAACCCTAATTTTGTGTAGTTTTTTTTCTTTTTTCTTTTTTTTATGTATGGTTCAATCCGGAGAGACTATTAAGTTTAAGAATATGCGAAGAAATGAGTTTTTTTTGTTTTTTTTATGTGCCAATCCTTTAAAGAACGAACCAGCTTCGTTGATGTGTGTCTTAGGGCCTGTTTGGGTAATCTTCTAAAAGCACTTCTAGAATAACAAAAATGAAAATGAGATTTTCCATAAACTAAAATTAGTTTGAGCCTGTTTGGATTTGAGAGCTTCTCTACCGGAAATATAGAGTATTTTCCAGCAGAGAATTGTATCCAAACAGGCTCATTGTAGAAACTCTCCATCTTTTAGAAGCTCATATGATGGAACAAAGCTCGTTTGATTATTTTTTTTCTATTAGGAGTGCTTATAGAGAAGTTTACCCAAGCATGCCCTTACTACTATCTATTGCTTGGACTTGGTTTTCTCTTTTTCGAAATTTCGTTTTAAAGCCTCTAGAAGGGTATGTTTGGGTAAGCCTCTAGAAGCATTTCTAGAATAACAAAAAAATGAAATGAGTTTCTTCATAAACTAAAATTAGTATCTAGAAGATCTCTTATCTTTTGGAAGATTATACGAATTCTAGAGAAGCTTACCAAGAGACCCTTACTACTATCTATTATTTGGACTTGGTTTTCTCTTTTTCGAAGTTTCATGTTTCTCTGTTGGAATTGTTATTTTACTAGTTGGATTCTTTGGAGATATCTGTTGTGTTTTTGCTATTTATCAATCAATTTATAATTATTACTGTTATTATTATTTTGTAAATTTTGTTATGGGTGGGTGGGTTGTGTCGTAATATGGAATGTGTTTCTGGTGAGGGTTGGCATAACTTGTAGGATTAAAACAGCTTCAAAATCGATTGTGTTAAACATTTCAATATAGAGTAATTGTTGAGGGTGCATTTATAAGGAAGTTTTAGAATTTAGACCTGTTTGGATAAAAAATTTAATCACTTGTGAGAAGAAAATAAGATGGTAAAATGAATTGAGTTTTTCTTTATTCACCTTAGTTTTTGGAAAAGCTAGATGAGGGAGTTTCTATGAAAGTTTAGTGCATAAAGTGATTTTTGGTTTCGGGAGAAGTTCAATTCATTTTACCTTTTTCAAGTTTATTCAAATAGGGTCTGATACTGTTGGGACTTGGGACTTGGGAGGGAGGTTATGTTAGCAAGCAGAAGGATGGTTGTAAATGATTAAAGTTGATTAGGGTTGTCAAGCTTGTAAATGCTTAGGGTTGATTATATATGAGGCATATCAAGTGATATGAGAGAGTGAGGAGTAAATTTATACCATACAATCATACATGGTTGATTAGAATTAAAAATTATTTAATGATCTCTGTTTGATTGTATGAGTGTGAGGAAAGCAAATTTTAACCATATATTTGAAATGGATGACTAAGATTTTAACCATCTCTGTTTGATTGTATGTCTAAGATATACTTGCACTATATTTGACTCTTTGATAGGTGAGGGGGAAGATTTGGTGGAAGAACTTGGTTTGTTTCCTCGAAAATATTAAATTAAAGTCAATTTTTTTTTGTAATACATATAGGTGGCTGGGGTTCCTGGGGTGACAGAAGCGCTATTTCTGGCTAGGCAATCTGTGCTTGCTCAAGAGAAAATGAGTGAAACCCCCATGCTCTATAGCTGTGGTCTTTGTGGAAAGGATTATAAAAGTTCCAAGGCTCATGCTGAGCACCTAAAATCACGTGGTCATATGATGCGGGCCTCTGAAGGAACTAGTACTGCAGATGAGAAGGCAATAATTAAGCCACTTCCACAGCGTGTTGTGAATAGACCTCCTCCTAGAAGAGAGGTAGACAACTCTGAAAATGAGGAAAGTGAAGATGAATGGGAGGAGGTTGATCCTGAAGATGATTTGGTTGATGGTGCTGCAAAGTCCTTGACTGATTTGAATGTGAATGAGCATGGTGAAAATGTTGATATGGATGAAGATGATGAGGATGATGATTTTGAGGACTTAGACCCTTCATGTTGCTTTATGTGTGATCAAGAGCACAAAACAATAGAAAACTGCATTGTTCACATGCACAAGCATCATGGATTCTTCATTCCCGATGTTGAGTATTTGAAGGATCCAAAAGGCTTCCTCACCTACCTTGGCCTTAAGGTATATATATTTCTGTCCACCTCCCAAACAAAAGGAAAAAAAAAACAAAAGGTTTAATTTGGTTCTAATTTTGCTCTTTTCCATTTTCTAGGTCAGAAGGGACTACGTGTGTCTGTACTGCAATGATCAGTGTTATCCTTTCAGCAGCTTGGAAGCAGTCAGAAAACACATGGAAGCAAAAAGGCACTGTAAAGTGCATTTTGGTGATGGTGATGATGATGAGGAGGTAGAATTAGAAGAGTTCTATGATTATAGCAGCAGGTTAGTTTAGTTCCAATTGCTTTGGTTTGAAATCCCTCTTTATAAACTATCCCTGTAAAATCGGTAAGGCTTAATTGAACACATCCAATATCAAATGTTTCTTTATTTTGTTCAGCTATGTGGATGATCAAGGCAAACAGCTTGTTGCATCTGGTGATGCATCTAACAACGTAGAACTTGTTGGTGGGTCTGAGCTCATAATCACTAGGAAATCTGGTGACAGAACATCAACCAAAACACTCGGCTCCCGTGAATATCTGCGGTATTATCGCCAGAAGCCTCGTCCATCACCAGCAAACATGGCCATCACTGCTGTGCTGGCTTCAAGGTTTGCTTACCTTTCTAACCTTGTGTTCTATTTCTTTGTAATGCCTGAGGTACATTTGATGTTTCATTCAAGCAAATCATAGTCACATGTTTTTTCTTCTTTATTCTCAGGTACAGGAGCATGGGCTTGACCACTATCCAATCTAGGGAGAAAATTGTGAGGATGAAAGTGCTGAAGCAAATGCATAGGTCAGGTGTGGAGAATATGCGTAGCAGGATAGGTATGAAGAGTAATGTCATCAGGAACCTGCCAAACAATGTCCCATATTAGTCCTCACTAGTAATAGTGTTTTTCTCTATAAGTTTTCCTTATGAAATAATTTTGAATTTCTTGATCTCATGATATGATATTTTTTTGGATGATAAGGGCACCTTTGGTTGGTGCTTTTTTTCGGTGGGGCATGGAGTTTGTTGATGATATTTTTTTTCATATACATGAAAACGATGGAACCATAATGAGTGGAGGATTTACAATTTTTCATTCTGGTCGATTTCTTGTTTCTTTTATGGTTTGAGCTTGAGAATAATTTAGATAGTATATCGATTTTATAAACCATATATGGTGATAGATTCCTATTTTCAAAAGCTAAGAAGTCACAAATTTTTAAGATCTTGTTTCATATTCATCAACCATATGGATTTGCTTCCTTTTTACTTTATTAGACAGTAAATTGAAAAATCTTAAGGGAATCTTCTGATTTTATAGAAAGCATATCCAATCTTTCTTGACATGAACTTTTTAGAGGGAATTAGTAGAAATCCAATTTATCGAGTCAGCATCTCTTTCTGAATATTCGGATTTCCCATGGTCACGTCATTTTCATTCATCATAGAGGATGAAGTGTTTCTTTTTGTATGAAAGGAAACACCATATAATCACTGTCCCACCTTTTACACTCTTTAATCATTAGAAGCGAATGTTACTTTGTTATCACATTAGTAAGGAATATCATGACTCATTTTTGTCGAAAAAATCTATCTAGTAACCTTTACTCTTCTAATTAAGTTTTTTTCATCATAAAACTTAGTGAATGAATGATTTTGTTTGAATAATTATTTTATAAATAAGGGAAGAAAATTAAAAAATTAATTAATTAAAAATAAAAATAATATATATACATATATATATATATATATATATATATATATATTATAAGCTAAAAATAGTTCATTAATGCTTATTGAAAAAATTATCCACACAATCTAAATATTATCCATCTTCAGAAATCTTCTACTTCTATTTTGCACGTCCAGAAATGCTATATAAGCAAAGATTACACAATTCTTACATTTGCACCAAAATTTTAGAAACGGTTCTGTTAAAAGTTAAATATTTTAAGAACATAAAGTAAAGTGGAACCAAATTGAATCCAAACCTTGAAAAAAAAACTAGAACAAAATTGTGCAGTTACAAATGTAAGAATTTTGTAAATTATGTGGACAATTAGTAAATGGGCAAAATATAAAGTAAATTTTGAGTGCACAGAAACTGTCATCTTTATGTTATTCTAAATATATCACAATCAAATTAGATATATCCTATATATGTACAAGGAAAATAGATTAAAAAAAAATTCATAATTTCATAGTTAAGCAGCAGAATGCTAGCTAAATCACTAGCCTATGAGGAAATTAACAACAGGCTTCTAATTGCTAGCATACACTTCCTTAGATTTAGACAGAAAAGAAAAAAAAGTGTGATTTTAAAGCTAAAAGCATAAAACAAAAGAAGAAAATTGAACTGTCAAATTTATAAAGTTCTCCAATCACCACATTCTCATGGTTAAAAGCAATACACGAGCTAAATGTAATCTTTGCATGGTGAAACATTTATGTTTTCCATGCACCCTTGTTGAATTTTTCTTCTTTTCAATTCACATGCTGTCTGCAAACATAGAGAGAATTCATAAGTAATTTGAAGGTGATGGAACAAAAATCCTTTGGCGAATCGGTGCCATCGCTGCGCACTTTCAAGCCAGAAGTAAATCTACAATTAGCAGTAGGTTAGTTTAAGGACATGTTTGGACACAAGCCAAAAGTGATTCTAAGAGCTTCTTTGCTGCAAATATAGAACTTTTTTCTAGTAGAGAAACTCTCAAAAGAACTTCTAGCTTGGTATCCAAACAGGCTCTAAGTCATGAGGGACCTTTTAACAATAACAATAATGATTCTTGAGCTGTCAACACATACCTAATTGTCATAAAAGCGGGAACGGCGTCTATGGGATCTGTGAATAACATAAAATGAAATAAGGATATCAAAATTCTAAATATAACTTAAGAAAATCATTGTAACTCAAAGTTCAAACATCCAATAACCACAGAACACTTAATAATCAAATACACCAAGTCATTCCTAAGATTGATAGTCAATGAAATTGAATCATTTGAAAATGATAGCACATGCAAACACTTGAATCAGATGAAATCTCATCATTAATGGCCCAAGAAAGTAGCCTTTAGGCCCAACATTGGAAAAGAGAGTAAGAAAATCATACCATTCTCTTAACATACAATAGCAAGTAAAGAACTATTGAATAATGACTTTTAAGAAGCTAAATGGTACAAAATGTACAACTATAGCTATTTCTTAAGTATGATTATACATTTAAATGAACCTCAATAAATCAGCTTGCAGATAAGGAGTGAGAGTGAGATCATGTTTCTTTTTCAAATCAGAATATATTATGCTTTGCAGTAATGCAAATGAAACACCATTCACTAATATGGTAAGGTTAGATTATTGACATTGTAGGATCATAAAAAGAACGATTTTCTAGTTAGATGTATACTGATACAGTAGAAAATAGTAATGGTTTAGAATGTTATGCTTTTAGAAAAACCACAGCTTCAGCATTAGAAAACTGTTTATCATACCAAAAAAGAAACAGTGAACAAATTCTGCTTGCAAAGTCTTGTACTGAAATTGTAAGAGCTTAACAACCTAGAAAGTAAAGGCATGAGATGCAAAGGACATTAATATGACTATATAGTAAGAGAAAAAGTGAATAAAGAAGCAAAAGTCTATGCACCTGCGATAACCACTGCTACCCCTTGAAGAGCCACTAGTACTAACAAACTCATCGTCGATCTCTTCTATCCTATAATCTGCATACTCTATAGATGCTACAGAACCTTCGTCAGAATTTGAAGTATCATAACTTAAACGGTGATTATCCCTTCTTGTATGACTGACTCTTGCCCTTCTTCTATTTCTGGATCTTCTAAAGTTGTCGAAATACAGAATACAAGAGGTCCACCAGTTGCCCTCAACTCCAGGGAAGTCTTCAAACTCGTCCCGAGCATCGTCGTCCCCATATTCAATCACGTAATCTCCTAGAACCACTCCTCTGGGGATTTCTGAATGAATAGTGCTCAAAACGTCGATGATCTCTGATGATTGTTGAAAATTCTCCCAATCAAGCTGGCGGGCAGGATCGATTTTCGATGGGCGTGCATGAGGGTGTTCGAGTTGAGCATGCTTTTGTAGTTCCAGGTAACTTCCCATGAAAGTGCATCGCACCTCGTCACAACATCGCTTCTTCTCGTCGAGATGAATGCGAGCTTTATCAACTATAACCCACCCAGAAACCTCACCTCTACACAAGGGGCAAGTTAGATTGCATTCACCATTCAATACCTCAGGCTCAGGCTCAGGATCATCACTATTTTCAGTACTTTCAGCAGAAGTTGCATTAGACACCAGAGAGGATGGCATGCCACATGAACTTTTAAAGCGATCCAAACAATTAGAGTGCAATTGATCTGTGTCACAAACAAAAGCACGGCATCCTTTATCATAAGATGAACACTGAAGAAGAACACTATTATGAGGAAAATCCAAGCAAATAGGACAGACGACATCGTCCCAGCTGCAATCTAATTGAATATCCTCCATGCTGTTTACACTCGCAACACCAGAATCCATATACACGCCGCCACTTATAGCAAAACCATATTTGTACTGGTCAATCGATGCTCCTTATTCTTCAAAATAAAAAATATGGAGATGAAAACTCGAAAGTGTATCAGCAAACTGTGTCCTGGATTTTAGAACCAAAAAATCTAGTTTAGAATCATATAACAAAGCAAACACTTAGGAATTTAAACTACTTGAAAGTGTGCAACCACAAGCAAACACATAAAGCCAATAAGAACGTTATTTCCATGACAGTGTTTTCTCTTTATAGACTGAGGAATACAAATTATCAGCAACAAGTCAACAACAACCAATTGAATTTAAACCACTTTAGATTGGATTAGATTGAATCATTCAACTTAAGCCAACCGACTGAGTAATGATTGAATATTCTGAAGTGTCAAAAACCTAAACAAATTCCTCAAAGAAACTAGTGCAAAATCAAAATTCAGAGTGGATTAAAGGCAATCATGTGCCCTAATACTAATTAATTGACCAATAAACTGATAAACAGACTCAACCCAAAAGCCAAAGAAGAGTGTCTCATCTAAGAGATCACATCAGTTAAATTCCATAATCAAAATCAAAATCTCACCCAAATCTGAAATTTTAGGAAAGAAACCAAAGAACACTCGTCTACAATAAAATAGCACAGAAGCCACCATCAAAGTACCAAAAATGAACCCCATGTTACATAATTTACCAGATAACAAAAACATGTGGTCCAAATGAAGAAAAAAAAAACACCAATTAAGTATAATGATTAATGAATTAAACCCTTCATCCAACACCCAAATATTTTTCAAGGAAAAAAATATATATAGACAACCCAATATTCATTATTATTATACAAAAATGACAGAGTTGACCAATCCAAAACAAAGGGATGAAAAAAAGTGGTGAAAAAAAAAACACAAACCTGAGGGAAGACAATAAATTGAAGCGGACCCGGCAAAACAATCAAAGACCCAAAAGAGAAGAAGCAAAAAAGATTCAAACTTTGAGAGAAAAAAAGTGATCAAGTACATTGAAAAAAAAATAAAACATAGAGGTAACCAACCAAACCTTAAACACGACGAGAAATGATGATAACGGAACAGAGAAACCTCGTACGTACGAGGAGGGATTGGTGTTTTTGAGTTTCGAAACTTTGTAGTGTTGTTTGGTTTATTGTTGCGATCTCTTCTGTGCAAATAGCGATGGCAGTTTCAGCAATCAGCAGTGGTGTGGTGTGGTGTGATGTGAAGCCTCTCTCTCTCTTCTTCCTTTCCCTTTGGCAAAGTGCAATTCCTCATTTATTAATTTATAATAATAGTATTTTGCAAAATGGAAATATATTTTAATTTTAATTTTAATTTCCGTGCATCACATGAATAAGTTATATTTTATATGTATTTTTTTAAGTGATGTACCTCCCTAGTTGAAAGTCTCGAGTATACTTAAGAAATTAAGTTATCTACTAACTATGTTAGACCTTGTTAGTGTACAAATATTTATGTTGTTGGCTATTAAAAAATAATTATTATATATATTTTTTAAATAATTATTTTAAAAGTCAATATATTTGTTTTAAAAGTAGAGTTCCGAAAAGTCATCTAACCTATTTCTATTCTTAATTCTTATTATTTATTTTATTTTATATATGCTCTTATTTAATAATTATGATAAGTTATTTTGGTCAAGGGCAACACTTTTTTTTTTTGGTTTTATTTATATTATTTTTTGAGTAAGATGTCATTTATATCCTTACTATATTGTTAATTTTATTTATTATGCACTCATTTTATTTAAATTAAAGGTTTTTTTTTAAATCAAACTCATATTTATAAAATCATTAAATGTAATAATTACTTTTTAGTATTGATGATTTGTTTGGTATTATTTATGCTTAAGATTGAGGTAATATTTCAGGTACAGGAACAAGGATGAAGATATGCATATCCATTCCGTACCTATGCCTACACCCCATATATATATTTATTAAATTATTTTTATTTTATGTTATATATTTTACTTAATAATTTTTAAGCATTTACACTTATTTTATAATTTATAATTTTTACTTACTAAATTATTATTCTAGGTTGTTTCAATTTATTTTTATATAGTTTAGACAAAAATTATATAATTTTATTAGATAATAAATAATTATACAATTGTTATTAACATATTATTAGTTTGTTATAAGGTTATTTTTTGTTGTGAGACTTATAGTTTATTATTAGCTTGTTATGACTTTAAGTAATTGTAAAAATTGAATTTTTTTTAAAGCTTATTATGACTTAAATTTTTTTTTTTTTAAATTATAAACGGGTATGGATATGGATTGGATATACCCAATACCCAATGAGGACAAGGATGAGAATAAAAATTTATACTTGACAGGGATGGGGATAGGTTTTGGTATGCAGAGACGGGGACAGAAAATCACAAACCCATCCATGCTCCGTCTCGTTGTCATGTATACCCTCTGCGAGTTGAATCATGTGTAAACTTGTTTTTTTAATAGACTCGGGATAGACTTGTGAGTTTATCATTTAGTCAACAAATTTACACAATTAAAAAGTTAAATATAAATGTAGGTTATTTTGGGTTATCTTATACACATTTATAGTTGAAGATACTTTCATTTTGTTTGTTGTTCTTGAATTAAAGAACCCTTGCCTCCAACAACATCAAAAATTTTTAGTGTAACGTTGAATTGGTATGTTATTTATAAATAATTTTTTGGTTTTTAAATATAGATTAATCTATTACGAATTTACAAGTTAAGTCTAAGAAATTTTCACAAATCTACTAAATTATTGAGTTTGATAATCTTGAATTCAACTGTTAAATTGAAACAAATTACAATAAAATATAACATTTATTAAGATTATCAGTGAGAAAAGACCATTAATGTTACATTCAAAAATCATATTTTAAGAAAAAAAAAATTCTTAAATTGCGACGGTTATTCTCGGACGGAGAGAATAGTTTGTGAATAGTATTAAATGTCTTAAATTATGTGTATTAATCTTACTAAACATGAATAGTTTTGACTTGATCCATTTGAAGGTGGTGTTTTTTTTAAATTACATAATTTTTATACTAAATATTAATGCTCTTTTACTTGTAAGATTTCAATCTGTTTAATGAATTTTGCTTAAAAAAAGCATCAAGATTTTATGAAAATAAAAATTCCTTGGTGATCGAATGGTCAAAGTCAAACTATTTTTTGTTTATTATTCTTAAAATTTAATAACCACGATAAAAACAAGGTTCCATCAAATACGGTTTCTCGGAAATAAAGGCTCCATTCAATTCATGTCAACCTTTTAGGAGATAGCAGTTGTCAATTTCTTCATAGCTTTTTTGTTTTTTAATCAATTCAAAGAATTTTTATAATAATAAAAAACATTAAATTCTTATGAAAGGAGTCAACAGTCAACCTACTTTTATTTTAAAAATAACACAGTAGTTATTTATTTATAATTAAAAGACCAGATCAATCGATATCTATTATCTAGTGTAATTTTTTTTGACAGCTGTCTAGTGTAAATTTTAGTACTAGTAAAATATAAATTTTAATGAAGTAACTTTTTATAAATATTTAATGGAGTGTGAAATAAATTTAGTTTACCAACTTTCATACAATTTAAAATATAAATTGATGTTTTATTACTTTAAGTTATAAAATAAATTGAGTTTGAAAGTTTTTATTTAATTTAAAATATAATCAATACTTTAATTTATTTCAATGCACCATAGATTATTTAAATTAAAAATACTTTTTATTATTAAATTAGATTTATAAATGTTTGAATTATTTAACAAGAAATGCTAAAGATATTTTTTTTCTAACATTTTTTTAGATTGAAATTTGTTAGAAATAATGAAGTTCAGTGGATTCCACTCATTATTTGGTGATCCTCTCCTAATTTAGATGTAAAAACCACTCAAAACTAGTGATTTTTAATCAATTAACATAACTCAATTGGTATAATTTAACATGTATAAAATGCTAATAAGAATGTTGTTTGATTATTCGTTTATTTTCTCACATGGGTAATGTTATTTAATTAAGATTGACATTAGATGTAAATTGGTCCTAGAAAATCATTATTTTTTAGAGTTTAAATGGGATGTACCGTTAACTCATGGTTTGGTTATTTAAAAAAGGATGTTTAAAATTTGGTTATTTTAATAATCATAATTAAAAATAACTAGTTTTAAAATAATTTATAAAAGCATATAGACAAATAATTAGAACTAGTTATTAGGCAATTTTTTTTTGAGTATTTAATAAATAAGTTATTAGAAAATAATCATAACTAATTTTTAAATAAAAATAAGTTATTTGACAAATTTATCTTGTGAGTCAATAATTCAATTGACACTCCTTTGTATAACAAATTAATTTTAAAATAATACATAAATACGGACGTCAGACATAACAAACAAATCTTATAAATATTAATTGTCACACTTTTTATATATTTAAGGACTAAGTTTTAATATATCATTTTTTATGGATGAATTTTCCAGTGTATACGAAATTGGTTAATTACCAAAAAACAAAAAACGAAGGTATAATTCATGCACCTTAAAATTCAATTTTAGAACCTTTTTAGGCTTTTGGGTTAGCACGAAACAATGGGCATTTCTCTCTGAACCTCCACCTTTTAAAAATTTTCTAAACATCCATTTTCATATAATAATTACCCTCTGAATAGTAAGTGTTCCGAAAAACCTATTCTAAATAGGTATTTCAAGAAGCCTGTTCCATGTTCCAAATAGGACAAAAAAAACTTTAGGAAAGCCTATTCCAAATAGGTTATGGAAATCCTATTCTGAATAAGACAAAAAACCTTTATGGAAAATCTATTTCAATAAGTATTATGAAAATCTATTCCTCTAGCTTTAAAAAAAATCAAAATTTTAAGATATCCACTTGATTTTTAATAATTTTTAAATATTCTTTTTTTTTTTTCAAAATTTCAATTTGTTATACTTATTTTTTCATATTTTACCATTTACATTTCTTTTCAAATTTTGAAGACCTTTTCGGTTTTTTTTTTTTAAAAAGTAATTATTTTTCAAATTTTAAGACGTTGATCTTGATTTTTAATATTTTTATTTTTTTTTAACTTTTCAAGATATTATTTTTATTTTTTTTATTTATAAAAATTCAGTTATGTTTAATTTGAAATTGAAAATACTACTCACATGTTTCAATGCAAATTTAAAGAATAAAAATAAAGATAAAGATAAAGGAAAGCAAAAGTAAATGACCTTAACACATAGTTTTTAGTCCATTATCCAAAGATGCACTTACTCCTAACTACTTCTTTTGTATTATAAAATGTGAAGCATTATCATTAAATAAAAAGCATTTTTAAGAGTTTTTTTTTTAAAATTAAAAACGTTTTCAGGAATTATACTGAATAAGAAGAATTCAAAGATTATGTAAAAAAAAAAAAACTAAGATTTATAATGACTCAGTGAACCATGTATCTTATCCTAATCATATATATTGAGTAACTAACTTTATTTTGTTTTTTTTTTATTCCTTCAAATATAATATATTTTAACCTATACATTATATAAAATAAATATTTATTTTATATAACTATTTTTTAATAAATAAATATTTTAAATATATAAGTTATATTATAATTTTTAGTTACTGCATAACTTATATTATAATTAAAACTCATTAAATTAATATTTTGAACATAAAAATTACATTTAGATTTATGATAAACAATAGTTTGAAATACAATTTTCTTTTTAATTATTAATGATTTATTTGAAAAAAATATTAAAATTAAATTTATCAAAAATGATAGATTGAAAAATATAATATCTTATGAAAAATATCTAAAAACACTCTAGCTGAAAAATAAGAAATAAAAATACTCTTTTATCTTTCTTCATATACTGATTTTCTTAACCTTTTTTGTCTTTCAATTTACCATTTTTGTCTTTATTGTTAAACTGTATTTCAAAAATTTTAAAATAATAATATTTAAAAAACTTTATGTCCTAATATAAATGGTAATTTTAAAAAATATTTATGTTAAAATATTTATTTATCATAAATTTTAATTATATAAAAATAAGTATTTATTATGTTCTACCGTCTGAAATACTAGTAAATGAATGTTTAATACACATTTAAGCCCGAGTTATAATAAATTTTTTAATTTAATTTCTAAATTATTTAAAATGTCTCAATTTGTCATTTTTCATGAGATTTTACTATTTACACCCATATTTTACTTATTATATTCCCCTATAAAATGTGAGGTGAATTTAATAAAAAAAAAATGTACATAGTAAAATTTGACAAAAAAAATGACACTTTAAAATTTGAAGAAAAAATCGAAAATTGTGGACCGAAATGTATATTTAACTTAAATAAATAAATAACTTATAGGACTATGGTATCCCAAGGTGATTTTTTGGATAATTATGTTATTAGTACAAAATATTTGCTAATCTTGTTAATGATCGTTTTGCAAAGACGGATATAGTAATTTGTCCTACCATGACGTCATAAGTCAAAAGCTGAGTCATTTATTAAACTGGAACCGTGTGTATATTATTAGAGTATTTCAAATAAAAGCAAACTTATTATGAAAACATCATAATAACCATAATCATAAATTAAAAAAAAAAAGTGATTGAAATTAAAAGAACATCTTAGCCACATTATTTTTAATATTAATCTAAAAGTTAAATAATTTATTCTTATGTTATATGTTCTTACGTAGAACAATATATATATATATATATATATATATATATATATATATATATATTTGGGTAATTTATTAAAAAATTAGACAATTAACATTAAATATTTTAAAATTTCAATTTAAAATAACAAAAATATCTCTAAAAGATTCACGAAACAAAAATCAAATCTATAAAAATCACCACTACCAAGATTACTATTGTCATCATCAAAATCACCATTGTAGCCACGACCTTGACCATTACTATCAACATCACCATGATCACCACCACCTCCATTGTTATGACCATCGTCATGGTCACTACCACCGCCAAACTACTGGAAAAAACTCACTTACCAAACACACAAACTAACTGAAAAACTACTAAAAACTAAAAGCTCGCTGAAATGGCTTGCCAAATATAGCCTTAATTAGTTGATTATGATTATATGAATTTTTATTTTATTTTTAAGTGTGGAATAGTGTATAACCCATGTAACTGGCCTCATACGTGAGATGAGATAAGACTTTGTTGTTGTATATGAAACTTTTTATACTAGCAGTATATGAAAATTTTAGATTTATACAATAAATAAAGTTGAAGGAGGCTCAACGATTATATGAATTTTTTGGACTTTTCCCCGTGAAATTACAACTTGATATTTACTGGGCAAAATAATGTTTCCTACACAAATGTAGTATTGATATCCTACACAAATGTTTCCTACACATTCATTCAAAATTTCATATAGTAAACCTTTCGACACTATAAAAAAGAAACAAAAAAAATTAAGACCAAATATAGAACATGTGTAGAGTATACTCATCTGACTGAAACAGTATTGTATTTGCTATGTGCAAGTAGTCCAAGGATTTAGCTATCTGTCAGACAAGACTGATTCACTCCATGAAAGTAGGAGATCCCTGACAGTTGTTGGAAAGTCTGCACCAAAAAGATATTTGTATTTAACGTGGGTCGTGCCATCATGCAGTAATGGCAGATAACAGCTTAATCATTTTTATTATCAGTAGACATCGAAAACAATATCAGGAGACTTACAACACTCACATTCCTTAGGTTGAGCTAATCATTTAGTGGTTAAATTATGGTTTTGGAAAATATAACAATCTTCTCCTTTGGTTCGATTGTTAAAAGATATAATCGAGTCTTAGAATTTTTTTCTTTGTTTTTTTCAAATAACCTTTGTGTTATTCTTTGGTTAGTTTGTCCATTGAGTATTATTGTTTTTTGTCTAGAAAAAATAGTTTATGCACTGCCACTGTCATCCAATCACAAATTATGATGGTAAGTTTGTTGATTTTTTTAGTAATTAGCTTTAAATTTATATCTACCATGATTTCTGATTGATTGACACTACAATTTTTTCTATAATGACAGTGCATAGAAATAGAAATTAAACCTGCTTGTGTAATTCTCTAATCCCTTTAAAACCATGACCTGTCTATTTCGTATCTTTAAATATCACACATTTTGCATTTGATTCCTCATTTTTTTAGAGCCATGCTGACACTCAACGGATAAACCAAACATGGTGACTATATGGGAAAAAAAACTTCAGAAAAATGAGGGACCAAATGAAAAATCATGATATTTTAAGACAAAAGATAATTAAGAGCATGTTTGAGTGTACTACTCTAGAATGACTTCTAGGAAAAAAAATTACAGAGAAAAAATGAAATTAACTTTTCTAGAAATTAAAATTGTCAATCCAATAGCTAATTTGTTGAAGCTTTCTCATATATTTTTTTCTAAAAGATGAGACTTTTACAAAATAGCTATTGAAAAAGACAATTTTAACTTCTAGAGAAGTTAATTTCATTTTTTCATGTTTTTTCTCCTAGAAATTCTTCTACAAACATTTATCCAAACAGACCCTTAAGTCTAATTTAACTAAGTCATATTCAAGGTTCACCAGAACTTTACCTCTAACTACTTCTACAGCCACAGAAGGTATGTCTATCTGATCTTCAACCAACCTATACACATCGACAAGCTGTAGAGAATACAAGTCATTATTCTCCATCACAAGATTATGGATTTTTTAAGGGAGTGGAAAGGATCATATTATCATCACAAACCTCTTCAATATGAAGCTTTGAATCTTCAGTCAAAGCAAGAAGAAGTTGTCTACGTATTCCTTCATCAACCAAGAAAAGGCGAGCTCCATCTTTGATTGTGTCTGTGAGGTCCAATTTTCTTTCAACTTTTAAGTCTCTCTGGCTTTGCCTGTATAGACGTGCCTCAAGTGAATATTAATGAATGACTAAAATGAAATAACCAAACATGCAATGCTGTTTTCTTTGTCACAGATGATGTTGTTTTAAGAAAATACAGACGTGTTTTTCACTTGCAATGCTGGATTGCTGCTCATCTTGGCCACATTTTCCTTTGCAAGAACAATAAGGTTTTCAAGCCGTTTCCACTGGAAAAGACCATCTTTGAATAGAACCTGAAACAAGGAGCAACATATGTTTACAATTACATAGGAAGTATGATTAAGTTAGCATTCAGAGTCTTAGAGGAACAAAAAATCACAAAAATGCTTTGGATTAATTATTGTTTGCTACTTAATACTTGCTAAGATATCAGTCAGGTAGTGTACTGAAAATTTCACATAAAGGACCTCTTGTATTTGTTAAACAGGGAAATAAAATAAAATCTGTCTTTATTTTATTTCTGATTATGTGGGCAGAATATTAGGAATAAAATAAATAATTTATATTGTTTCCTGTTAATTGCATTAAGTGCTGTGATTCTTTTTGTAATATTTATAGAGGTTAGTGAAATGAGAAAAGCAAGAAAGCCAATTATCTGATAGTATTTAGTGCCTTGACCTAGTTAGCAGAGGGAAGAGAGAAAATAGAAGGAACTTTGCAGCAAATCAAACTTCTAGTCATGGCTGACTGAATTGTGCTGCCACATAATGATTCCTTCCATTATATTAATATAACAGAATCACCTTTTACCACTATAACACAGGTGAAGAAATTGGATTAAAGACACCAAAAGACATGATGTCATAGTGTACAAATATAGCCATCTGCTTCAAAATTAAACCAAACCCACCATGTTTGACTAGCATTATCTCCAATGATCATTATAAAGCAATATCCTCAGCATAAAAATTCATATATAGCAGGTAAAATGGTATTACTACATGGCATGGCTGTAGGGCACTATGGAACCCCTTGGTCATCTTTCACCCCCACCACCACCCCCTTGCAGATTTTCTTCCTCAACAACAGAAACCTACCACTGTAAAATTTCTTACCCAGCATATGATACTTCTTGACATTGATTCCAAATTTTAAATATATATCACAAAAAATGAGCCTCTTTTAATTTGAGGATTGTAGATTATACAGAATAAATTTTTTATGCAAAAAAGCTTATGCATTTTGAACAGAATTACTAACCTGTATGAGGCGTTCACGTAGAGCTGGATTTGGGTCTGTCAGCAGTCGCTTAGCCACATAAGGATAGGCAACCTATTTGAAATACTGGTGTTCATATTAGACTGAAAAATAAGGCATGATAGAGAAAGGAGAGTTTTGATAGTTTCTCAAACTGATTCATTTACAATGATGGCATATTTGTTTTGTTCTACAAAAGTATTTATAACTTTTCTACTTCTGATACAGTATTATACAACTTTCTTTCTTCTAATGCAACTTCATAAAAAAAAAAAGCCTTTTGAAAATAAGTCGCATGCAATCTTCAAATCAACTTGAAATCTGGACAAGTCAGAAAAATGGGAGCTTTTACCTCAAGAAATTTGAAGTCGGGTTTCAGGGTAAAACAAATGCCTTCTTGTGTCAATAAAGAACGAATTACAAGTGAAAACCTTTCTGGAATTCGAATGGGATAATTGTAAACCAACTGGTTAAACTTTCCTGCAGTATATTTCATTAAAATTTGATCAAAGCATGAAAAAAAACTAATGTCTATTTACAATTAATATGTAACTATAGAAATTATAGAATCATTCCTAGATTACCATGAATTTGAGACACCAAACTAAAATCACTATAGAGATATTAAGAGCAAAATTATAGTATCTTCAGAATAATTAAAAAATGTAAATTAGTTTATGATGCCTGTATAAGAAAAAAGATTTGTTCCTCTCCTGCCATAATTAGTGACACCGTCCATAAATATCACTCAGGGAAAATGTGATATTAAGAGGTAAGAATAAGATGGAACAACATAGTCACACAATGTGTAACTAAGAGTCCTTGTGATTTCTCCTCTTTCAGATTCAGAGAGTATTCATTATAGCTTGTTACTTTTAACTCCTCCATTTAACAAGACAAGAAAATTCAATTTCAACTTAGAAAACTTATTTCCATAAGCATTGGAAGGTAGGTCAAATGGTTACATTATAGTAATAGCTATTTATATTAAATAATCAAGGGAAAGTTCCTACCAGTGACACTACGAAAATTAAAATCTGACAGTCCTTTTCCAGCAGAGTTCTGCCAAATTGCTTCCAAAGCAGGAACTATAGGAGTCACGTCAGTCCCTGGGGTCAGGAAGCCTAATCTGGTGAAATCATTAGCCATCTCAGCATAGTCCTCATTCACAGCATGGACAACAGCATCAATTAAAATCTGTTTATTTTGCTGAAGAAATGGAAGCAGATCAACATGTCGTCAGCCAAAAAAAGTATGAAGTTCAAATCAAAGAAAATTCCATACTCAAGATTATAATGGAAGTCATCCTAAAAGCAAAATATTTTCCCATTTACATAATAGATCCAAAAATGGGTACCCAATAGGTGTATTTGTGCCAGTTCAGTTGACACAACAGAAGGCATTAACTTGTCAAAAATACGAAAGCACCCTCATAAAAGGCACATCTATGAATATTATGCAATACACATGTCATACACCATGGGTAAATGCACATAGTTGATGTTGGATTTGATTAATGTCTAGGATGTTACTAGCCAAGGATCTTCAATTGGCTGCATGCTTCTGGGGTTAAACTCATTTGAATTTGAAGCACTCTCAAGACAGAAAACCACCGAACTAGTCTTGTTCTTGCATAATACAACAGTAAATATTAGAGCCGAAATTATTGCTTATTTTTCTTTTATGGAATAAAGTTGTCTATTTTATTTCTTTCATTCTATGTGATACTTGATCTATGATCATTTCAAAGTAGGGGTGTCATGTATTCAACAGGATTTCTCAGACATAATGATACATTTCATTGGTGATTCAGCATTCTTTGTCTTTTCTTTTGCCTTCATAATTCCTTTATTTCCATCTTTCTCCCTCTCTAATATATTTCTTTCATTTATAAAAAAAATGAAAAAGAATGTCGATCTCAGTGGATAATAAGTGCGCACTCTGTTCTACTGGATGGAAAGTTTTTGACTTTCACAAGGTTTCAAAATCATGACAAAAATTAAGAAAAAATAATTTATTTTAATTTAATGACATAATAAATTCATGATTAGTCCCACAGTCGAGTTAGACTTTAAACTGTACAATATATAGCTATAAGGGGGAGTATAGAGAAGAAAAAAAATTATTTGGTGGTCATCTGTGGAGGAATGGGGGAAGTATTGAGAAAAAATATTAACATGATTTTCACAGCAGCAGTGTATTAAGACAAATGATATTCTTGTCTCACATCAAAGAAAGTAGGGAGCTCATATTCATTGCAACAAAACATACAGTGCAACCAATGGGTTTAAACTAACATGTATGATAAATTCAGGTATATGATTCAATGACAAACATTGCTATAGATGAATTATAAATTAAGGCATGGTTAGTCTTAGTCCACTTCTGTTAAACTTAAATCAACATTCACCTGATGGATGGACACAACTAAACACCCATCACATGCCATTATTTTATAGCATACCAAAAAAATAATTGATAATCAGAGTGGCAAAAACGCAATGGGCATTGCCCTACATGCTCGGCATATGAAGAATTACCTGACTGAGAACAGCAACATTGCCAAAATCCACATATGCAATTCGCCCATCACGCATGGCAAAAATATTTCCAGGGTGAGGGTCTCCATGAAATAATCCAAATTCCAACAGTTGTCGTAGGGCAGCACTCACTCCAATTGTTAAAAATCCACCTACATCAATACCGGCTTCTTTGATGGCCTGCTTCACAAGAAGGAAAATTATTAATCCACAACAAGACAACAAACAACATGGTTCACAATAGATACAATATATACTATTATCATCACCAGTCCAAACTCCAAATAAACAAACCTTTGGATTGGTGCACCTGATACCATCAATCCATTCCATTACCAGCACACGTGGACCAGAAAATTGTTTGTAAACCTGAGGAATTTTGACTGTAGGATCATTTTTAAAATTCTCAAGAAAGTCTTCCAGATTACGGGCTTCCTGAAATATAGATAGATAAATCAGTAAATTTATTTATAACAAATATACAGTGAAAAAAAACACTCAAAATGCCAAGAAACACATATTTGGCACATTGACAAGTTCTACGCACACATTAAACAACCATGACAAACACAAGGCAGTGCTGAAGGTTACCAGGGTATAATCAAGCTCTTCCAAAAGCTTTTCACCAAATTCATCAACAATCAGCTCAGCATTACATCCCAGTTTCTGTGTACTAATGCCATTTAAGAATGAAGCCAAAGTGCGGAATAGGAAAAGATCTCGATATATAATGGGCTCTATCCCAGGCCTCTGAACCTGCAAGTACACCAAAGTATGTGTTTAGAAGTAGATTTATTACTGTTCTAAAACTTTACTCTTTCCCCTTTTGTTTATATTTTAGCAATACATTTGCAGCCCTTTAATTTTATAAAACCATAAAAGTATTTTGATAAATTAAAGCCATATTTGACAATGGCAATTAGGAAAACATCAAAACAACTAGAAACTAGAAAGAAGGAAAAAGTCAAAATTCATATATCACTTAATTACAGACAAATAATCGAAGACAACTGAAAAAGAAAAGCAATGAAAACAACTGATTTGGAACAGTATGGACAAATATCAATGAATCAACCCAACAAAATAATTATGTAAAACTTTTAAGAACACAGTGCTTTTAGCAAAGAATTCAGGTGACAGCAGGATATTAAACTGTTATGAACATAAAGGCAATGGCTCAGATGCAGCAAAAACAAGATTAAGGGTTTGTTTGGATTTCCAGTGCGAGTGTTCTAAAAGTATGGTTGAGAGTAAAATCAGTGTGGAGTCATGTTTGGTTACCCCCAAAAGTATGTTTGGGAGTAAAATTTTGCCTAGACTCAATTTTGAAGAAGCAAGACTTGGGATACTTTTGCAATCTTAGGTTTAACCCAAACTTTAAGTTTGCAAACTTTAATCCAAACATGCACTAAGCAAAATAGTTTAGCATATCATTTAAAAAACTATTAGCTGATCAAGCTATCAAAAATGAAAACAGTTATAATACAAGGTGAGAACAATGAAACCTTGATAGCAACATCCTCGCCAGTGGCACGTAGAGTAGCTCTGTAAACTTGACCTAAACTTGCAGCTGCTATTGTCTCTGATGAGATTTTGCTGAAAACAGCTTCAAGGGGTTGACCCAGATCCTCCTCTATGATTTTGAAGGCAATCTAGGACATTTTTAAGCCATAAATCAGAATTATAATATCCAGGTGACAATGGTATGATAAATGCTTAGCATAAATAGAATTAAAAAATAAACAGTTGATGCTCAGTTGTAAGTTTTACTTCATTGGGAAATGAAGGAACATCATCTTGAAGAATGCAAAGTTCATTCATATAATCTTCTCGAATGATATCTGGCCTATTTGCAAGGACCTGTCAAATGAAAGAAAACTTATTATCAAATGTGAAACCCTAAACTAACCATTGCTTGGATGAGCACAAGACTAAACAACACACCTGACCAGCTTTAATAAAAGAAGGCCCCAGATCACACAAGAGGTTCCTAAGCTGTCGAGCACGATACGGAACAACCTCTTCATCCCTTCCAACCAGGAAATCATACACCAAGTTAGACCAGTACAAGCCCAGACTCCAAACTATCTCCACTCCCCGCAACATAAGTGACAAAGTGGACCCTCTGGATTCTAATACCTTATTCCTCACCTAATAACCACAAGGAAAGTGTTGTCAAATAAAAGTAGCTTTAAGTTAGAAATCATCATCCAGTGTATTAGCATGTTTTTGTTGTCTCTGGCAGAGAGAAGCTACCATCCCTTCTACCAACAGGGATAATGAACCCCATTTACGACAACACTTGTATACATCTTATAGTAGCATGTGCAACAACATACTTGTGAGCTGAGTATAATCTGAAGTTTTACATCTTATACCATACAGTATAATCTAAAACTAATTACTAAACATCTGTGCTCTGTTAGGCAATACCCCTTTCATACGGATTTGTATTCTCAAAAGTGAGAAAAAGGGTGTAATTCAGAGGGAAAACAAGTGCAAAGTTGACAATCAGTAATTAATATAATAAAAAAAAATCAACAAAATAAAAGTTTACAAAATGGGATCACATGGATACCTTAATTAGGGATTATGAATACCACTTTACTCTCTAAAGTGCCCTTTAACCATCTAAATCCTAGTCCTCAAAGCTCTAAAATAATGAACAGTAACTAATAGCAAATGGTCACTAGTCCAAAGACAGATGTAATTTAAGCTTCACATACAATGAGTAATACATACACACCCTTCCATTTAAATCCCAAAATTACTTTTGTAATTTTTTCCCCCTAAGCAAGTAATGACGTTACCAAACATTTTAATCCATGATATTACGAAAATAAAAAAAATAAGGACTATAACAACCAATTTTTAATAATTTAACTGTTTAAAGGACTAAAACGATATTTTTGTAACTATTAAACATGTGCCGGCAACTTAAATGACTATGCTGGAGATCTTACATTGACTATAGTGTATATAAATTGGGAGCAGTTTCACCTCATGAACTAACTTTTTGGCGTTGAATTTAGTTGAATCCAAGTTCCAAACACACTTAAAGTGAGACCCACATTTTTACACTCTACTCTAATTCAAAACTTTTGATCGCAATTCACTTTCATTTCATTCCACGCTACCAAACACGAGCTAAAACGACAACGAGGCAGTTAAAAGGCAGAGAGAGTAATCGAATCGAAACGCAGTGGAAGAGAGAGAGAGAGAGAGGAGTTGAAACTTGAATGCGTACGTACGATCTCGGGCGAGTACTTGCGGAAAGGGATGCACACGCCGCGCTCGATGTCGAGCTGCTCCAGTGCAGAGCTACTGTTGTTGCTCAACGCCCTCGAAACGGCGCCTTTCGAAGCGACGCCGCTTCCCGTCGCGGCGGCGAAACTCGAAACCCGCGCGCGCTTCGCTCGCCGGAGCGGAACCGAATTCCTCGAGGTTCGCGGCGGCAGGAACAAAGCCTCGCGACGGAGAAGGTGGGGAACCGTGCACGACGAGCTCGCGTAGATGGAATCCATGGATAAGGGAAAAATCAAAGATGAAACCCTAAATTGAAGAAGAAATTGGGAGCATTTGCAAGTGTAACTTCACTGACTTGTGTTGTGGGATCAGAATAAGTGAATAAGTGAATAATTGAAGCTGAAGAAGAAGAAAAACTCAAAGAAACTCTGGTTTGAAAATTGGTCTTTCATTTAAATACTACGCAGGTAAGAAGAGAGTGTAGTGTTGCGAGCGAAGACGACAGCCACAGGAACTACGAACACTTCGCATGTTGTGTGGTCCACGTGGCTGAACCAAACAATAGCCACATCCATTCTTATTTTTTTTTCTTTTGGACCCAAAAAGTTTAAAAAGGGATAATTTTATTATGTGGACACTTTTTTGTGCTGACTTGGCTACTTATCTCGCAATGTTTTTGAGTTTTTATTATTTTTTAAAGGATATCTCTTCGTTTTTGAGTTTTTATTTCGTAAACTTTACATATTGTTGGATTTTGGAATTTTTATTGTATGAATCAATAAATTAAAGATATCTTATAAATAAATTTCACTTTATCTTAAATTAATAATTTTAAATTTTTTACAGTTTAGTTCTTCATATATATTTTTTTTACCTGCAATTATATTTATTATGCTTATCCTTTTAATTTGATTTTT
Source organism: Amphicarpaea edgeworthii (assembly GCA_014843725.1). Classification (NCBI taxonomy): domain Eukaryota; kingdom Viridiplantae; phylum Streptophyta; class Magnoliopsida; order Fabales; family Fabaceae; genus Amphicarpaea; species Amphicarpaea edgeworthii. Next base: position 15,132,949 of record CM026324.1, read on the forward strand.
TTATTTTTTATAATTATAATTCTTTTATTTCCTTTTATAATTTAGATATTTTTAATTTATATTTTTTCTTTTTTTACGTCTCCTTGTTTTTCTTTTATAACATTTTTCATATATAAAAAAAAATCTTGTATTATTTTATGTTTTACGTACTACGAGTGTTCGCAAGTTAGTTTGAATTGAGTTTGTATAAATTTTTAATTCAATCCGATCAATTTTTAGTGGGTTGAGTTGAGTTTGCGTAATTTTATTTTCAAACACAATTCAACCCAACCCAATCATGAACGAGTTGGGTTGGGTCATTAGGTTAGCAATGTATATTTTAAAAAAAAAAAATTAAATTTTTTAAATAAAATAAGAATAGATCTTCAAATTTTGCTCATTTTTTTAAACAAAAATCATTTTCAATAACAAATAAACATAATCATATATTAATACACAAAATAAGTTAGATATAATAACACTTTCAAACTTAATTGTTAACGCCTTCTTCGATCTTAATTTGCCTAATCCAAAAAATTCAAAATAAAATGATTATCAACCCAAATAACAAAGTTCACTTAACTTAATACAGTTGAAAAAATTCAAATAACATTATAATACTGATACAAAACAAACTGAAAACAAATTTGTATTTTCTTGGATAGTTGACTACTTGTAAGTTTCATTGTTGGATAGTTATAAGTTTCATTATTGAAGCACTGCAAGTCAAAGGATAAAATCCATTAGTCTATTATAATTAGTGTAGAAAGAAGAAATATGCCTAAAGTCGCTAAAGAGGCAACTCATAAATAGTTCGGGTTGGGTTGGGTGAGTTACGAGTTCATACAACTGAACCCGTTACCCAACGCATAAGTCATCGGGTTGAGATTGGGTTAGGTTGGGTTGGGTTTGACCCAAACGCTCTATCAACCCGTTCAAACCGAGATTGAATTGGATTTACGAGTTATCCGTACCCGTGAAAATCCCTATTTCATACTATTTAACTTTAGCTACGCTTATGTTATTTTTTTCTTTTTATGTTTTAATTTATTATTTTCTTTTATGTTTTTTTTTTATAATTTTCTTTCTTTTTTATTTATATGGATTTTTCTTTTTATGATTCTTCTTTATTTTATTTTATTTTATGTTTTTTATGTTTCTTTCTTGATTTTATTTAATAGTTTATCTTTCTTCATATTTAAACTTACATGACATAAAAAAAAAAAAAAAATTTACATGACTATTAATAACTATATAAAGATCTTTTAACTTAATATTATTTTTATTTATTTATATTAATGACACATAAATTTATTCATTTATAATAGTATTATAAATATAAGTATTTATAGTTTAATGTTGAAAATTTTGTATTAGAAAATAATTTAATATAACTAGTTAATAGTATTCTAACATAAACAAATTTTACTATCTATTTAATAACTTCATATATAATTTTTTTTATTGATTAATAGATATATGTTAATATTAATTTTTACTTTAAAATCGTATAAATTAAATTAGTTAATATATTTATTAAAAAATAATTTGTTGACTCTATGCTTAATAATTTCACATAATGATATTAATTTTTATGAAAGTAAGGGAACAAAAAATACAATTAAATCAAAAATAAATTATCTCGTAACATAAAAATAAGTAATATTGTTAAAGTGTATTTATTCAGGTATGAAGAAATTATATATTATATAAAAATATATTTATATAATTTTACTATTATAAAAATAAATTGAAAATATTTTGTAATAGAAATATAATTAAAATTCATTTTACTGGTGTAAGTTTTATGAAAAAAAATATTTGATTGTAAATATTAGGTGATGAAGATATTTTATTACAAGTATTTGAATTTTAAAATATTCTTAAAAAATATTTTTTTTATTATTGAAAAAGTAACTTAATATTATTTCTAATAGAAATATATCTAATAAATTAGTTTTAATATTTTTATTATGTATTTATGTATTCTTTTTTAAGATGATTGTATAAATATTATTCAACAAAATCTTCACATAAAGTTATTAAACATAGATTCTAAAAATTATTTTGTAGTAAATATATTAATTGATTAATATAAATTTTATTTATCAAATTATTATTTGTTTATTAAGAAATTATATAAATTTATCATTTATTTAATATAGATAATAACACATTTTTTTATAATAAAATAGTAATGTAATAGTCATATAAATATACAAAAGTATAAATATGTAAAAGCAAAAATTAAAGATAAGGAAAAAAAAAACTTTAAAAAACATAAATGATAAAATAAAAAGCATAAAAGAAATAAAAAAATTCTTGTAAAAAAAAGAAATAAAAAAAATAAAAGGAAAAAGAGAAAAACGTAAGAGAAGAAAAAAAAAGAATTTTTTTAATGAAAAAACACAAAGTATGAATGAGCATTGGAGAGGGAAAAAATAAAGAAGATGGGAGAGAAAAAGATGAGGAAATTTGTTTTGAAGAAAATAAAACTTGAAAGAAGATTTATATTTTTTTAGAATAAATTGATGATAAAATGATAAAGGATTAAATTGATCACCTCCCTAATTACCCTAAATAAAGTGATTACAACATCAAATTAACACGCAACTAGCTAGATTATAGTTGTTGCATTTGCACACATCTAATTAACATAGTTTCAAAAACAACGTTTGACCCTAATTCATGACGTTTTATTCTTATTACTTCCTTGTCCTTCCCCTTGTTAAGTCCACAAATTAGTTGATAGCCAATAAATCAACTTATCAAACACTTGGTATGCATAAAAAAAAAAATCTGCAAGCAAAAACAATGTCACATAATCCAAAGCTTATTCAAAGAAAACAATTAATGGAAGATGCACTCTATCAAACACATGTCATGTATTATTTACTGAATATATATTCTGAAACAAGCAACATAACAATAACAATGATAGCAATAAACACAAAATGAAAATATGGAATTTAAGTAGAAAACAAATAAACAGAGAATGAGAGAGTACATATATTGATTATATAAAATTTTAACAAAATGTAGATAAAACAGAGAAAGTGGGTGTCGGTAGGATTGCGAGTGATGGTAGATGTGGTTGCCACGATGATGGCGCATGACAATAAGAGACAAAAGGAGAGCACACTAGTGAAGATAAGAAGCATTAATGGAGATGGTTGTCGCAATGGGCTAAATGGTTGATGAGTGTTTAATAGTGAAATTGAAAGCGTAAGGGAGGGGCAGAAAGAATGAGAATAAAAAAAAATTACGTAAAGGACTAACTTATAAAATATTAAAATTTATAAAGTAAAAAATGACATGACTTTATTAATTGAGGTATTTGTCAACCATTTGTCCACATATACAGAATTCCAACATCCTACGAAATATGAGGGCTTGAGAGAATTTCCATTTTTTAAAATATAAAATATAAGTTATTTTGGTTAGAAAAATTTGTGATAGAATGAAAGTGTAAAATATAAGTCATTTATGGTAAGTTAGTTGTCTTTCATCAAATTATTTCAAAATTTATGAAAAGAGTAAACTTTTACACGTGCATCCATGAGCATTAACTTGTGTTTGAGAGGGGACTTTTACACTTTTACTTAATGTTTCTATTTCATTTTTTTCCATGTTTTATACGTTTGGTTTTAACTTTTTTTATGATACAATGTTTTTGTTCTTCATTTTTCATATTTGTTGTTATTTTACTAAAATTAAAAATTTGTTACAAGGCTATAAGCTATTGCCAGGTCTAGAGTCTTCTCAAGCTAGAATTGTTGTGTACTTCTATATAACAGATTAGTTCAATTGGATGCTCTCAAATGTGGAGAGCTCAAATGGAACCTTGTTTGTGGTTACCTATTGGGTTATGTGGAAAATTAGGAACGAGGCCATTTTCAACAACAACTTATGGAGTGTGTGGCAAGTGATTAACCTATCCGCTTATTAGCATGTTGATACTTTGAAAGCATGGCACAACAATTCGATCATTAAACCTTCTCGTTGGGTTATTTGGAAGACACTTAAGGAACATTACATCAAAATTAATATTGATGGGAGTTCCCTAGGAAATCTAAGCAATTCGAGATATGGTAATATTTCCAAATATCATTTAGGCAACAAGATCTCAATCATTTTAGGCTCTTGAGGGTATACAACAAACACTCATGTTGAACGACTAACAATGTACCATGCACTCAACAAAGCTTAGATTGACAGCTTCAAGTATGTCACATGTTAAGTCAACTCATAAATAGCTCTCAAACTAATCCAAAAGGAACTAGGTCTTCATCATCCATACTCACCTCCAATTCATATGATTTGTGGACTCATGGAACATGATTGGTCAATATCTTTTTGCCACATTCTTAGGGAGGGGAATGTCTGTGCAGATTGACTTGCCAACCATGGTGCAACTCATGACCACTACTTATAGGTTTGGATTGTTTGTCCTCCTCAGTTGAAGCCTCTCATGTTAGCCAATAGTTTAAGAATAGCTCATCTTAGGAGCAAATTCATTTATTTTTTCTGTTTTTCCATTCATAAAAAAAATTACTAAGTGGTTTACTTTCAATTGAGGTAAACTCTATCATACTTAAATTTTATTCATGAAGGGATCTGGCTAGAGTGGGAGACTATGTCATGTCTCCCACTGTCATGACCCATCCTAGGGTCATGATCGGTGCAAGGGCTACGCTTCCCTTAGTCTAGCTAGCCTAACAACAAAACTTCACTAAGACAAAATAAACATAAAAGGGCTACCAAAAATCCGGCAAAACCTTCCCTAAAAATAGGGCAAACACATAAAAATTTCACTTGTGAAATCATATATATATATATATATATATAATCAGATCCCATAAATAGTTCATATCGCAACATGAATCATTTACAAAATATTCAAAGTTTCTCAAAACACGATAAATGCGTCATTGACATACAATGCAAGAGAACCCCTTATAACTCCCAAAAGAAATGATCCACTACTAACTCATCTATGATCCTAAGTTTATCCCTATAGCTACAGCTGCATTATGCTGGAGTTACCAAAATATACTCTCCATTAAAGGTAATGGAGGCCTACCAAAAAGATGTACAAATCCTGGATGGATCAGCAAATCCCAAGAAACTTGCTACTCTAATACTTGCGAATATGAAGGGGAAAGAAATGAGAATGGGGTAAGTCACAACAACTTAGTGAGGGCATAAAGTACAAAATGAACAAAAAGAAGTAAACAACTATTGTAAGAATTTTTCATCCAAAGAATTTAAATAATTTAGAGTAAAAAGAAAAAAAATCACAATTCACTTTTGAATACTAACATTTACTCACTTAAGAAGTCATCCGAAATATAATTATGCATCATACACAAGCATAATTTCTCTATATGCACATAAACTACATTTTCTCTTCATTGTGGCGAACGGTAATTATAGTGCATTATTTCTTCATTGGAGTGAATGGTAACTATGCTGCATTATCTCTTCGTTATAGTAAATGGAAATTATATATATCTGAGTATTTAACTCATAGATTACATTATCTCTTCGTTGTAGTAAACGATGACTAATCACAAATTCATAATGAGAACTCATTTTCTACATTTAACTCACATTATCAAAACTACTAAAATCCTAAAGAATCAAGTACAGTTAGGTAAAATACATACTTATTATACTTATTCTTCTTCCTCAAATACTCAAATAGGAACCAAAATCACAAAGAAAACTTATCTTAAATTTTACTTTTTCAAAAAAAAATATCAACCGAAACAATCACTTAATAAAATAGCTACTCATAAACAAGAAGGACCCGAATCAACGACTTCCAACACCGTTAGAAGGAGCAACCACAGTATTTGCCACAGAATCTAAACATGAAAAAAAAAATCACTTATTAGACAAAAATCTCTAAGTTAGCATACTTAGGGTTTTGAGGGAACAACAATAACCACAATAATCTCATATCTAACTCCCCCTACAAAACCCATTACTAATCTCTACCATAACTATACTTATCTACTCCAATGGGTTATAGAAATTTACCAGGAAGAGTATAAATGCAGAGAAATTTAAAGAGGTGAGTATTATCCCTTCATGCTTAAATCACGTGCTCTACCATTGGAATGTTTCATGGTGATGGTGAAGAGTGGAGAATAGGGCTTTGAATGAAAATGAGAAGGGGGAGAATGGAAGAAAGAAAAAGAATAGGGGGGGGGGGGGGGGGGGGGCCTTCGGTGAAGTGAAAAAGAAAGGGGGAGAGAAAGGGTTTTTTTTTTTTTGTATTATAATATGATATGATATAATATAATATAATATTAATTAATTTTATTTTTCTTGTAATGAAACGGTTCGTTTCACCCACCATGAGAAATAAATTTTAAGCCATTAAATTTGTTCAAATTTAAATTGATGGCCAAGATTTTTTTCCTCTTTTTATTATTTTATTTACTCTTTTTTCTATCCTTTATCACATTTATCCCTTTTTACTCTCCTCATTTTGCCCATCACACTTCATCTTCTTCTTTCCAATACCCACCACCATACATTGTTAGAGGAGGTGATCTTTGGCTATCGATTTTTTTTTTTTTACAACATTCTTCAGAAATGCAAATTTAACTCACCAAATAATAAGTGAAACCAAATGACAACAACTAACATTTGCAAACCTCCACAAGAAACTAGATTTGCATATCCAAGCTCCAAAACCCCTTATCTCACAAGATTCAATGTTGTTTCATGTATAATCTTGTCAATAGATATTGTTGTGTCATGTGGAGCTTCTTAGTGAATGGAATGGTTAAGGGATGACAAGGTAGTGATGGATATTTTTCACAATAGAAGTTATGGCAAATGAGGGGTACTATATCTAATTGTGGGGGGAAAGAGAGAGAGAGTGAGGGGAGACAATGACACAAAAGAGCAAGCAACCAGAATAAAGAATGGGGAGGGGTATTTCGAGAAAAAAATGAAAATAAAATAAAATAAAAATATGAACCATTTATTTAAATTTAAAAAATACTAAATCTAATGGCTTATAACTCCTTTTCCCATGATGAGAGATATGACATAGTCTTTCACCCTAGCTAAATCCTCTTGTAGATCAAAAAAATGTTTGATGTCTTCTTATCTAGTTGTTTAAATAGTGTCTATGCATGCTAATTTGGAAATAATTTTTATCGTATTAATTAATTTGGAAACAATTTGTATTATAATGCAAATTATATAAAAAATAAAAATTGCAAATTAAATATTCTCTTCTTGTTTCTCGTTTTAAAATTTAGAAGACTTAAATATGATTTTCATATTTATAATATAACTCATTTTGATTTTACTACCTAAATTTTATTTTACTTTTTTTAATTACAATACCTAAAATTGTTTTATGTTTGATTCTAGTATTTGTCGTTGGTCAAAGACTATTAAATGATAACGTGCACTATCATATCATCACTTAATCAATGATGTGGTACAGTGTTGGTATGTCACGTCATCACTTGACAAATCCTCATTGACGAAGTAGGTATTAAAATCAAACAGAAAAAAATTAGATAGTAAAAAAAAAGTGAAATTTATGTAGTAAGGCTTAAATATGTTTTTAATCATTCAAATTAAATTTTTATTTTTTCATTCCCTAAAATTAAAGTTTGTTTTTGTAGTCTTTCAAATGTCACAAATGTTATTTTTTGTCCTTCTACCTAAATTGTCAAATAAGGTATGTGGATTTTACAATTTGTGATGGTTTTTTACTACCACAATATGATTTTGATAATTAAAAAAATGCCACAAATTACAATTTTTTTTATACTTTGTTTGATAATTTTTTGCAGAATGACTAAAAATAACATTTATTATATTTGAAGGATTAAAAAAATAACTTTTAATTTAAATAACTAAAACTGATAAACTCTATATTTGAATGACTAAAAATGTATTCAAACCTAAAAATAATATCTACAAAAGAGGAGAGTGAAAGGTTTTTACTCTTAAAAACAAATGCAAAACTTGGATACTAATTTTCATTGATGAGAGAAACCTATTTTCACCGATGAATGATACATTGAATGAAATACTTGGATATATTTTTTCAGCAACTAATGATACATTGGGATGCAATACTTGGATACTAATGCAAACCATACTACAAAAGAGAAAGTCTTATCTTGATATATTTTATTTTTATTAACATGCCAAAGTGTTATACTTATCAACATATGAGAATTAATACTTATTCAACAACCACCAACCTAACAATTTAGAGGTTATAATATTAAGGCTGTTTGTTTCAGCTTTTTTTAAGAACTAATCACTTTTTTTAATAAAAAAAAGGCACTTATTACAATTTTTACTTGTTTGTTGAAACTTTTTTTTAAAACTAAAAGCTGAAAATAAGCTAAAATATGCTTATTTAGATAAGCTACTCCTAGTATGTAGTTTATAAAAAAAAAAAAAAAGCATATGCAAAAGCAACTTTACTAAAAACATGGAAGGAGTTTGGTGAAAAATTTGGACACACCTACCCCTCCTTTTAACCACACGTTTACATTATTGTAGGCTTACAACCCTCTTTCATGACCTAGCTCCCTTTCTCTAGTAATCCTTGCGACGGTGAGCCACTCATCGATGACGATCTCTTTGCTAAAATATTCACACACGATTCATTTATGGTGTAATAGTACTTCTAACAACTGATCTCCGCACTTAGATTCTTTCATCAAAACAACATAACATACTACACCTTCAAACTATGGAGCCCTCTCCTCAACAGCGATGACAAAGTAGTAAAGAACAAATCAAGTAAATAGTTAGTTATTTCTCCATAACCCAACAATTGGGTCATTTTACAACCGAACAATTAGGTTGTACCAAAATTCAATGGAACAATCAAAACTAATAAAATCATACAAATGAAACATTAAAAGAGAAAAATGGATGAAAAAGAGAAAGAAGAAGAATAAGGAAGAGCAGAGAATAAGGAATGAGACTTGTTTCAAGACATGAAGATATTATATATCGAAATTTCAAATCCAAATCAAATTCAAACACTTTTACTTACCCTCTTACCCACCTGTTATGATTTCAAATGTGAAATTTGAAATTTTGTTTTAATAGACGTGTATGAGATAATTATATATTATACCTAGTCCATTTTTCACATTTTTGTGTTCTCTATCAGCCATATAGTTTTTTTTTTTTGTGCTTTGTGTCTTTCCACTTCTAACATTCCTCTGTTGATTGCGTACTACATACAACTTTAATGTGCTTGAGATTTTTTCAACCATACCTATTTTGCATAAGTTTTGATTGGTTGTTTTGTTAAATATGATATTATTGTGACATACTGCAATTCACAAGAAAAAATTATTTGTCATTTTGTCCTTTTAACAAATAAAATAATCATTCATTGTACCAATTAAACTATAATTGTAAAGTATACTCTGTTAACGGTGTTTATATGTTAAAACTTGTATTTAAGTTGTCCTGAAGAAAAGCAAAAGTCTAAGAGGTTGACACAATACCCTTTTAGCCAGTTTTAAATTATCTTTTCTAGTTTTTTTTTTACTTCATTAGGTTAAGTTTTAAAAATTCATTAAGATGATTGATTAAGTTTGTTGTCATTTGTGTTACCTCAATTTGTATATAACATATATGTCTTCCCTGAAGTAGAGGCGATATGCAAATAACCTTCTTCCTTTTTATCTCTTCTTGTATGCATGTATTTACTATGATTTTCTTCAACTTTATTAAAGGTACTTTTAATTTACCAATCACTTATTTTTCAAACAATTTATTTACATGGACCAGCTTTTGATCTTGGTAAGTTTTTTGTGGGATATATCATAGTTTATTTATTGTATACTTAGTATACATGTTATGAATGATAGTAAGCTAATGATAAGTCATAACATCATGATTTATAAATGATGTAATATTGTGTGGAATATGTACCTCATCTAAATCTCATTTATTTTTTGTGCTCATTTGAGGACTTACTTGTTGTTTAAGGTATGCTCTCAACCGACACTCATTATAAAGTGTTTTATTTGTTTATACTAATATTGCATGTTTAAATTTGTATGTTTTATAACTTGTGTGTTTTATTACATGATTTATATTGATGTTATGCATCATAAGTGAACCTTAATTTATTGTTGTATTGAAACTTGAATTATACGATTGAACAGATTTTGGAAAGATTTATTAACTAAATATCAAATTATTATAATTAATTAATTCAATATCATAAGAATATACATGACTTATGTACTAACATGGAGAAAAGTGCACATATTTATGGATTCATTGACCCACAATACATTTGGAGTGTTGGGAATAAGATAGAGGATGTTCATGGCTATTTGCAAAATAGGCTACATGAAAGCAAAAATCTATGTTACTTAGCACCTTACTTACATTGGTAAGTTCAAGTTTAAAAGTTAGTTCAAATTATTTACCACTAGTCATTAATTGTTATTCAATGTAGGAGTCATTGACAATAGTTGATTATTTGTCATAAACAAAGTGTTGTGGTATTATTATGTTCATTATATAAGAACAAGATCAACAAAGAAATAAAAAACATAGTTGATTTGTAAGCTTAAATATATATAACATTTGTTTTCTCATGTATTTATAACTCTAAAACCTACCATATGTAATTCACATGAGTATTTTCTTAGAGTTAGGGATGAATACTAAAGGTTAATAAACTTATGATAAAGAATTAAAAATAAGCTTACATGGATTTTTTTCCAATATAAGTAATATTCAAAGTGACTATCAATTAAAAATTAAAATCATTTTTTCAATACAAGTCGCGTCATTCATGAGAATAATCTTGTGAAAATACTCTTCTAATTAAATTTCTTTCATAACAATCTTATTACTTTTTAAGTTTTTTTTAATGCTTAAATAAAATAAGGTAGCATAATATCATTGTCATCAAAGTAAAACAATTCAATTATGTAGTTCTATCATTTCTACCATTATCAAGTTAAATTAATTTGTTGTTGATCAATATGGTTTCATCTTAAATGTATTTAAAAATTATAGACTAAATTATTGAATTTTAAACACTTATAACTTAAGCTCTTAGGTAATAAAATTGTTTAAACATGCATATCTAAACATAAATAACTTACTGGATTTTAAACACTTAGGGTATATTTGGGATAATTGAAAAACTTAGATTATTTCAATAAACGAACATATGTATAATTAATTATAACTATAATAATTTTTATTTGAATAGATTTGTTGAAAAGTGATTTGAAAATAATTAATTTCGTTTGAAAGTAAAAAAAAAATAGTTTTTACATAGTAAAATAGTGTAAAAATAACTTATGATTATTTTTCAACAACTTATTTTTTCTTTTAGCTATTTTTACACTCTTTCACTATGTAAAAACTATTTTTTGTTATATCCAAATGGAATTAATTATTTTCAAATCACTTTTTAACAAACTTATCCAAACAAAAATTGATTATGATTATAATCGATTATACATATACTTTATTATTGAAATAATCTAAATTTTTTAACTATCCTAAACACACCCTTATAAGTTATAATATAAGATCTTATTTAATATAAGCTAATTGACTAAAATTATAATTAAATTGTTTATCCAAACACATCCTAAATTGGTAACATTTGCAAGTGCGATAATCAATTTAATAAGTTTTTACATGTAAAAATTGAATTAAAAATTCATGGTTGACTAAATTAATGGTTAATTATTATTATTATTTTTTTTTAACTTTTGCTAAATAAAATACACTGGTTGTTGACAAGGGCGGGAGGGAAGTTGAAAGTTGAAACCTTAAACGGCGGGAAAAAAAGAAGAGGGAAACGTCCCTGGCGGGAATTCAACATGAAAACGACACCTACTTTTGATCATACGACACCTTACTTGATAAAAACGACACTCGCTGTTCAGCATTTTATTCACTAACTAATAATATAAAGAATGAATACAAAAAGCCTAAGCCCCCAACTCAACCTCTCTTCTTCTCGTCGCGAATCTGCGCTGTACCCGTCCGTCACCGTTCCAACTTCCGATCATCACCGTGCCGTCGCCACCGCAAAAACCAAGCTCGTGTGATTCACTGCGAGCTTGAACCAGTGTCTCTGTCAGCGTTTCCAATCGTCACTGTGAGCCAGAGCCACTAGGGTTTCGAAGATGTTCTCCAGCTCTCAATTCGACGCCACCACCGCCTTTTCCGGCGGCGGATTCATGTCCTCTCAGCAAACTAATCTCAATGATTCCTCTCCCGCCTCGTCAAAGGTACACAATCTCTCTCTCTCTCTCTCTCTTTCTCTTCTCTTTTGTTTTCCATTTCTCCGCAAATGAAACCGTCAATGAATAAATCACACACTGAAACTGAATCAAGACTTTCTTTAGAAATTACTTGTGTTGCTGCTGGTAACCTAATTAGCGCAATTAGAAATAAATTTTAAATTTCTTTTTTGTTTCGAAAGAGAAACAAACACTGTACACTGTGCTCAACGACTAACTGTGTTTTGGTTTTTGTAGAAGAGCCGCGAAACTCAAGGTTTGGTGCCGGTGACGGTGAAGCAGATAAGCGAAGCTTCTCAAACCGGTGATGAAAAGTCGAATTTCGTCATCAACGGTGTAGATCTGAACAACGTACGCCTCGTGCTTTTATTGTAACATTTTATCTTCACAAGAATTGTAATGTCATAGTACTGTCATGCTACTTTTTGGTTTGAGACTTGAAAGTAGAGAAATCTCTACATTGAACTGTGCATGAAAATTAAATTCTTATTTTACATGCTTTAGATGTGTAATTGTCATCTAATACAAATCATCATTCATAATATGTTTGTTTATATTACTATACATGCTTATTGAACTTTTGTTTTACGTATTTTTGGTTCAGGTAACGCTACTTGGGATGCTGTTTGAGAAAGTTGAGAGAAACACTGATGTCAATTTTGTTTTGGATGATGGAACAGGACGGATCAAATGCCGAAGATGGTATTTGGTGCATTCTAAATGCTGTTTTAGATTAAACTGGATGTTAAATTATGTGTTTGTGCTTGCTTTTCGGCTGTTATTTATGACCCGTTGGAATTTTTTTCCCAATATATGTTATGGAAAGTGGTCTGAACTTTTGTTGGTTCTTTGATTAGGGTTAATGAGGCTTTTGACACAAAGGAAATGGAGGCAGTAACGTAAGTTCTTAATTATGGAAGCTTGTGTACGAGTTTGTGGTTGATATATTTCTAACCTCAAATTATTTAATGATAGGAATGGTATTTATGTTCGTGTTTATGGGCATTTGAAAAGCTTTCAAGGTGTTAGGCAACTCGTCGCCTTCTCTGTCAGGTATGTGTGCTAGACTCATTTTGTGTTATATTGTATCAATTGTGCAGTGGCTTTTTATTTACTAATTTTAGTATGTTAGTTTCTTGCCAGAGAAATGAGTTTTTCTTGAGTCCTGAGATACATTAATAAGGATAGGTTTAAGTCAGTTATGAAGAGGAGATGATCCCTGTCTATGTCACTAGGCATTACCTTTGCTATTTAATTGTAACTTGTAGTGAAGTTCTAGAATGCATTTTATACACATTCCCTGATCGTTGAGCTTTAAATGCTCAAAACCTGGATCAATCTGATGTTAAGGGCATCTGATATTGAAGAATGGGAGTGGCTGTCAGGCTCATTATTGTGGTTTGTGAGGTTCATCAATGTTGAGACACTAGTATGTATTTAGGAAAATGTGCTGGATTCAACAGATGTAGTATTTCCAGATGTTGATTGGGTCTGCTTCAACAACATTTACTATCCACCTTTTTGGGGGCTCTCTAACCTGCTCCCAGGGTGAGGTGCTTCAATCAAGGCATATCAATGATTTGGCTAGATGAAAATTGAAATTGGGGTAAAGGGGGGACTGGCAAGGAGTCAGATTAGTAGTGCCAGAATCAATTCTTGTTTTATTGTTGGTGATGGAGGTGACCATTTTGGAGTTAGCATTTGGTTTTTAAAATTTCCCCCAAGAACAATGATTCTTTTGCTTGAAGATTGGTTTGCCAGATTGATGGATTTACGTTTGAATTGCAAAGCATGAGTGATATCTAGTTTTGGAAAAGTGATTTTCCAGTTTATGATATATGCAATTTTCTTTGCTTTGAGAAAGGGTTTTATATTTGGCTAACTGATTTTATCATATGCTTATTTCATATTTGTGGTGTGTTTCACAGGCCTGTGACAAATTTTGATGAGATCCCTTTTCACTTTATTGATTGCATACATAACCATCTCCGCTCCAAACTAAAGGTGCACACAATTCCATATTCCACTTGAATACTTTTAGATCATAGCATGATTGATGGTAGTGGATAATGCAAAAACTTTCCAAGAACTCTGCAAATTGAGAATTGTGTATAATCCATTTATAGGATCATAAGAAGTGTTGACTGTTGACATGCCCAGAGATGTGCCTTGCTCAACATACTTGATTATTTAATATATACATATTTTTTTTGTTTGGATTATAGGTGGAAGGAATCACTTCTGCAAATCCTTCATCTGTCTCATCTTTGAGCACTCCTGTCAAAAGTGCACCAAATGGATCTCAGGCACCATCATCAAATCCTGTATGAGATTTGATGACAGTTGCTATTTCCTACAGTTGTTTAATTGGATTGTATTGGATTGATGACATTATTTTCCTCATCTCAGGTATATGCACAATATAGCATGGATGGATTTAAGGATATTGATAAATTGGTTATCGACTACATGAATCAGCATTCAGATTCGTGAGTTACACATTCAAAATTTTATTTGTACTAAGTACCATTCATTTAATATTTTCAACAAATGTAGGATTATTTAGATTCTCATCACACTTCACTTTTGTGAATTATAACGCTGAACGATTTCAAAATTGGTTTTAAATTGCACAGGTCAGATGAACGTGGAATACATGTTAATGAACTAACCCGAGAGCTGAAGCTTCCATTGGACAAGATCATGTCAGTTATCTTATTTGTATCGTTTTTTTTGTCTTGATATGGCTATGCAAAGCATTTTCCCTTGATGTAACTCAGCTGTTTATGATGCCAGGTTGTCGCTGCAGACTCTTGCAGGAGAGGGTTTAATATACTCCACCATAGATGACGACCATTACAAAAAAGCTTGATGTTTTTTTTGTAACCTGAGGAATATAGCTAAGGATTGAGCTTGATACAATAGGGACATGCACCATGATCTATTTTGATTACGTGTTTCGAGATATGTAGATATGTTTTCTGGATGAATTGATTGAATCACTTCTGTTAACACTTGTTTAAATGGTGTTAGGTTGTTTTGAAAAAAAAGTTTTAATTTTCATATAAATCTATATTTTGGAAAACATATTTGGAATTTAGGTACTGTTTTTAATGTTTCATCGCTGCATCGATTGCGCGAAAGATTAGGTAAGCAGAGAGAATAATATTACGAGTATACTATCATTTAGTATCTAGAAAATGTAGTGTTACATTATTAAAACTTGAAACTAGGGGAATTTCAGACAAGTTTTGGAATTTTTTTCTATGAAATCTTTATAGAAGTTCCAGCTTGCCATTCAATTGGCCCAACCCGAAGGTTTAAGTTATTTGGGATCAAGTAGAGAAGGTTGAGAGAAAATGAATATTATTTTTATAAGTTAAAAGAAAAGGTAGGTTGAAGGGAGAAGAGGGGGAGATAGGTTGAGTTTGATATTTTTTCATTAGTAAAAAATTAACATATTAATAACTAATATTTGTTGACAAAAAAATTATTCTTAGAAGTGGAGAGTAGTTCAATTTCAATGAGTAATTCTTGCATGAGGCTGTTAAAAATAATTTAGTAAATGTTTTTTCATTATAATTAGTTTAAACATATTTTAGGAAATATCATGTCATGTGACATGAGTGAACTGTTACTTTAGTATATGAAACTAATGAAAGTGTAATACACTCTCTTATGTATTTGAAAGTATAATTTTCCTGTAATGCTAGGTTTTTTGTTAATTTTTTTTCATTAAAATTAATGTCAATAATGCTTATGATATTTGTTTACATGACAATTCACTATGCACATGTGACAATTCAGTGCATATATGATAATTTACATTTTAACAAAAGTTTTTTAAAGAAAGAATTAAGTGATATTTTAATTCTTTTAAAGATCTATATGACAGTTGACCATATTTTTTATAGGAATGATATTGCAAATTGACTTGAATTGTTTTGGCTTGTCTTGCCTTTAGTTTGCTAAAATTAGGCTGGGGTGAATGACCTATTATAACTAGAACAGAACAGGCTAGACATCTTGACTCACATTACTTAGGAGTGAGTTGGTGAGCTGACAATCAGCCTATCAAATTTGTAAAATACAATAAAAAAAAAATGGAGTATGATATTTTCTTTTAAGTCAAATTTGACTTAAAAGAAAATATCATACTCCATTTTTTTTTATTGTATTTTACAAATTTGATAGGCTGATTGTCAGCTCACCAACTCACTCCTAAGTAATGTGAGACTTAAAAGTTATATGATTAGATTGTTAATTTTGGTAACAATTATTTTAAAAATTATAGTTAACATGTTTTTTTAATTAGTTGTCTATTTAAATTTTTTATACTAATAATATATGAAAAATAAAAATTAGATCAAAATTGTCAATTTTTTAAAATAAAGAAACCATAAATAATCATGAAAAAAAGAATAAGGAGAGCAAGATTATAATTTAGTAAAAAGATTTATTTGTTTTTAAGATATATTATTTAAACAATAAAATAAAATTAATAGTGATGGATTAGTGGTCAACTTGTTCCATTTCGCTTATGACGAGCTAGCTAGGATGGTCTAAGTAAATTAGTGAACTAAGGCTTTACCTTGTCAAATTTATGGTAGATTGATCCATCTAACTGATTTATTTTTTCATAACGTATTTTTGGAGACTAATTAGGTAAATTATCTCATGTGGTATTGGTGATTAATATCATACAATTAAGTAATAAATATTATATTATTATTTTTGTTTTATGACTTATATTTTTTTGTTTACTCGATTAAAGATTAATTAATTTCGCGTAAAGTATTGTGATTATCACTAATCTTTTCTATTGTAATAAAATTGTACATAATTTTTTTTACTAAATAGATCATTTATAAGGTATATGGATATAAGAAATTTAACCGCAACATCAACCTCTTGTTACTATTATTAATGTAAAAAATAGAGAAAACACAACCATAATTATTATAGATGAGCCACACAAAGGAGAAGACAAAAGAGAAAGAGGAGTGGATGATGATTTTCATTTTCATAGAATAGAATGTAGAGATTCTGTTGGGAGGAGGAGCGCACGTGGCAACCCTGGCTGCGACAGTGACAACCTTTCAGTCACAATCAGCCTCACCACGTGAAGCCCTATCTCTCCCCTTTCGTCCCTTTTTTATTTTATTTTTATTATGTCCCCCTCTCAATCAGCTGGACTCACGCATATATAACATCGTATATTCATTTTCAAATTAATCCAATCAAAATTCAAAAGAAAAGATCAAATGCGTGCTGTGTGCGCAATATTTCTACAAATTTCTATACTTACACTACTTTTTTTTTTGTTACGTTTAATGCACCAAAACTTAATTATTAGTAAAATCACGAATTAGACTTAATACACATTTTAATCACTAGGATATAATTAATTGTTTGATTTAGTCATCAAATTTTAAAAAAATTCAATTTAATTTCTAAATTATGATTTATAAGACTTTTAAGACGTTATCATAAAATTCATGACTTCAATAAACTTTTTTTTTTTTGGTGTTATTTTAAATATTAGTGTCACTTACAACTTATAATTAAAGGGTTATCTAATATAGGAGTAGAAAAAGAAGAACAGCTATGTTGGCATATTCATTCGCCGCAGGATTTTCTCTGACTTGGTCAACCTTAAACACAGCCACACACATGTAATTAGAATTTGTATGTTTTATGTCAAAGTATTTATTTGTTTGTTTTGCTTCTCATCACACATTCGCATTTCAAAGAATTTAGTGTCAATAATCACACCAACATTAATATATGATGGATACACAAACTTATCTCAAACGACGACTTTGAAATTTGTTGAAACTCAAATCAGTAACTGATACTTGTAAAGCTTCTACACAGATTTAACTAACATATGTTTTTGTATTTTGTATTTTTTTATTTTATTACACTATCATGGAAAGAAGAAGAATATAGAAAAAAGATAGAAGCTTATTAGTAAGCATGATTTTTTTATCAACAAATGTTTAAATGCGTTTATTATTATTAATTATGTTATGATGCTTATAATATCTCCTAATTAAGCTCTAGAGGTTGGTTTCTTATTTAATCTTTATACAAAGCTAGACTACAATAGGTGTTCATCAATTACTTGTAAGAATATATAGTAAGAGATTGATGAGATTTAAACTACGACCATTTATATTTTACTTGTTCATTTTTAAATCTTGGATCTGTTTTTTCAAAGACTTAAAATTACTATTAGAGTTATTTGATCTTTCCTAATACTATATACTATATATATTAAAAAAAAGATGCAATTTATGTGCCACTTTGTTTTATAATTTTAAAATTTAAATTCCTCACATATAGTACTAGTAGTATTTTAGGTGTACGTACTACTAATTCCTAAGAAAACATTTAAATTCATGAAAAATAAAAATAAAAAATTCCTAGGAAAACATAGACACGTGATCAATCGATTCCCTCACCTTTTGAGATGTTCTGATCCATGGAAGTTGGGAACAGGCAGACAAGCAGTTCTTATCATCAAAACCACGTTCTCTTTCTGTTTCCTGAACCAATCAAACACTGTCTCTAGCTAGCTTTGTGTTTTGTGTCACACTGAACCTTACCTTTTGTTGCTGCTATGCTGAATTAGCCTTAGTTCCACATTTTGGGAGCACACGTGTAGTACTACTAGCTAATGTTGACACATGCATGACAACACAATGTGAAAAACCAAAAGATAGGGTTCTTAATTATTAGTACTATATAGTAAGTAGTATCTCTCTCTTTTCTCTTTTCCTCCCCCACCCTCATAATTTAAATTAATAGAAGCCACTCACAATATATTAGTATTAAAATATTAAACTTTTGATCCCCACTTTCCAAGTATGTATAGAGAACAACAACAAAGAGGGAAGAATATTGAGAAAGGGAATAATTTCCTTCATGCATGCATAAATATTGTTATTAATTAAAAATCAATACCCAACATATATATTATGTTACATATAAATAAGCATCCCAAGCTCATATACACTATTCATGCACCCACACCATCATCAATCATCTAACTCATAAACAAAAAAAAAAAAAAAACCCAACGAGAGAGAGTTCACAGACTCTCTCTCTATATATAGCTTGCTAGCTATTTATAATTTATAACAATAACACACCAACATATATAGAAAGAAAGAAAGAAATAAATAAAAACCCATATTAAAAAAGAAAAAGTATTGATGAAGAGTGATGATCACTCACTCACTACTTATCCCTTACATGGAAGACATTAGGGTTCTTGATGACAATATCATACATGTTGATGGAGTTGAACTTGTGGAAGTCTTTGGGGAGGGAAATTAGGTCAATTGAGGAGTGTTTGTGGAATTGGTAGAGGTCAGGGTCTCCATCATAGTACCTCTCCCACCCTAACCCAGTTAGGATTTGCTCAAGAAAAGCATAGGAGTTCACAACTTCCCCACTTGGCAAGTGAACCAAAACCTTTCTACTCTTTGAGCTGCTACTGCTTCCCTTCCCATGCCTCCCATCCGATGAGGCCTCAGCTTGAGGGTTCTCCACCAGTCTAAACACGCCGTTCTTGAACACCCACACCCCGGACATTTTTAAGAAAAATTGTTTGTATAATACAGTAAATAAAATGTAGAGATTGTTTGGTTTTGAGTTTTGGGGGTGGATATGTAACCTAGCTAGGGTTTTTGTTTTTTTTTGGGTTTGTGGGTGGTGTATGTAGAGAGAGAGTGTGGAATTAGAAGGGTTTCTTTGGTTGTTGTTGTTGTTGGTGGTGGTGATTGTGTTTTTGATGTTGAGGAATGTGAGGGTTGTGGGGTATTTATATATGTGTGTGAAAAGAGGATGAGGTAGCTAGGTCTAAATAAAACAAGGGGAAAATACTCTTTGGAGTGGAAGAGTTAAAAAGTTGGATTATGATGATATGGGGGCTTGTTCGGCTTTGGCATAATAGAATCTAGATTTGTGGGGCCTAACGGTTTTTTAATATTAAAATATGGTTTGCATATGGGTGAGTGAGGTGACCCTAGGGCACGAGAACTAGCCGTGGGGTTTAGTTTAAGAGAATCTCTCTTTAGTTTCATTTTTCTAATGCATGCAACAATTTGTTTATATATATACTTATCAACATACTTTTATACATTTATTAAATAATCTTGTATTTTAACATGTGATGATTTATTTGATTTGCAGGTTGTATGTAAAAAAAAATTTATATTAAAAGATGTTACTTTTTAAAATAAATATTAATATCTCGAAAAATTAATCATTAATTTTATATCGATGAAAAATAAAAATATATATCTATGTATATATAACCTTTTTATCGAGGGAATTTTGTTTTGGATTTATTTAACAAATTTGAAGTATGGACGATATATAGAAAGTAAAAAAATCAAAAAAGATTTTGCTCCCACGTAGATCACGAGAGTCCACGTGAACATGGTGGGGTTGCTTTTGGGGACTGTTACACGAAAGTAGCTGTTATTGTTTATGTTGGGTTCTCATCATTGGGAATAATTGGACACCCTTAAAGCCAATTTTAGGTACTTTTAGTTCTGATCTATGTCGGCCTTTTTTTTTTTTTTCTTTTTCTTCTTTCTTTCTTTCTTCTCAGAAAGGCCCCATTTTCAGCATCATTACTTAATGATAAATTAGTCAGTTAATTATTCAAATATCCCATATTTTTTGTGGCTAGTTAATATTTAATTATTTTTTTTCTCCAAATACGTAGATACTTGTGTTTCTTTTTGCCTTAGTTAATTTTTAAATGATATCATCACGACTCAATGATTATTATTATATTTGGCTACAAAAGAAGTCTTGGTAATTAAGTTAGGTCATGCATATAAGATTTATAAGGCACATCTCATGGCTCGAAAATTTTCATAAAAGTATTTATATATTATTTATTAGCAAAAAAATTATATCAACGGTGAGATTTGTATTCCCAATTAATGGGATATGAAAATATTTTTTTTATTGGCAATATTAATTTATTATAGAGTTTTTTTTGGTTAAAAATGTTATGAAAGTAACGAGACTACTAGATTATGATTTATGAGAGTATTTTTTTTATCCGTAATAGATTATGAGGATAAATATGCATGTTAGGTCACATTACATATATTAGCAGTTATCATATTCCGTGGGTTTCTAGAGTATCGATTTGGAAACATGATTAGGGCATGGGGGCACATCAAATTTTTTTCCGAGGGACATCATTTTTCTTAATTATCATAAAGTTTACACTTTCCGATCCTGATTCTAGTTCTAATTTTGAATAAAATATATTTTTAGTCTTAAAATATTTAATATTTTGCTTAATTGATTTTGATTTTTAAAATATTTTTTTTTAACTTTTGATATATATCATTAATAAATTGATAACTGATATTAATTTTTTTTTAAATATTATTTTATTTTTTAATGATACGTGTTATTTAATTAATGAAACATGTGAAATTAATTTATATATATATATATTTATATATTTAATATCACGTATCATTTTATTAATGAAACACATAATATTTATTAAAAATAGATCATTCATTAACAAAATTAATGAAGAAATTAAAAGCGAAAAAAAAAACTTTAAAAATTAAAATCTTCAAATAAAACATTATAAACTAAAATAAAAAATATTCCACACTTAATACTTATATATATAAAAATAGAAGAAAGTAGAAGTACGGTTGTGAACTGTTGTTAAGTAGAAGCTGTTATCTCCTTAACTTAGCGTAAAGCCGATTTGATGCCCAACGAATGTATCTTTTTGTGTGTACGACAAGACAATATATAAAAATATATATATAATCACTACTTATTAACCCTTCAGAGACACATAACTATAAAATTGGGTATTTCATTTTATTTTATTGTTTACACTTTATTTTGTTGGGAGTGAAAATAAATGGAGAAAAATAGGGATTCAAATTACGATTTAATTATATTATTTGGTCATTAGCATAAATGGAGTTTTTTGTTTGTTTTTAAAAATAAGAAACAGGGTGGGGTCTATAATCCTTTTTTTATTCTAGTTAATACTTAGGAGGAGAAAAAAAAATGAGAGAGAAGGAAATCTTTGTTAAATTATAAAATTTATACAATTAACTTAATTATATTTTTTTTTCTTACCTGATTTTCATCCCAATAATATTTTTTTTGAATGTCATCCCTATAATAAGAAATAATTAAGGAAATTGATTAATTACCACTATTTGTTCTCTCCTTTTCCTTGTTTGACTTGAGAAAACATTTTTATTTTCTTTTATTGAGAAATAATTACACGTGCAAATGTCACGTTTTTTTTGTTTACTATTTAAATATTTCTACAAAATCTTAATAAAAAACATTTTTTTAATATTTCTATATAAATATTTAAAACAGAAACAAAATAAACACTAAAAAAACATTATAAACGTTTTCTTTTTTCTCCCTCTTTATTTTTTTTAAAGCAAATCAACATTTCCTGGTTTGTTTTAATTACACATGCATTCCCTATTTTTTTTATCATTACTTTGACATCCCTGCTTTAATAATGTTAAGTTGTCATTAGTTTTTTAAATGAATTTATACTTAATTTTAATTAATTTATTTTAAATTCCGTAATTACCCTTGTAGTTAAGTGATAAAAAAGAGAACGTTATTCTTCCTCTATTCCGTGTTATTGTTCTTCTAAGTGGGAGAGAAGGGTTGCTCCTATGTTTCTTACTAATGGTCTTCTAAAAGGGAGAAAAAGGTTATTTTTTTTCCATTTCTTGTGTTACTATTTAAAAGGGAGAGAATTGTTCCTCTCCTCCAAAGGAGGAATATTTTTCTTGTATATGAGTTCTCTGTTTCGTGCTCAACGACCACGTTCACAATGACTTTCAACCAACAACGATTTTGTCCATGGCAACGACAATTTCATCTATGGCTTGCAACTTTATCATGACGCCGAATCCGATTTTTTAAACTTATCACTCACATATCCCTTGACATTTTAAACTCATCACACATATACCCCTTAAATTTTAAACACATCATATATGCACCCCCTTAATTTTTAAATACATTACACATGTATCCCTTTAACTTTTAAAATCATCACATGTATCCTAAACTTTTTAATACATTACCAACGCACCCCCTTATGTTTAAAAAAAGAAGATAAGAACATTTTTCAGAAAAAAAAAAATTATAAAAGCTATGTATCATATGACAAAAAAAGTCAACAGAGTTAACTTCACCGTGCAAGGGTGCAAGTGTAATGAGATATCAAAAGTTATGAATTTTCTGTAAGAATAAAAAAAAAAAAGAAATATACGTGTAATTGAAGCAAACCTCATAAGATATTTTTGTAATTTGCTTTTTTTTTTATTTATTTATTATTATCTATTCTTTTATCTCCACACATCCAATAATATTAATGAATATCTTTTGATCTATGAAGCAAAGAATCTAGGAATGACAGCTAGTAGTGAGCTATGCTCTGCCCTTTATTATTCTTTCAAAGGTTGGAGTTTCCTTTCCTAACATTCCCTTTCCGGATTCTTCATCCAAACCATTTATTTAGTCTGCAACATTTTCCACGTATTCTTTATCTATTTTTTTTTCTCTGATTATCTTTATAGCACTACAAAAGCCAAAAGGCACTTAATAATAATATATATAACTAATTAAATACAATAAAGTGAAAATTTATTAATATGTCATGTAATAATTAATCAGAATTCTCATTGATATATTTTTCAACTCTCAACAATATTTTTTTTAAAATAAATATATTCACCTAGTTGATGAGAGAATAAGTGAAAATTACATGCATATAATGATTTGTCATTGATGAGGATAAACATGATTTCTTTTCAACCTTTTTCCCACCTTACAACCTTGATATTACTTTTTTTTTTGTCTGAGTGTGGCCCATGATTGATTATTTAATACTTCATATTTCTCTGAATGACTGATGTTTGTGATTCTTTTACATAAATTAAGAAAAATAAATACTTTAGGAAAATAGTGTTTAATAGGGGATAATTTTACTAAATTATTTATATTCTCTTTTTTTTACTTTTAATAAATGTATTATAAATTCCTTCAACACAAAAACATTTATTAGAGGACAGAATTAAAACAAATATTTAGACATCTTATTAAAAACTGATAATATCACTAAATTTGAAACAAATTTTAGTTATTTTGTGACAGAAAAAAATATAACAATTAGTACTACATGCATATATAATTGCATTATCCATCACTGATCACAAAACAGCTAGCCAGCCCTTTGATTTTTAGGTCACTTCAGAAATGATTGGGGACTTTATAGAAAAGCCCCTATAATTTGTAGGTCAATTCTAGAGAACAAGGACCACACCACACCACACAAGTGAGTTATGTCATTATCATTGTCTTATAATTATACCTCCTATTCTGTTAGCAAGAGGCAACAGAATTCTTCCTTGTTGCTTAAATTTGCTGAGTTGCCCATATGGCATCACATGGGCATTGTAGGGTTTCATGGTCCTCCACATAAATCTTCAATTGTTAAATCGATCTCTCATTAAAGCAAGACTCACCAATAGTACAATAGGATATGATATGTGTAGTGTTAAAAGATAAACAATAATAGGATATGTCTTTTTCCACATAATGTGTATTTTTATAATGGATAAAGTGTACATATATCTACACACGTATTTGAGTATATTTTTTTTATTCATTTTTATGACAAATAAAGTACATAGGAATAATGAGAAACACTTAGGAAAAAGCAATAATCTAACAACACATCATTCTTAGACATAATAAAATATTAATGGTTAAATATATACACTTACATTCATATTTTTTATTGATCAATATTAATGGTTAAATATTTATTGGTTTTTTTTAGTGAAAAAAGATTCAAATACACAATCTCTTCCTCCCATTCTCCCTTCAATAGACTCAATTTTCTTAAGCAAAAGTTTACATTAGACTTTTGTAGATAAAAAAATGTGATTGAAAGAGGTTCATTAATGATAGATTCATCATAAGCAAATTCGATAAACATTTTGTAACATGGTTAAAAATTTAAAATAAAAAAAAAAAAAATATATATATATATATATATATATATATATATATATATATATACACTTGTTTTTCAAGCTAGCTGGCAAAATAAGCAGGTTCCATGCATGCCCTTTCTAAATAAAACTAAAAATAGAAACACATATTCGGGGTAGTAGTGGAATCCAAAACCAAACCTCATGCCTTATGTCATCATTCATGGTTTTGAATATAATATACAATAAAGTTGAGCATGGTGGCAGTGTCAGGTGGTACTGTGGTAGTGTTGGGTTTATCCACATGATTTTTGCATGCATTGAAGCATGCACTTGACCTAGCTAGCCAAAATGCATGGTGGTCCTAACCCTAATAATAATAAAACTTTGGATCGATGATGAACTTTGGGCATCCAAGAGGGGTCAGTGTACATCTTTATGCAAGCAATTAACGCCCTATGAAAGGGACAAGTAATAAAGAGACACACTGCACCAGTGCACCTTGGAGGGGAAATTGCTAGCTAGTTAGGTGGTGCCAAACCTATCTAATTAACCAGACACAAGGCACAACCATGCTCATGTGGACACGTGCACATCATCCCACCATGATCGTGTGAAGAAGACATGACTAGTACTATTGTGGTCCTTGTTGATTTGCTTCAATGTGCATGTAACATCGAAGTTGCACTTGTTTGAATGATATTTTTGATTTAATTAAGAAAACGAGAGAATATATGCTTCTGCCAATTGACGGATTTTGCTTTGATAAATTTTTATAGCCGAAAAGCATCAAACACATGGATCAACTAATCTGGGTTAGTTTGATATGAGATCTTGAGTTCAAATTTCGGGTATGCATCTACATTAAATGAAGATATAAGGTAGGTTGTATGGTAAAAGAAAAAGTGGAGGAAGAAGGTGTGGTACTTGGTAGTGTTGGTAACATGACTCCCAAAACTTTTGTAATTAGTAACTTAGGAATATTCTAGAGAAAGAAGACAGCGAGTTTCGAAAATTAGGGTTAATCATGATATGGTTTTTATGATAAAACGTTTTTAATAAATTTGAAAATTAAAACCATCACTGTGGGATATGGAAAAAAAATTTAATTTGCTTGCTAATTAAAAATAAGCCCATTACTAAACGCACAAAGAGAGAGGAATCGGAGGGTTTGCATTTGCATCATACTCATTTAGGCAGGCCAGCCAAGTTCTGGTTTTGAGTTGTTAGTTTTTTTTTTTTTTTAATTTCAAAAAAATGTTGCAAATAATTAAAAATGAATAAAATGAGTCAAATTTTTATCTTATCTTACTTTATGAAATCATGTAATGTTTAAAATATATTGACACATACAATTTTTTTAAAATAAAAATAAACTTACTAAAAATTAATGAATAATGATGACGAAAACAACTACAATAATAGTGGTAGTGGTGATGCGGTGGTGTAATGTTGGCAGTGGCGCTGTGGTGGTAGTGGTGGCGGCAGCGATAACGACAATAGTGTGGTGGTGATAGTGTTGGTGGCAACGATGATGTGATAATTGCAATGGCGGTAGTGGTGGTGACAATGATGACAGTGTGGTAGTGATAATGTTGGTGGTAACGATGATGTGGTAATTGTGGTGATGGTAGTGGTGGTGACAATGATGACAGTGTGGTAGTGATAATGTTGGTGACAACGATGGTACAATGGTGACAACAACAATAATATGGTGGTAGCTACGGTGGTGATAAAATGGTAATTGTAATAATAATAATGGTTAAATGATAGTTGCAAAGACAATGATGAAGGTAATGGTGATGTAGTGGTGGTGGTAGTGGCAGTGGCAGTGACAATGACAGTGACGATAGAGGCCATAGTAAGGTGGTGGTGATGACAACAACAATGGTGTAGTAGCGACAACAATGGAGTGAGAATAGTAATAGTAATCAAAATATAATTTTTAAAATTAAAAATTAAGTTCACAAAACATTTTTTATTATTTTAAAAATAATCTTAAACTATTTCGAAATTAACTTAAAAATCAACTCAATTCTATTTTTTACGAAACACATTTTATTTTAAAATTACATTTAAAAACCATAAATCAAAAATTAACAATCACCTCAAACAACCTCAAACAAGACCTTAGCTCATACCTTAGCTCATAGCTTGATGCACGGTAGTATGACATATGTGCTCTAGACAAAAAAATAAATAATATTAATTCTTTTAGTAACATTAATTAAGTATAGAGAGAGAATATGACAAATATGATGTATGAATGTATGAAGTCTTAGAGAAGGAAGAAAGAAAGAAATAAAGGTACAAGTGAGTATGTAAATTGATTTGTGATAAAAGTTATAGTTTGAAGTATTTGTTATCATTCATGCTAATTAATTAATTAATTGACTGGACAATGTTAATTGGCTTTGTATAATAGAATAACCAACCTTCCAATTTCTCTCCATTTATTTTTAAAATTAAGAGTACCAAAATATGTTTTAAATTTATTCTTTAATAAACATTTCTTACATGATATGTTTATCATATCCATTAACTTCTCTTAGGTTGGTGGGATATAAGATAGGTCAAATAATAATAATAATAAAAGAAATAACAAAAAGGTTATGAGTTCGATTATGTTAATAAAAAATACTAATAAATTAATAATTAATATTTTTTTATAAAAAAAAAAAATGCCTTCTGTCCAATACTAGCTAGGACCCATGATTTCATGTCAGCTGGTACAGTTGTCTGAATTTTGGAGGACAATCCAACTCATCAGCATGGTTTTTAAGTTCCAAATCCAATTCCTTTTATGAGAAAGAAACTTTTCAATATTTAATTAAGAAGAACAAAAAAACCATGGTGGGACAATAATCCCTAAATTCCCTTGAGGCACCCACAAACTTTATAAAATGAGAATATCATCAAAGGGAAAAGTAACCTCCACTACTAAAATGTTGCATATGCTCGTTTCTTTTCAAATCCACAAATTGTAAAAAAGCTTGAAAACTATGTATCGATGATCATATAGGAAATTAACCTAGCTAGTTTTTGCTTCCATACACAGCCCTTAAACTACTAAGGACTCTACACATTTTTGACTTCTGGAATTTTTTCATTGACATCACGTCACTTTCAATCAACATCAATACCAGCTGTATGCATCTCTAAATTCTTAGATGATTTTTTATTTTATTTTTAAGAATCAAACACAATATCTTATTATAAATAAGAGATTTATAATATTTAATTCGTTTTTAATTAATTAAATTAAAATCATTCATTGATTTGATAATATGCTCAATAAGAATCATACAAGAATGGATGATTATATAATTTAAAGTTGTTTATTTTTGTAACAACTATATCAAATAATTTTTAATCGATTAACAAGAGTACATCTTTACATTAATAATATGTCAAAGTTTTGTAAAAGAAAATGTCAAAGTTGAACTCAATGATTAAATGAAAAACTCAACTTTTTATTTTTAAAAAAATTACCTTTATATAGAAAATGTAAATTAATGTTGAAGATGGATTAAATTAAAAAAAATGTTAAAGACTTTATTAAAAAAAATAAAAGTTACTTCATTAATCTTCATTTCATAAAAGAAATTAATCTATTAACTGTTTGATAAATGATAATTTAGTTTGTACAATAATAATTGAAAATAGATAAAATCTAAAATTTAGGAAGAGGGCGTGATGCATGTAAATCCTTTGTTAATTTTAACAATATATATGCTTATCTAATTAAGTAATTCCGGTAGTGTACTAGTTTCCAGTAGTATATATTATTTAAAGTTTTTTCATCATCATCATCATCATCATTTATATATATATATATATATATATATATAAATTTAGCAAAATGTGTGAATATAGATATAAAGTCAAGTAGTTTAGTTGTGATTTTTTTTTATTATATTTCATAAGATAAGAAGTGTAGTTAGATTAATTTATTTATGCTCATAAACAATTTTTACATGCAAAAAATTCTGTGCGATTTTGATTATATTTTTTTTATAAAATTAAAATAAACTAATTTAAACGTAATTAGATATTTAAAGCTTATATATGAAATTTATAATTCCCCTTTCATATAACTTGTTAAAGTGAAAAGTTTTAAATTGAGGTATGTAGGATGGGATTTATGCATGGAAAGTTTTAGTTAAAGTGAGCCTAGATTATGATTCTATTAGGTTTCAAAAAGTTTAATTTACTTATTTTTTTCCTGAGATTATATAATGATTAATCTGAACCTTTTCCTTCCCTTAGGGTAATGGTGGTTCGTCCTTTCTTTGAGGGATATGTGCCCCATAAATGAGCCACAAGGTGTTAGTTTAATAAAAATATATCTACTTAAATAGTAATTCCTTATTAGTGACAAATATAAAGCAGAGATAAGATCAGAAAGTCAGAACTATACTAATAATAATTATTTCTATAATAGAATAGCATTTGGCTAGTGATACATATATGCAATGCACACAAACCTTTTAGAGAGAATGTCTAGATAAGGAATATTGTAAATTAGGTGAGTTATTAATTAGGTTTCTTTTTCATAAGGAAGATGTGACAATTTTGTTGATACCATATTCCTCTCAGGAGCTAATAATAAAATAGAGAGAATGAAAGTGGAGAAGAGAAGCATCTAATACCTCAAAATAATATTTTTTCATCAAAAACCTAAAACTAAGGTAAGGACTGATTAATAATAAATTTAACAATGATACACTGATAATTATATATTATCGTTCAATTACAACTCACTATTTATATAATTTTAAAGATAATTTTATAAAAATTAATATATTTATCATAAATAAAAAATCATGATTTAGTTATATTTACCATGTCCACACATTACCATTATTCTTGTTAATAATGCCAAAGTAACAAAGTATTATTAGTGGTGAAGCATTGTAAAATGAGCACATATTCCACCATTTTCATAATTTATCTGATTGCGTATGCTAATAATAATTTGATGGGGCCATGCAAGTTTTCTAAGAATGTTTAGCAGTATATGCGTGTGTTGTTTATTTGAACTCAACAAAGAAATTTGAGATTCGAAATCTGGCATATGAACACCCTTTTTTGTTGATATAGAGAATCACTTAGGTTTGTAGATTCTATAGCATTAAATTTGAAATTAGTTTAATAATTATAAGCACACAAGAGTTGACATAAGTGGTGACGAATGTAGTAGCTAGTGAAAAAGAAAACCCATTTGAAATTATGAGAATCTATATAGACCAAATGTATAGAACAGTCATTAGCAAGATATGATATAAAAATTGTTACGAAATTCGTGTGTACGTACGTACAAGCTACGTAATACTTCAAATTTACGTTAAATATGTGAAGAAGATAGCTAGAATGATGAGAACATTTTTTTTAAGATATAGTTTTACATTAAACACGCCTTTCAATTTTTTTCTTTGTTAATCAGCAAAGAACAAAAGTTGTTGCTTTATCTAAATTAAGATCAGTGCATGAAATATTCTAATCCATCTATTACAAAATATGTCTATGCTAAGCTTAATTTGTCAAACTAATTAAGACATTGCTTAGAAGAGAAATGGGAGAACACATTCTCAAAAATATTTCTTTGACACATTTCTTCTTATTTGTTGAAATTTAATTATTATAAATAACAATTTTGTGATTTTATGTTATATTTAATGTTTCTTTCATTATTTTATAGTTTTTAATAAAATTTAACCCATAAAAAAAGAAAATGAGTTATAAGGTGGGTTGGGTGGTAAAGAAAAAGTGAAAGGAGAAGTGGAGGGATAGGTTAGGGGACATTTTTAATAAATACTAACAAACTAATATTTATAGATAAAAAAAAATATTAATAAGAATGTTTTGGAGAATGTTATTAACCTTCCTCGAAACTACACCAAAATCTAATAAAAAAAGTACGAAAAATCTTCAGATAATTAATTGAGGAATATATATATATATATATATATATATATATATTATTTTTATTATTATATGTGAGGTATATTTCATATTTGGTATAGGGGGTTTGTCTAGGATATTATTACATGTCTCAGAGAAAGCAATTAAGACCATCATAGAAACGAACATGTTCCATAATAAGAGAAAAAAATCACTATTTTCTATTGAAATATTACTTTTTGGCTAGCTTATTCAGATTCCAATTTATAATAAAAAGTGATAAGCATACGATGTGGCATTTATAAATGCCAAAACTATCCAAAGTTCGTTTTCCAAATATCATCAATATCAAATTTCAACTCCACTTAATTAAGTGAATGCAAAATTAAACTAGCCTAAAATAGTTTATGCCCAAACAAAAATTAAACTTTCACTTCAACTCCCAACGTTCTAGGAATAGGGATGACAAAACTTCAAAGCCGGACCCGTTTAGATTCGTCGGCCTTTAGTCCACCAAAAGTGGATTAGGACGGACTAGTATGCTAAAATGGTGTGGACTGAAAATCCTGGACCGTTCAAATCTTGCAAAAAAAAAAAAAAACTATAAATAATCTTGAAAAACTTTTCAATAATTTGTAAGATTTTGCACTACTTCAAAAAACAAATCTTTTGCTTGAAAATCTTATAATAAAATTAAAAAATTAAATTTAAATTGAAAAGAATGAAATATTACATTATTACTTCAAGTTTGTATTGCTTCAAATACCAAATTACAACTACAACTAAATTAGAATTTTATTTTTGTTCACATCTCATCTTTGCATAAACATGAATTTGACAACAAAGTCGCAAACTAATCTTAAACCAAACCACACAAGGTAATTAAACTACACAAAATACTAATAATCTTCAATCATAAGTCTAGCAAGTGACCAAATAAATCACACCAGAGTCACAAAACACAAATTAATATAAGAAAATGGTTAAATTTGGATCAATGTTATTTTATGTCCTCTATATTTAAATTTGTTTTTTTTTGTAGTCTTTAAGTTTAAAAATAAAATCTTTTAGTTTTTGGCAATTTAAATGTATAATTTGAGTTTTTATTTATCGTAAAATAGCCATTAAAAAAAATGATGTGCTGAGAGTGAATTTAGAAAAAAAAAATAACAATAACCTAAACTTAAGAGACCAAAGGCATATTTAACATTTATAATATTTGTATATAAATAGGGTCTCTATTATTTATTTTCAGTATCAGCAGCTTGACTGTCCTGTCATCACCATAACGTCATCGTCTAAGGTGCAAGAGAAAGACCGAAGAACAACAGACGTAGGTACCCAAGATACAAGAGGATCCTGTCTTTCTTGTTTTGGTTATAGATAGATATTTGCAAATGTTTAAACTATTTTTTCATAATTTGTTTCTCGAAGGACTTGAGAAATATGGGAGGGGAATTAGGAGAACATTAATTTCAAGACATGTGAAGTCAGGCCCAAAAGTACTTTGTTAGCCAGCAAGCTAACTCCGCGCTAGACAAAAGGACAAAAGAAAGAGCATACATGACACTGTACTGAAATGTAACAAGTGGAACAAAACAACAAGATTTTGTGTATTGTCAACAACATGGGATTATGCTTCCACATCTAAATCACTCGGTCCTCACTGCTTTAGCCACCAAATTAAGTTGTGTTTTTTTTGTTCAAACTCAGTAGTGCAACACATGAATCAACAACCCGAATCAGAATCACAAGAGCAAACCGGTGAATTTGGGAACAGTGTTGCTTTTGTCATTGAACGAGATTCAAGGGTTTTAATTATGTCTATTTGAGTTTTAGAATGTTGAAGTTTGCTACAAATTATTATGTAAAGTTTTAAGGGTTATGGTTGGAATGATGCCATTTCCCCTGTTGTTAGTTTAGGGACTAGAGACTTTTTTGTTTTTTTATTTGTTTAATTTTTCTCAGCGAAATAGTATATATATATATATAGGTACGAGACGTAGGTGAAACACTAAGCTCACTTCAAGTCACAAAATATCATCCTACTAATGTACCCACAACTTCAACCATGTTGCATAGTATAATAAGCCATAACCAGAAGCAACATGGACCTACTACTAAACTTTTAGGGTTGGTTGGTTTATGGTTGTTTAAATAGACTCTACTTTCCCCTTTGAGTCCAATAATGAAATAGTTGTTGTGTTTGAACCTTTGAGCCTATAGAAAAACAAATTACTCACCGTAGGGCTAGGAGAACTTTGTTATTGTCATGGTTTGACATAAAGTTTGAGTGGTCTTCTACAACATTGATATAAAGAGGGTTGGAAAAAGGGAATTGATGTAACATAGTTTGGTTTCATTTGGCTTTGTAGTTAACAAAAAAAAAAAAAACAAAGATTAAAAATTGGTTTCAAGTTGGTGAAAAATGCAAATAAATAATTACCAACTGAAAAAAAAAAGTTACATTTTAGTTTATGTCTTTGGCTTAAGTTTGCAATGCTTTGGGTTGTTCATGATAGGTTTTAGGTGAATGAGAGAAGAAATGGTTTATGTTTTGTGTCTAGCAATGATGCTGTCTAAATTCTAATTTCAAAATTAACCCGTTGATCATAATTACGAAACAAGTTAATTATTTTATTTGCATAAAATCCTTAGTCATAACTTAATAAATTTATAAAAATGATAGGAACTTGTGAAAATTTTAAAACTTTTAAATATTTTCCTTTATTTCTAAAAGAATGGATAAAGTATTATGAAAAAGCATTGCGTCCTAATTAAAATATGAATCATAATCTCGAAAGAATAGATAAGCATACACTTCAACTGTTAAAATAAAATAGACATAATTGATAGAGTTCCATGGCTATTTACATTCATAACAAGTTTCAAATGTTCTAACTGACACATACAATATAAACATGACGTTCTTATAA
Source organism: Amphicarpaea edgeworthii (assembly GCA_014843725.1). Taxonomy (NCBI): domain Eukaryota; kingdom Viridiplantae; phylum Streptophyta; class Magnoliopsida; order Fabales; family Fabaceae; genus Amphicarpaea; species Amphicarpaea edgeworthii. Next base: position 15,167,113 of record CM026324.1, read on the forward strand.
GTAAAGTAACATGAGTAGCCTTAAAATAAAGAAATACATGTGATAAGAAAAAGGCACTTGAATACATACAAAACATATATATGAATCTAGGCCTACCCGCCCAAGTACATGAAATGAAACCTAGATTCAGAACAATCACTTCTATGACCCAACTTATACATATAACTATACCTATCAGATATGCAGCGACATAAGGTGATGATGATGATGATCTTGGTGCTGGAGATGAGGACGACGAGATCTTCACTATTCCCATAAGGGCTGCCATTTGAACATACAATTAAATGTAAGGGTGAATCCTTCTTGATTTGTCAAAGCAACACACAACAAGACTATTTAAGGTCACGCACAAATACATATCAACCACGACGTAGAGGTTGTTTATCGGATCTCACTCACATCCTAAACATGTTTAAAGTTAGTCTTTGAAATATATTATTTACCTGGCCAGTTGCCATTAGAACTCTCAGAACTCAATGGTCTTACATATTTTGAGATTTAAGGATGACTGAAGGGAGTACACCTTTCACCATGGTATAACGATAAGACTCTTACCAACTGAAAATGTCTCACATGCAATCAGGGTCGCTAAGTCTGGAATGGGTCTAACTGGTCCAACCTAGCATCGCACCACCAAGGATCATAGGATCCGTGCAATTATTTTCCAGGTACCAATCTGTAGTCATCCAACCTCCGAGGATCGACTCCTTAACACACTCCTCATCGAGACTTTGTGTTCTTTGTCATTGTAAGGTTTTCGTTGCACATGGTACAGATGGCGATGACTTGGCAAACGAGGCTAAGACTTACTCTTAGCTCAAAACATAATAATTTGAGGATCTTGTCCTCCCACACTCTCAGTGTGGACACTACCAATGGCCCACGTCCCTCAATATTAACAAAAACCCAACTATGACCTTACAAGATGCTTTATATCTCACCTTTCTAGCGTTCCACCGCGTACTTGCATCTCATGTCACACAGTCATTATCGTTACGTACTTGCGTTTTCACACACACATATCGATGCATCATATTAACGCTTACACGAATACATATTTATATATTTATATAAATTCATATATTATAGGAATTCGTATTCAAGTTTTTGTGACTACCACACACCAATCATCACATTGACAATTTTCCACCAACAAGCCTAACACACAATTTTTGGGCTTGTGAGTTTAACCCACCAGGTCCGCTCACACAATATGTAATATGCCTATCATATTCAATCATTAGCCTAGGGTTCAACATTTCAAAGATTCACAAACAATTGATATTATGCACACAATTCATACATATAAACACTTTAGCTTAATAAAATTACAAATAAAAATCACTTTACACATGAATACTTGTGGCGGGGTCAAAATAAATTTAATTGTCATCGGACCTTGGTCCAATGATTTACACTTTTATAAGCCTTCAAAAATCCAAATTACATGAAACTTTTTACCAATTAAAGCTAACATAATTATCTTTAAAATAAGGTATAATTAGTTCAAAAACAACTTATGTATCATTCTTTATAAAACTTCTATAGAGCTTCGTTCCAGCACTTGAAAATGAGTATAGTATTTTGTTTCTCTAATTCATTAACAGTGGTGTAGTAAAAATATGAGTTAAATTTAGAAAATTTTGTATGATACATGATTAGAAAACTTGTTTTCCCTAGTTTAATAAATGGTAATCACATTTCTAAAAATATTATTGTATAAGTACAAAATTGAATAAATTCTAACACTGCCAGCCCCTAATTATAAAACAGGGCAGTTTCTTTGTGAGTTACAGATGAAACTAAATATGAGATAATTTGAAAAAGTGCTTAATATAACAAAGGTTGCATTCTAAATATATTTTAATTTAAAACCAATTTGATAGAAATCTGTGGAGTCCAAATCTGTCAACTGATTATGTGGAGTCCAAATCTGTCAACGTTTCCTCTTAAGATTTTGGTTCAGTTTTTACAACAAACTTCATCAAACAATTCTAGGAAAATTTGAGCAAAGTCTCATTTACATTTAGAGCACTTCCCATTTTCTAATTTAACCCAAAATACATATAACATAACATTTATCCCCAAAACAGCTATAGTTTTCAGAAATTTCACACAAATCGCAATTATAATCCAACTCCACATTTGCATATGGTTTTTAGCACATAAGGGACAATCATGCATGCTCATGGTTGAGTATCCCTCAACTCAACCATGATTTAAGTTCACAAAGAAGAGTACCCCTTACCTCTAATTTTGAGAAATAACGAAAACCCTAACAACTTGCTCCTCGCTTGCTGATGCTCGTTTGAAACTCGAAAATGAAAAATCTAACGCTGTCGCCATGCCGTCAACCACCACGCCAGCACCAGGCTTCGCCGCACCTTAGACCACCACGCATCAACCCTCTGTATGTGTGATAGAGCTCTCGTAGTGAGAGAAGAGAGAAAAAATTGAGAAAAGGATTTGCATTTTGTTGTTGTTGTTGTTGTAATGTGAGTCTGTGAAAAGGGGAAGGGATTTGCATGTTCAATTGTTGATGTGTTATGGTGGAGTGGTGTTGTATTGGAGAGAATGAAATTTTAGTGAGTGGAGAGAGAGGGGTGACTGTGAGTTAGGGAGAAAAAGAAAAGTATATAAAAATTGTGTACTCTAAAAAGAATATAATTAATAGGATAATATATTTGGTTATATATTGAGGTTCTAAGTATTCAGAGTATAGGGATTCTAATCTAAGTTATCTAAGTTTGTTCAGATAACAAAACATAAATTCACGTGTCAATTTGAAATTTCAAATGGGACCTGAATTTATTTTCTCGGTTACCAAAAAATAATTATACTATAAAAATCAATATATATATCCCTTTAATCTATTAAATTACTATAATCACATACTCATTAATATATATACTCAGTTGTAAATTTTGAGGTGTTACACTGTATTAATCCTTCTAGGTATCTTTATATATCATGAAAAACAAGCTTTGTTGAAGCCCAACCAAGTTACAAGCCAAATAATAAAGACTTTGTGATTTTGCATGTGTGAGAAATTATGTTTGGGTTGAGATGAAAAACATAGTTTTATTGTGAGGTTTCAATGTATTGAATGGAGAGAAACACTCACCCTTCTTAGTATGTGCCTTAGAGTGAAACATTTATTGCGAAGAGCCTTGCACATTTGGAGTCTTTCATTGTTGTTTTTGTCATGCTCACTAATCCCTTATATGTTTTTCATGCTTCTTTTATGATTTTCCTAGTGGGCACCATAATCATGAATGTGTGGGGAATGAAATTCCATGAGCTTTTGTTGAAAATTCTCAAAGGCATGCAATGATGTGATGACAAATCTTGTTTTCTTTAAATCATGTGACCTTGTTTTAATTAAGTGTTAGGATAATGTGTTTAGTTTAGTTTAGGGTTTACTTGAGCACAAACAAAGTTTTAAGTTTGGGGTGTTTTGATAAATAGGAATTTTGGTAAGTATACCAAATCACACAAGTAGAAATAAAATGGAAAGTCCATCCACGTTAACATGCGTCACACTCAGCAAAATAGCAAAGTTCATTAATTACGAAGATTAGAACAAATGATATTAAATGGAATGTGATAATGTAAATAAAAAGAACATGAATAAACACAAAATTAAACAGAAAAGAAATAAGAAACTCTTTTTGGTATTTTTCACAAATACATAATACACATAAATCTATTTTTACGAAATAAAAAAAATGTTAGGGCTTGATTTCATTACACCTTCCTCTCATGTATCGAAAATGTTAAATATTCAAGTTCTAGTAATAATATCACTATCAATCACTTTAACCTTAATTTCTTAGATAAAAAAATTCTAATTTCCTTGACTAAACCATCATTTCCTTGCATAATTTAGCAAAATAACTTGTATTAAGCCAAACGGTCATTAGATAGCTAAATAGACAATTAGTTATCTTTTCTAGTTCAATGTTAAAATTTACTTTCAAGATCACTCAAATCCTACCATTAAGCAAAGGATTATCAAATCAAAACAAACATTAAATATAAAAAAAGACAATAACATTAAGCTAAACTTTAAAATAAAAATTTAGAATATCAAAAAAAGAAAGTGTTGAAAATTACCTTAATCCCTAAAGTGAAACAACTACAAAACTATACAACTACAAAAAGAAAAAGAAAAGAAGAAAACTAAAGAGCAAAGGAATTGGAAGAGAAGCCATGAAGAGCTTCCCAACCGTCATCCAAAATCCTAAATTTCTCCTCCCAAAACCCTAACTAAATCCTAAAGATTGGGCCTTAAATAGACTCTGAAAAATGCCTTCAAAATCTGCCACATAGTTCAGGCGCTTAAGGCGTGGAAAGTGGTCGCTTAAGCGTTGGAATTCTGCTGCAAAAATAACCGCACTGATTGGGGCTTAAACCAGGCTTACAAGACAATTATCACTCCTCCCTAACAAAGTGTAACTTTTTGTATGAGATTTGGCTTTATGTTTATATGTGGCTTGGAGTTTGCTTGGTACAACATGGTTTCTTTATTAGGGGCAACAAAGATGAAAAGACATCATTTTTTGCAAATATTAAGTAACCACCCACCCCTACAAAATAGTCATAGTCATCCCACACTCCCACCCCTAATTACATCAAAACTAATCTACTGTCTTGTGAAGAACGAGAACCATTGTCATACATTGCATCAACCTTTAACAGCATTCCACCTTAAGGCTCAGTGTTCTAGTGCTTTCTCATTGCAAATTTGTGTTATTCTCCATTGGAATGTCTCCAGGATTTTGTGTCTTAATTTGTTTCCCTCTATTCCTATGATTGTGTATATGTTCATTTATTTTTAATCACTTGTGAAGCTAAATTAATTATATTTATTGATATAATTAACCGTGTATTAAATTATAAGTAATATGTTGAGTGTAAAATTTCTGGACATAAACATGAAAATATGAATTTTTTTTTCATTTATTTATTCCGCAAATCACTAATACACGAGTTCAATGGCAAATATTTTCAATAACAATAAACAAACTCTACCGTATCTCTTCCAATACATATTCTTTTGTTTCTTCCTCCATTTTGAAGCACTTTACAGAACAACGAAGAGGGAAGCAAAGGCCATCACTGCACCAACCAAACCCATCTTAGTGGTTGAAGCACTGCTCGTAGGAGCAGCAGCAGCATCAGGAGCCATGGCCACGGGACTCTGTGCTGGCACAGGTGATTTTGCTGCCTGTGTCCAAGAAATATCATCAGGTGTTTTGTCATCAGGTACTGTTTTGTTATCTGGGGTCCTGGAATCCTTTGTTGCTGCATCTGGTGTCTTGGCATCCTGAACTTGTTGTGAATCAATACCTGGGGTTACCATGAGCTTGACGACTTTGAGAACGGAGATGGTGTCTTGTTCTTTATAGATGGTACTCATGAACTCAACGGCGTCGTTGATGTTGGGGTTGGCGGCGGAGTTGAAGGCGATGCCACCCTCGCCGACCATGAAAACCTTGACGAAACCCTTTGGGTATAGGGTTGGGATTTGGGTTTGGTAAGCTTGAGCTTCAACGAGCTTCTTCCCATCAAAGTAGCCAACCAAGACTTGGTTGCCAATGATGGCCTTAATGGCTTCTGAGGACTCTTGAGCAATGGAGCCGATGGCAGAGTCGGTAACGGCGAGGACGGTGACGGTTTTCATGCTGTTGATTTGCTCAGCAAGCTTGGTTTCGGTTAGGTATTTATTGAAGGTTGAAAACTCTGGATTTTGGCCCAGGATTTTTGTGATGTCAAAGGCATGAATAGCCGAAGAGCATGCAAGAAAAAGGGCTAGGCATAGAAGAGAAGAAGAGATTTTGAAACCCATCTTTGGAGTTTCTTTTTTTTTTTTTTTTTTTTTTTACCTTCTTCTCTTCTAAGGGTTTAGTTTTCTTTTATTGTTGTTGTATATATCCGAACCAAGCCTGAAGAAAACTAGAGGGGTAAGTGGGTTTATATATGTGTTTCGTGCATGTGGAATTCATGGTTAAGCATGTTTTGCGTAATGAAACAAGCCGAAAATTAGTAGTTTAATGACTATATCAATGTGGTTTCTTTCTCAAAATTAAAGGTTTTGTTGCTATATTTGAGTTTAATCTTGTTAATTTGCCACACAATTCAATTCAACAACAGATTTTTTCTGCTATAATTATGGCTAGCTCTAACAATATAACTAATGGTTCGATTAAAGGCATTATTTGATAGATCATACGGCCATCAATAGGTGGGGTTTTAGTTTTATATTGACAATACTAACTTTCTCTATATACATGTTCATTTGATAATAGGGATTCAAACTATTTCTATGCAAGTACGTATGTTGTGAAGATCGTCATTAAAAGTTACTAGAAAGACTAAGGGTCAATATTTCCACCTTAAATTGATGTTCAATGAACCTATGTCTTTGGCCCTTAAATTGATATTTTGTTTTCATAATATATAATACATATAATATACATACCAACAAGTTATTGTTCATGACTTGGTTCCTTAAGCAACTTATTAAGTTACAAGATGGTGAACCAGATTTTTCCAATGAAGATTTATCATTGATAAAGTTGATAAATACATACTTTATACCGGTATTTAACAAAATATAATATAAAGATATATACATACATTATCATCGCATCGCAACTCATATTTTTATGACCTTTAACGGATTTATCCATAAAAGAAAGTTATGATTCGAAGTTTATTTTAATTTTTTACTGCATCACAATTTTTTTTTCGATATATAACATTACCTTATCATTCCATAAAAAACACATAACTAATCACTGCATTCGCCAGAGATTATTAGTTGATCCTTTTAATGGTGGATATTTTGTACTAATCTATGGTAACAAAAAAAAATCTTATTCTGTATTAATTGGCACTTTTTGATAACGGAAAATCATTCTTTTTCTAAAGAAAAGATGAAGAAGAAATTAAAAGTATGGAAGTAAATAGACTATAATAGAGAGTGAAAGTCTCCTTGCATAAACTGTTTATATATGTATGAGAAAAGTTTAAAAGTTTGTTTAATTTCTATTTTAAAAAGTTATTTACTTTTCAAAATGCAATTAAACAAAGTTGCTTATAAACAAAGTATCAACTCGCGTGTTTCGTGACTAAATTAATAAATTATTTAAATTGGTTATTATTAAGAATTATGTTGAAATGTATTATTTTATCAATTGATTTAGTTTTAGAAGTGATTTATTTGAACTATAAAATGTAAATTTAATTTAAAAAACAAATTTTTTAATCTTTACATTACATTGAAACAATATTTAATCTCTGCGTACCATAATTAATTCAAGTTCATTGTGTAAAAGAATCTTCTTATATGTTATCATCAAGTGTACCATGTCAACTATTTTAATACAAAATATTGTTAATGTATAAATAGTAAAAGACAACAGTGACTTATAAAACTCATGAGGCTAAAAGAGATATGTTAGAAGATTGTCTCACACTTAGTGTAATTAAAAATATGATTATATTTAAATCATTCATTGAGGCATTGTAAATTCATAACATAATTTAGACTCAAGTCACAGACTCTTGCGTTTCTCCAGACATTAAGAACAACGAATGGAAGCATCTAAATTACAAAGAAGAGATCATATGAACATATAAAGGTAATCATTTTTTACATTTTTAATGGCTAGAATAACACTTCGTAATGTCTCTCATTTTTTAATAGTTAATAGGTAAACTCATAAATAGCAAGTAATCTTCTTACCTTCAAAACTATGGCCTCATAAATCGGATCTTATTGATGGGCAAGAAAATAAAAATAAGCATGCTTGCAATGCAAATTTTGTTAAAGAAAATAACACTACAAACCCCTCAAAATTCTACTGCAAATTCAACTCAAATTCTCATATAAGACTAATGTTCCAAAATATTTTTCATCACCATGTCCAACAAAAGAATTCTCTAATAGTTCTTCATTTCTAATGCAATTATTTGTTACAGGAGGACCACAAAATTCTAAAATTGAGTGCTTGTGGGAATTTTGTCCAACAAGTTCTTGAATGATTGATTCAGGAAATTATGGAAAGAAAAATCATATATGCTTCGAGGAAGTAATTAATTATTTAAATTTGTATGATTAGTTGTTGTATGTCTCCTACATTTAAAATATAATAATCACATATGAATAATTGAATCAAATGTTTTCCTTGATCAAATACTTTGTCGTTACTAAGAGATGTCTGATTCTTTTTCTTAGTATTTGTAATTATTCCAAGTGTTGGTTTATATAAACAAAAGAAAATGACGATAGTTCTTTAATAATTTGAATTTAAATTGTACAGTGAAAAATAACATAAAACCTTATCAAATTCAAAGTATAAAAAAGAAAGAAAGTCAAAGAGGATTTGGAATAGAAAATAGTTGACTTATCTTTGTGCTAGTAGTGAATTTCATCATCTCTTGCTTGACAATTGAAACAGCATATGCTTTACATCCTTACGTGATTTTGTGGTGTCTATCTAATGAGATAAAAAAAAAAAAAGGAATTGTTTTACATGATAAAATTGATTAAATTTTTGTTTTCAAATAGAGTTTTGTTTCTTACCGTGATAGGACGACAAGTATTTTTCAATAGAAATCATCAAGAAATGCATTTTTCAATTGATAATGTATAGGTGGTGGGAGGTGTTTTTAGATATATGATTGAGAGATGAGAGCTACGTAATGTGCATTTTTTAGACTTTCCATAATAGCACTACATATATTGCATGACATGATTTTAGAAACATGTTTTAGGGAAATGAATTTTTTTGTAGGCAATGCTCCATGACAACAGTGGCACACAAAAGATTTAATATTATCAGGCAACAATATTTTCCAAATCAAACTCCAAGACCTCGTTGGATGAATATATTGAGCTTCCAAAATCTATTTGTAATCTTTCTTTCCTGTTTAAATATGTTACATGCATATCAAACTCATTAGTGTCTTGCATGCATATCCCGGTTGTGTTCTCATAATTATATAAATTGTTTCAAAAGAAGCTAATGTAACAATTTTTTAGTCATGAATTATAATAAAAAAATATTGATCAATATAAAACTCACTTGAAACCCCAAAATAAAAAATAAAAATAAAAATAAAACGTTAATAAAGAGGCCATAAATTCAAATATAAAGAATATTAATTAAAATCACCTGGTATTTGGTACATGATTCATAGAAACATAATTACTATGTTTTCTTTGACCCATATTTTTCTTACCATACTTGCTACAAATAATAAAATACTAACATTATTCTATTTTATTTCATTATCAAGAAAATTTTTTTGTAAAAAGCTTCTCAAAAATATTAATCATTTTAGTTAACAAATAGAATGTTAACTACACATGAAGTTGGAAGCTTTCATGAACTACAAAAAAATGCATTATACTAATATGACAAATTAAGAAAGTAGAAAGAAAAAACGCATGAACAATTTAATGTCAATTTAATAGTTTAGTAATTGATTAAATACATTAATTAGCTTGGAGGATGATGGCTAAAACATAAATTTTCAAGGGTGTGTTTTAGGGTGATGAGTGAATGTTTGGAGATTGAGTGAAAGTATGAGATTGAACAGTGAAATGACACCTAACTAATCAAGCTGATGTGTCAAAAATCAGTATAAACTGATGTGGCGACGTATGGATTTAGGGTTTCACAAATAAAACCTCCCATTATGATGTAGGGTTTAGAGTTTTAGGATTATAGCTTATGGTTTAAAATTTAGAGTTTTAGATTTTAATATTTAAAGATTTAGTGTTTAGAGTCTAGGGTTTATGCTTTAATATTCTTTGTTTTCGTGTTGCATTGTTTATGATTTTATGGTTTAGGATTTAAGATTTCACGATTTAGGATTTACGATTTTATTCTATGGTTTAGGATTTAAGATTTCATTGAAGGTTTAAGGTTAGACTTTCATGATTTATGATTTAGGATTTCATTTCATGCTTTATGATATATGGTTTTATAAATGAAACTTATATTCGGATTTAAAGATTCATTCATGAAACCCTAAATCCTTAGGGTTTCATGAATGAAATCTTAAATCCTTAGGGTTTCATCAATGAAACATTAAATTCAAATAGTTGCATCCACGAAACATTAAATCCTCAAGGTTGCATTGACGAAACACTAAATCCTTAGGGTGAGATCCACGAAACCTTAAATTCTTAAGTTTGCATTCACAAAACCCTTAATGCTTAAGGTTGCATCCATGAAATCTTAAATCTTTAAGTTTGCATCCACAAAACCATAAATCCTTAGTGTTGCATCCATGGAACCTTAAATGCTTAAGACTGTATCCATGAAACCTTAATTCTTAGGGTTGCATCTACAAAAACCTAAATCCTTATGATTTAATACACGAAACTCTAAATTCTTAAGATTTGATATATGAAATTCTAAATTCTTAGAGTTTTATCCACAAAGTTTTAAAGTATTAGGGTTTCATCTAAGAAACCCTAAATCCTTAAGGTTGAATCTATGAAACATTAAATCCCTAGGGTTGAATCTATGAAACCTTAAATAATTAGGATTGCATCCACCAAACCCTATATCCTTAAGATTGCATCTACGAAACCATATATCCTTAGAATTGCTTCCATGAAGTCCTAAATTCTTAAGATTTTATCTATAAAGCCCTAAATTCTTAGGGTCTCATTTACATAACCCAAAATTCCTAGAGTTTCATTTACAAAACCTTAAATCCTTATTATTTCATTTGCAAAACCTAATATCCTTAAGGTTTTCATTTACAAAACCTAATATTCTTAAGGTTTAGGATCTTGAATCCACCCTGGACGCGAGAGCGTATAACTTTACATCTCATAATTTATATTATATATAGATTGTGGAATTGAGAGAAAGATTGAACAAGAAAAAGAAAAATGAAAAGATGAGGTAATATCTCAAAGTTATTTCTATTTTTTCCTTGGTTTAAATGTTTTTAATCCCTAATAATAGTTTATTTTATTTTTTATCCTTGAATTTTTTATTTATATTATATATTCTTCTTATTTAGTTGTCCCTGAAATATTTTAAGACTTTTTGTTTGGTTCCTAATTATTTATTTTATCATAACTTTATGTGTTTTATTGTTTACCATCATATAGTAGTGACATTTAATATAATGATAAGAAAAAAAATCAAAAACCAAAATAAGGTCCAAAATACGGAATTTGAATATTTTTCAACAACAAAAACATATTTCAATTTTTTTAAAATTTTTAAAACTTTTTTTAGAATAAATAAAAGACTAAAACTTAATTGATTTTCTTATGAAAAAACTATTGTTGAATAATGTAAAATTGTTTTAGAAAACAATTTATTATAAAACTAAAAAGTGAAAATAAAATATTTACGTAAGTCATATCATGATACAAATAAAGAAAAAAAGATCTCGAGTACAAATTAGACTATAATAAGAAAAAATACTTATATTATGTGTATTCACGATTTTCAATATAGATTACTCATTATTTGTAATGATTACTTTTTATCAACATCATGATCATAAAAAAAAAAAAAAGTAGGGGAAGAGAGTTCATGAGTAATCTCACCCATGTCTTGAAATTTCAACAACCTTTGAAATCACCACTCATTGCAGCTACAATGGAGGCACTAGCATATTGGATGAATTTTGCAACACCATTACACTGCTATTTAACAACACTGCATAATAAAATGCTTGTTGAATTGTCTCACGATCTCATCCCAATCATGGCAATTCACACATTCAGAACCTTGCAATCTACTTGGCTAGATTTCAAGTGTGGAACATTATTTGGATAAGGGGATAGATACTGCTACACCGACAATTCTGGAAGTAAATCTTCATGCAATCTCATTAATGGCGACACCAAATGGAACATTCATTACCGACAAGTAATCAATAATAGCACTCATAATGAAGAAAAGTTTTGCATTGCCTTGGCCTCCAACCACGACAATACAAACTCACAAATACCACAAACAATGGGCCAAAAATCTTGCATATTTCTAAGAGTTAATGATTCAAAGAGAAAATAGCAAATGAGAGTGAAGAAAGATTTGTGCAAAGCTTCTTTAGTGTTTGAAAAAATCAAGGAATGTATGGACTATGGATTGAGTTTCATCAAGGAGGATGAATAACAAGGCTGCAAAAATGATGAAAGAGAGATATGAGGAAAAAATGGCCTCGGGAGGAGTAGTACCATGAGAAGCGAGAACTTCAAAGGAGTACAAAATTAAAGGGTTGAGAATTTGAGAGAATGAGCATAGAAATGGTAGAAACGGGTACAAAATGAGCATACCTTGATATTCATGGATTAGACTAACTAATCTAACTAATGTCATAAGTAATTAACTACTTTATAATCTATCTCAAAGAATCTCCCATTACCAACTGTGAAATTCTTGAATTCTAGCATAAACTTTCAACATTCAGATTATGTGTTGTATCTTGTATGCCATTGGATTATCCAATAGAAAACATAAAAATAGCAGCAAAAATATTTAAAGAAAAACACCAATATTGGAGAAGATTAATTGTAATTCGATCCCAAATTGAAAAATAAACCTGAATATACTTCAGATACAAATCCAATTTTTTTATGGTACTTGTCCGAGACAGTGGTCATATCCAAAATGACTGTCTCACTTCTCAAATCGCATTGTTTCAAAACTAAAACTACCATACAACTGGCTACCACATTATGAACAGGTTTCCATTGTACAATTTCTACCATTAGAACAATTCATCTAGCTTCACCTGCAATCAACAGAAATCAACTAGCCTTTGCTAGTTCATCAATGATGTCCGAGATGACCTTGCCCATGTCCAGATCCTTCATTCGTTTGAATGGACGCTTCATGTTCTGAAACAAAAAACATAGTTTGTAAACAACATATGCATTGATTGAAGGCCAATGGTTTAAAACAAAAATCCCTTATATAGCTGACACAGATAATTAACAATATAGCTCATTACCAAGAGACTGGTGAACTTCTTGCCACCCCCTTGTTGACGGATTTCAAAGCAACCTTTTCTTGGCTGTTCATTGATTGAAGAAGAAAAAAATGAGTTATAGTTGGATCAATCAGTTTATACCAAAAACAACATATGCATTGTTTCAGCAGTCTTAAAATGACCCTGAACTGTATACACAGAACAAAAGTGCTTTCTCTAACTCAAATTTAAACCAGTAAACTTTTCAAAGCCAGTCTAGTCTCACTCAAATTGGCAGTGACCTTCATACATTATTAGGTTCCTTTTTGCTTAAAAATAAGGTTTTCAAAAACGGTTCACAAATCACAACCACAATTGCAGACACAACATCATCAAGGTTCTTTAAGACCACAAGATCTCTGCAACCGCAACATTTATCCACAATATCAAGGATCATAACAAAACTGCAACCCCAACTGTGCTCACCATTTAAAACATTGCTTAAAACAAAAACAAAAAGACTAGCAAACAAAACACTGCACATTTTGAAATAACAATTTGAAAAACAGATGAATGACCTGAAACAACATAATCAACAGTTTATATCTTCTTAGCATACCTTCTCAGGGTTCAGAATCACACTGAGTCCAATGTCTGCCTTCTCCAGACCTTCCTTCACCTGATCCGCCCTAGTCTTGAATGATTTACACTGCTTGCTGAACCAAAACAAATTAACACACTCAATACATACCAATAATAATAATAATAATAATTTCACCGAAGCAACAAAAAGCAAATACTTATTGTCCCCTTACAAGTATTCAACAACATTATACATAAAATAAAATTGTAAAAAAAACAAAAACAAAATTGAGTCCCACAAAAAATAAAATTAACTACATATCATACCAAGCATTTTCTTGCATCCTACTTATTTTATTTTTCATTTAATCCCATTAAAAATAAAATAAAATAACTACGTATCATAACTATATTCAAACCGAATGGGATCAATCAAATCACTTAACAATTAGGGATCAAACTCGAGACCATTAATTAAGTAAAAAAATAAAATAAAATAAATCCAAGATTTTCGGTGGTGTCTGTCTAGTCTAGGTCATTGTTTAAAAAAATCTCGTTTTTTACAAAGACATATGTTCGGTAAATAAAATATTTTAAAAAAACAAAAAAACACACACAGTCACAGACAAAAGAAACAGTTATAATAATAAATATTATTATTTTATTTTATTTTTCAAGGAAAATGGAAAAGAGACGAACCAGTGTTCCACGACGATAGTTTTATTGGAAGCATCTAGAACATTCTCAGCGGCTTCTCCTCCTTCTTCTTTTTCTTCTTCTACTTTCTCTGCTTCTGCTTCCGAAACGTCGTCGTTTTCTTTCTCATTCTCTTTTTCCTCCTTTTTCTTAGGCTTAGCAGCGACTTTGGCCTTCTTCTTGGCCTGCTTCTTCTCCACCGGTGGAGGAGCAGCGGCGGCAGCAGCACGCTTCGCCGCCGCGCGTGTGACTCTCACCGGAGCCGGAGCCTCCGCCGCGGCAGCAGCTACCTCCGCGTTGCGCTTCGCCGGTGCCATTTTGTTGAGAAGAAAATGAAAATGAAAGTTGAAAAGAGAGAAATGGTTTATTTTCCGAAGCGCGCTCTTGTTATCTGTCTGAGTGGGACATTTTATAATTAGGGGAAAGAAAGAGGAGTGCTTATTAAACGTGAAGCGGGAATGAAAAAATAAATAAATAATTATTTATTTATTTATTAATTTATTATTATCAGTTTTAGTAAATATATATTGGTCAATGGTAATAAATTAAAGAATGATTTTTTTTTCCAGAGGAATTAATTATAGAATGTATTTGAAACTATGGATTTTTATCTTTTTTAATAAATACTATCTCACAATAATAGTTAAAGAATGCATTCAAAACTATGGATTTTATCATTTTTCATAAATATGGGTCATTAATAATTAATAAATATTTTTTATAAATTAATAAATGTATTTAAACCATGGAGAATGGATTAGGGTGTTCATAAACCGAACTAAACCGTAAAATCGTTCAAAAAAATTGAAAATCGATTAAATCGAAAAACCGCATGGACCAAAAATTTTTTAAATTGCATATTTTTTGCGGTTTGATTTGATTTTTGGATTTTATTATAAAAAATCGAATTAAACCGAACCAAACTGCATTCTATAATTATATTGATTTACTTTTAGATATTTAATATTATCTAACTAATAATATTTTAATTTTTATGATCATAATATATGATTTATAATATATATTTTTTTAATAATAAATTTGTAATATATTATGACACATACTTTCATATATTACAAAAAAATATATTGATATTACTAAATAACATTAAATTAAATATAAAGTGAAATATGATTTATTATTATGTTAAAAAAAAGTTAGTAATATCATTTTATAATAATGTTAAATAGAAGTAAAAATAATATTTTTTAAACTAAAATATGTAAATCAAAATTTAATAAAAAAAATAATATAAAATAATAATTATGTGAGTTTAATTAAAAAAATTAAACTATGATAATAGATTAAAAAAAACCGTGAAACCGAACCGAATCAAATCGCAAAAAATTGGTTTGGATTTGATGTTATATTAAAATCGAACCGCAACTTTATTTTAAGTTTGGTTCGGACCACTTTTTGCTCAAAAACGAAATCAAACCGCACCACGAATATCCCTAAAATGGACTATGAAAATATCTCTTTTATTGATTAAAAATTATTAAAATAAATAAAATTTTATAAGTTTCATGTCATATTAAATACTTCTTTCTTTTTACTGAAGTTGTAGTCTTTACTAATAAAATTTAACAAATTATAAAAAGTATATTTAGAAAGTGTTTCAAGTAATTTTCTTACAACATAATTTTATAAGAATACACACTAATAACAAAAAAAAAAAAAAAACATCAGCAATACCTTGTTAACACGTATTCTTTAGTGTACATATTTTATAATTAATTAAAAATTATAAAATTACAAAAAAAAATCATTAAATAATATTATCTCTTTCTTTTTCTATAAAACATTGTTCCTAAAAAATTTATCCTTTCTATGAGATTAATTTTTACTGTCAATTGCATTAATTATTTTCTTATAAATATATACTCTTAATTATTTCATATAAATATTTCTTTCTCCATGCAATAAGTATTTAAGAATAATTTAATAATAATAACTAAATTGATAAAATTTCTTAATATGTGTGATTTAATCATCTATATCTTATAATTAAAGACATAGGTGGTTGGTGAAACCTAGTGTTTCTATAGTTTTTATAAAAAAAAAAATACTTATTGTGATTTTTGTAGTGATTACACTGCTATCAAAGATGATAAATTTATCATACATAGTAATTAATTAATTAATTATAATGTAAAAAAATACATATACCTTTTTTTTTTAAAATATATATTTTGTTAGAATTTTTCTCAAAAGGATAATAATAATAATAATAAGATATTTTTAATACATTCATTACTACTATAAACTAAATTTTATTAAAATATATTATTAAATTTTACAGATATTAATAAATTTTAGTTCATAATAGAGAATGTACTAGCAGCATCTTATTCATTATTTTCCTTTTTGGTGTATTTTTTTGTTCCCGCGTAAGTTGGGGTTTTGAACGAACGGTGTCGATCGGTTTGTGTAGTGACTGTAGAGTTGTCTAATTGAATTGAAAGGGTAGGTAGGTACTAGGACTACGCGGAGTTTGCCTAAGGTCACCTATTCATCAAGGTCACCGTTTTCCAATTCAATCAGTTGACTTAGTCGATTTGGTTCTGAAAATATTGCATATAATTAAATTATTGACTAATGTGGTTTTTTTAATTTAATTGGGTATTTTCATAAAAGAAAATACCTAGGTATGTGTAGGTGTTCATGTAAATTTGTACCGTTTAATCATTTTGTCAATCGAACAATTGTTGATCTATTTATTATCAAACGAGATCCTAATCGTCTCCTAACCAAAAGATAATATCATGAAGATAATTAAAAGAATAATCTTAGGATAATTGTAAAAAGATAAAGACATTATCTTTATCTTTGAGATTAATTTGTTATTTTATATATAATAAAGATAATATATTTATCTCTAAACCTCTTATATAAACAAAGCTTATCATCCCAGAATTTTTAGACCAGAACGCCCACCGTAGGGCTTGATAAACTTCGATCTCTACACGACATATATGAAAATCAAGGAGAATGATGAGCTCAAATACGAATCATACTCTCCCGAAAGGAGTGAGGGAAAACACCCCCCCTCTACCCTACAAGAACTCATGGAGACCGTGCAATAATTGATGCAAGCAGTGGAAGACTCTAAAAGAAGAGCCAATGAAGCCGAGGCAGGACAAAATGCTTTGTAGCAGCCAACTGGAGGATATGAAGAGTGCTGAAGAGGCAGTGGTCGATCTTGGAAGCGATAAAAACTGCTCCCTTCCCCCTGCACTTGATGATCCCTGAGATAACGACGTTCGACGGCTCCAGGGACCCAACCCAATATTTGAAAACCTTTCGAGCCCAAATGTTGATCAGCAGAGGTTTTGACACAGTCAAGTGCAAGCTATTTGTGGGAACTCTGTCTTCAACGGTGTTAGATTGGCTCAATAGACTCCTAGATCAATGCATAACGTCATTCACCACTCTCTCCAAAATCTTCATCGAGCAATTCGCGGCCAACAAGTCAAAACCACCAGGAGTGGCAGACATTTTTGACCTGAAGCAACAACCCCAAGAATCATTAAAGGAGTACCTCAATCGTTTCAACGAATTAACTGTCTGAATACCCAACCCCGATGAAAAGCTTTTCATGATTGCCTTTGTGAAAGGGCTGAGTGTTAGACCATTCGCTGAGTCATTAATCCATAGAAACCCACAAACAATGAAAGAAGTCCAATCCCGAGCGGCGTGCCACATAGAAGCAGAAGAAATCATGACGAACAAGATAAATAGAGAGAGGAAAGAAATCAGGACTAAGCAACCGACCTATCAATCAGACCCCATAAAGGAATACCTCAGCCCTCGGAACACGTGGTCATTGCAAGAGAACAACTTCTAACCAAGAAGACATGAAAACTCCTACAATTATGCAATGAGTCAATTGAGCCCAATCAAAACCATTACTCTGTAATCAGTTATTAGAATCAATAGGTCTTCAAATCTTTCATTTGAAAAAATGGAAACCCTTATTATTGGATGACCAAGATACTTCCCAAAAATCGAAATTCTTGATCAATGGAGGAACAATATCACCATTTTTGTTCAATAAGATACCAAAGTGGATGATTGACTCATTCCATACTAGAAAGAATCGTAGGAAATCTTTTGATAACACAGATTCCTATTTCTCAATGATATCCCACGATCCAGACAATTGGCTGAATCTCGTGAAACCATTTCATAGAAGTTCATTGATATACTCTTTTTATAAAGCAAATCAACTTCGATTCTTGAATAATCAATATCACTTCTGCTTCTATTGTAACAAAAGATTCACTTTTTATGTGGAAAAGGCCTGTATCAATAATTATGATTTTACGTATGGACCCATCAAGAAATCATAAGAGATGTAAATGTGGTCAAACTACTATTTTTCCCTCCCACAGATGGTAGGATGATCGGAGCCAACAAGAAAGCTTGGTGTGAATTCCATAAGGCACTTGACCATGACACTGAAAAGTGCTTCACTCTCATCCGGCAAATCGAAAAACTCATTTGAGAAGGCTATCTATCGAAGTACGAGCAAAAGAAAGACACGAAGCAGTGGAAGCAAAGCCCCCCATCACGAGTTATTGGCTGATCCAACTCAGAAGCGAAGCTCATGGCCAACCAACATGAGAAATCAACACTCAGAGACTTCAACTGAATCATTTTTCTTCAGCTAATCCTGGTTCAACCTTTCATTCCCCTTTTCTTTTTGCTTATTTTCCTTTAAGACATTTTGTTTTCCTTAAGTTCTTGCTATTTTCCTTGTGTTTTCCATAGTTTTGCTTACTATTATTGCCAAGTACTTTGTACCCCCTTTTTACATGAAATGAAGGAAACTTCACCGAACCACTTTCGAATCATACAAAATATGGCTTTATGTATATCAACTCAGAAAAATACGGTTTTACATATATCGACTTGGAAAAATACGGCTTACGTATATCGATTCGAAAAAATACAGCTTTACATATATCGACTCGGAAAAATATGACTTTACCTATATCGACTCGAAAAAATATGATTTACATATATCGACTCGAAAAAATACAACTTTATGTATATCGACTCAAAAAAATGTGGTTTATGTATATTGACTTGGAAAAAAAAAAGTACGACTTTACGTATATCGACTTGGAAAAATATAGTTTACGGATAGGGAAAGCATGTGTACCAAAAATCATTTTGAGAACATTTAAAGTTTTTCGGATTACAAAACCCCTCTGACACTTTTATTATTTTGAAATAGGTATCTATTATAACTAACATACAAGGAACTCGGAACATATCCAAACATAAACTAGTCGACAACAAAATTGCACTTTATAAAAGTCAAGCATGTGGTCCACAGGCACAAGATAGAAAGACAAACTAATGTGCGACACGTGGCACCATAGAATATGAGAATAAACTTCTTGAGGAGTCCAAACGATACATGAATGCTTCGCTTAGTAGAAAGTCGATCATGCAATAGTTGAATGACCAATCAACCAAACATTGACGACAAGTCAACGAGGGACTGAAATCAACCAGTTAAAAGCAAGCCAATTCGGCATCTTCGTGTTTCACGCTTAAAAATAGACATCATAGACCAAGGCAAAAAGACTGATCGTCTCAATAGAACAAGACTTAGCTTCTTCGCGTTACACGTTTAAGGCTAAGGGGTTGTATATTGTTCAATCATTTTGTCAATCGGATGGTTGCTAATCTACTTACTACCGAACGAGATTCTAACCGTCCCCTAGCCAAAAGATAATATCACGAAGATAATTAAGAGAATAGTCTTAGAATAATTGTAAAAAGATAAAAATATTATCTTTATTTTTTAGATTAATTTGTTATTTTATGTATAATAAAAATAATATCTTTATCTTTAAATAAAAATATTATTAAGTGTTTTACTATTTATTGAGTATGAGACATCACTTGGACCTTTCCCTCCTATAGTTGATCATGGGAGATGTCACTCAAATTTTTTTCTCTCATAGTTGACCTTGCTTATTCTACAGGTGAGAGATAAAGCAAAATTATGAGACAAAAGTCATTCAAAGACTACACACATATAAAATGAGATAGATTGAACTCAAGTACAATAAAGACAAAAATGTAGTCATTAACAAAAATATGCAATAGGACCAACTGTCCAAGTTATATAATTCACTGTGTCTTAAAAAGAAACCAAAATTAAACACATTCATTGTGGTACTTTTAACTTTTTAATGTTCAACATGTTTTGAATTGTAATTTTAAGTTTTTAATTTTCAGCATGTTTAACATTGTAATTTTAAACTTTTATTTTTCATCATGTTTTGTAATTTTAATCTTCTAACTCACAATATATTGAGGTTAATTATAACATTAAGGTGTGAAAATTGCAAACATTTCAAGAGACTAGGGAAAAAAAGGGAGTCATTGGTGTCTCCTCCATGGGAAAAAAGGCTCTCAACGACGTTATCTACATCTGATTGTTAGTTGTCGCTCAATAAGAGAACAACTTTGGAGGTAAGCTTGGAAGTAACGTCTCCCAAGTTGCTTATTCAGTATGGTTAATTACGGGAGGAAAAAGTCCAAATGACTATCTCTCAAAATTAACTATGGGAGGAAAAAGTTTACATAAACACCCATTTGGATATTTTCTTTTACAAAAATATTAAGATGGGTCAAGGAGTCACATTAACTTAGTCAATTTAGTTATATGTAATGTTTTCGAAATCGAATTGGATCGGTCAATTGAATAAAAAATTAGTGTTCCATCTTGTACGGAATAATCCATAAATCAGGTTTTAATTGAATTGGTGAAATTGATCAAAAATCAATAAAATCGATACGAATAAGTAGTTTGATCAATTTCCACAGTTCACAATTTTTATTTTATAAAAAAATTAAAAAATATATAAATTTATTTTGTATTATTGAACTTAAATATTATGATGTATTAGATTTGATTCCATATATTATATGGAACACTTTTAAATGAATTTTAATTTTTAATATCATGAATGTATTCATGTTATTTTTTTTAATACTACTTATTATATTACATTAAAAAATATTATTTTATTAAAACTCATTCAATAACTTCACTGATTTATTCGCCAATCTAATTTTAAAAACATTGGTTATACGTGATAAATTGTGAGAGATGTCTTGTCAAAATTAACATATAGTTAAAGTCAATTTCAAAAAAGTTAATAGCTTGGTAGGAGAGAAGTTTTTGATTCCTCGGGAAGGTTGGTTTCCCATGTTTGATACCTATTTTATAAAATTAAGATTTTTAGGTTCACTGAAGAATCAATCGGGGTAAGCAGGGGTTCAACCCCCGTCCCTTAATTCATTTTAATATATATACTATTAATTGTTAATATATATATATATATATATATATATATATATATATATATATATATATTAATTAGTAAAAGAAAACATATATATGATATATATTATTATTCATTATATATTAATAACCTTTTTAATGATATATAATCTAATTCAAAAAAACATAATATACTAATTGATATATTGATTCTAAAATATTTTATGATTTTTTTATTAATTTTTATTATTTATATTAATTATATTTTGTAAATTATTATTTTTGTATCTATATATTATAATTGTTATAAAATTTAATGAGTTTGTTTAATTTTTTTTAAGTTTGAAATTATTATTATTAACGTATTTGAGATCAAAATATTTCAAAACTTAAAAAAAAATAATTTAAAATTATAAATTCATGTATTTTCTTCTTCTATAATTTAAAATAAAAAATAATGTTAATTTTATGATTAAAATTAATAAATAATTTTATAAAATTTAACATTTAATAAATATTTTTTTAAAAATTATATATTTAAATAATTAAAAAAAATCTAGTCCCTCCCATATTTCGGTATTTTGGATCCGTCCCAGCTATGTTAGTAATTTTATTCTTAGTTAGGTTCATCATATTCTTATAAAAAAATAACTTTAATCTTCATCATTAAGTTTGTATTTGTTTACGTGATTCCATCTTGTTAAAATTCAAGTTTTTTTTATTATTTATTTGTCTTCTTCTTTTCTTTCTCATTTATTTTCATATATGATTTATGTATTTGTCTTTTAGCACATAATTTCCAAAGTAAAATACATATTTTTGCTTCGCATGCTAATTTTTTTTACGTCTTGTTTTATTAATGTTTTATTGACATGTTTGGATCATGGAGTGCATTTTTATTGAGTAAAAAATGTTTATAATAAAATTACAATCAAAGATATTTTTTTATATAAAATATTATTTAAATTCTGTAATTAAATTAGGCAAGTGACATATTTATAAAAAAAAAGAGTAAAAACTATTTAATAAAATTATTTTAATAAGGGTTATATACTTGTAAAAAAAAAACAATGCAAGGAAAGTTCTAATATGACCAAATGTGTGAATCTTTAATTCTGGTGAATCATGTAATTAAAAGCATTTTGACTATTTTCAAGAATTATGATTTTTAGAAATTAACTTTTTTAAGATTCATGATTCTCCATAATCTTCTGTACCAAACGTCCTATGTCATAGGATATGATAACTATTATATATTTTGATAATTTGTTGTTTAATGTGTCAATAAAATATGATAATGATATCATATCATTTATAATTTTTTATAATTTATCGTATTTCTTATATTAAGGAGGAGTTAAGTTAGAGAGAGAATGAGAACAAATTGGATCTGCTAAAAAAATCATTTTTATATATATTTAGTAAAAAAAAATATTAATTAATAAATATATATTAACATATATTATATATTAATATTTTTTCAATAATATATGTTGAAACTAATTATAATCTAACTCAAAAATATATAATATATTACTTAGTAAATATGATCACAATATATTTTATGATTTTTATTATCTAGATTAATTATATTTCGTGCATCGTTACTTATCTATCTATATATCTAATTATTAAAATTATATAATAAATATATGTTATAATTGTTATAAAATTTAATAAATTTGCTTGTTTTTTAGTGTGAAATTATTATGGTTAGTGTCTTTGAGATCAAATGTATTTGGATACTTGAAAAGAAAATAGTGCAAAACTTTAATTCATGTATTTTATTTTTTTTATCATTTGAAATAAAAAATAATAATTTTAATTTTATGTGTAAAATTAATAAATAATTTCATAAAATTTATTATTTATTAAATATTTACTTGTTAGGAATTAAATATTTAAATGATTAAAAAAAATTATAAGTCCCACTAAATGGTTATCTGTCCTTGACCATTTTGTAAAACATTCAAATCCAAGCATATCCAAATTGTTTGACCATTTAAAAAAAATATAATTATAATATAACTGAGTGATTATTTACTTATTTATATACTTTATATTTTAAAACAATTAATTCTAACTTCTAACTAGTCCAATTATTGTTATAATTATTTTGAAATATAAATATTTTAGATTTTAATTAAAACAATAATTGCACCGTTATAGAATTTGATATTTAAATATATATTTTTTAAAATTCCAATAAATCATGTCATTAAATACCTATAAATAATAAATATTATTTAAAAAAACATCATTTATTAAATACTTATTTATAAAAATATAAATATTTAAATTACTATAAAGGAAGAAAAGAAAACTTAGTCCCCCTTTCATCAATGTCTAGATTTGTTCCTGAGGCTATGTATGGTAAAACTAGCTGAAAATATAGCTAAAGCTAAAAGCTTGTAATTGAAAACCTTTAGACTATGTTCGACAAGTTATTTGAGGTACATTTTAGCTTTTTTTAATAGTTTTTAAGTTAGTTTAAGTGTTTGATTAGCGAGTTTCAGTAGCTCTTAGCATTTTTTGAAACGTTACATGAAGTAGTATTTTTTAAAAACGCTAGCTTCTAAAATTTTGCATTTATTTTATTTTTATTTTAAAAACATTTATTAATTTTTCTGGTTATCCTTTTTAAATAAAATGAGATTTTATTATTCTTATTTAAATAACAAATCATTTATATTATTTTTTAATATTTTAATGACACGTGTCATTCGTATGAAATGACAAATTGACATATTGTCACCTAACAGAACTTCCAACCATGAAGACAAAAAAGAAAATAAAAATATACTATAAGAATGAATATCAGTCAAATAGTAATTTAGAAACTAGAAAATAAAACCTCAATAATCGCGGGACTAAAATAATATTTTAGGTAGAGTTGGACAAATGAGTAAACCGGCCTAAGAATCTGATAACTCGCTAAGTCCGCAACCTGTGAAGCCCGCCCCCGTGAAGTCCCTATTTAAAAGGCACTTGCTATTTACACCTTATTGTTTGCTAAGAACACCCCCATCCCTTCTTTTTCCTTTATTTTCCTATAATGCCCTTTTTTAAACATTATTTTACATCCCAAGATATATCTTCATAATTTGTTACACCCCCTTATTTTCTTTTCTCTTCTCTTCTCCTTTCTTCTCTTCCATGAACCCTTCTCTTCATTTACGTTCTACCTTATGCCTTAATTGTTCATTTGTGTCTTCTTTGTTTATCATGAGTGTCCTTAACTTTACTTCTTCACGTTTCATTCTTCCTCTTGTTCATTGTTGAATGCATTACTACAATTAACAATATTATTTTTTCCTTATCAATTGATTCTTCAGACATCTTACTAACATAATAATTCATGGTTACATGAAAAAAAAAGTAAAACAAAATATACATATACAATAAATGTGTTTCAAGAATAACATATACATACTAGAAACGTGTTTCCGGAATAAAAAAAAAAAAACGTGGAATAACATATACATATCGGAAATGTATTTCTAGAATAACATATACATATCAGAAACATATTTCTAGAATAACATATACATATATTATACAAAAAAGAAACGTTTAACATATACATACCAGAAATGTGTTTCCGAAATAAGAAAATAAGAAATGTGGAATAACATATACATACCAAAAATGTGTTTCTAGAATAACATATACATACTAAAAACATGTTTCCGGAATAACATATACATATACCATCACATGTTTATATAGTACTTTTTCCATCAATATTGCATCTTTTTTTTCATTGATACTATGTTTCAAGGTACATACATTGGTCATTAATTTTTTATACAGATATTTTGATTTGATGGTGGGTTCTCTTCTTCTTTAAATGCGTTCAAACAAACATTTTTTTTTCTATAACGTCAATGGTTACAGGCTGCAACATCTCTTAAGGGAATTGGTTTTGATGGTGACTTCGTTTCTTTAATTGCGATTCTAATAGTTCTACCAGGTTAATGATTGAATGTTATATATATATATATATATTTTTTGTTTTACCTTTTTTTATTTTTCTTTCTATGTAATCATAAATTATTATGTTAGTAAAATGTTCAAAGAATCAATTGATGGAGAGAAAAATAATATTGTTGATTGTAATGATGCATTCAACAATGAGCAAGAGGAAGAATGGAACGTGAGGAAGAAGTGAGGTTGAGGACACTTGTAATAAACAGAGAAGACATAAATAAGCAATCGAGACATAAGGTAAAACGCAAAGGAGAAGATTTCATGGAAGAGAAGAGAGAAAAGAAAAGAAGGGGGGTAAAGGAGGAGATGTAACATATTATAAGGATATATCTGGAGGTGTAAAATAATGTTTAAAAAGGGCATGATAGAAAAGAAGAGGAAATAGAAGTGATGGGGGTATTCTTAGCAAAAAAAAAAGGGGTGTAAATAGCAAGTTCCTATTTAAAATAAACTATTTTTTAAGTCCAAGAACAGGTTGCAAAGTCAACGGGTTAACCAAGTGATCCGCATTTTCACAAAAAAAAATTACATTTTTTAATTGAAATTGTAAATTTCAGTACAAATTTGATCTAGTCATACAATTTTAAGTTTAAAGTCTAAATTCAAGTTTAAAGTCTAAATTCAAACAAGTCATATAAATGCATAGAAACACTCTAAAAATGTTTTTTCTTTTAGATTTTACTAAACAACACTTCAAATTTACTTTAAAAAAATTCAACTCCTTATACTGTACGATTTACTGGTAACTCGCTGCCCAAAACCATTTGCCTTTTCATTTTTTATTATATAATCTCAATTTTTTTTATTGCATGCCATTGGATTACTTGGTTGTCTTTTTCTTCTTTTGATTTGTTGTAGGCATAGTATTTTAGTATCTTAAAATTTCTTCTTTCCTCTTTTTTAATATAATTTTGTATTCAATCTCCTCTTTACCCTTTATTGATCAGGTGAGCCATACCTTACTTCTACAGTTCTACAATTTCAATGGTTTGTATTTTTTATTTGCCTCAATTTTTTTCTTTATTGATAAAGTGAGCATAGTATTTTCTATCATTTGGCTATATTAGGGTTTATGGTTACAAAGAAATAACCAAAGACTACAATGCTCAATAAATTTTAAGAAAAAAAAATGTCACATAATAAAACCATACATTTGTCAATTTCTAAAACAAAATACTGAGAATTCTTTGCAAACAAATTCTCCCGATAACTGCTGAACCATTCATTCAAGAAGAAACATTTAATGCGTGACTGCAGAAAAATTTCCAATGCAATAATAACAGTCATAAGTGACAGTTAGCTTCCAGAGACAAAATAAAAAAACCAAACCTTATCCTTCCCTCTCTAGTCTCTATAAAGAATACCAAAACTTTCTTATCCTTCAGAGAATCTATGATGTTTTAAATACTAAAAAAGAAAAAAACAAGTACAATAGGAACAGCAAATTATCCAACAAGACAAGCTCTGCAGTCCCGTCCAGCCCCACCAGACAAAGCAAATCTTAATTGAATCCGCTTCTTTGTCTTCCTAAGAATTTTTTTTCCAGTTGCCTTTGGGCACTTCTCAAAACAATTCGATTATGTGCATGACAGTGAGGCCAGGGAGGATCACATGGTGTTGATTCACCAAAGAATGATGGGAAACATAAATACTTTAGAATATTGTAGAATTAGAGTAGAGTTGGATCAATCTATCCTGAGATTCTGGGAAAAACTTCCGGGCAAATAGATAGCATGATCGTTTCGAGCCGTTCAATACGCAAGGCGTAATCACCACTGTTCTCTGCAAGGCGCATGAATATGAAAGTTAAACAATAATGCATTCCTTCTATAGAAGCAGAAGCAATAACATTATAACAACATATGGAGTAGCTTTGAACCCAAATTAGAGAAATGAGATTTATACCCTTGGTTCACTTGTAAAATGTGGACTTTCATCAATGTACTGCAGTGAATGAAATCATGTCGTTAAGTAGAACTCAAGATAAATGCTGTATTAGAACCATGCAAAGTAACAAGAGACATGGAAGTAAGGTACAATTCCTTAAGTATTTTCAGTGTTATTCTTCAATTATAATTTAAGTTTCATCCCACTAACCCGTGCCAACCTTTATTATGCATAATTGAAATTCCAAAAACACAAACTGCACCCAAGTTTTGTCCAGTTCATTAACACCATGCCACTCATGGGCAACATGAAAAACAAATATCCTTTGATGATTCAACATGAGCAGAACAAACACTTCTTAAGGGAATCAGTAAAATTTGTCACATACTGCTATGTTTTTCATGACTTGATAAGTAATGTCCCGAGCTCTGAATGACCTTGGATGCCATTTTCCTTCAGACCAATCAACATATGTTACTGACCAATTTGCAATTCCACCTGGATCAAGCATCTAAACACACACACCAAACGAGTTAGCTGGGAGCAAGGGAGAGGGAGATGCCCATCATTGAAATTTAAAAGAGGACAGATTGGTGCACTGACATTAAAAAAGGTTGGCAGGTAATGCTCATCAGCATAGCAGTTGCGGTTTCCCTCCATATTTGGCTGGGAAGTTTAAAACATGAACACAGCAGAGTTTTGTCAGCGAAGCTATCTTTACAGATTCCTTCCAACAATTTCCAAGAGTAGCATTAACAAGAAAGAGTAGACATGAAAGAAAAAAAAACAATTATTGAAGTAATGCTAGTGACTTTTCTCAGCAAAAATAAAATAAAATAAACTGGCTGACTGTCAGTCATATTATCAAGAGAAGCACATTTACTTTTAGAAAATCATAAAAACTCATACATGCTGCAGCGAGCACACTACTGACAATTTATCTGAATAAAAAATATTACTTATGTCATACTTTTAACATGTGCATTTCTCAATAGTGAATGAAGAAAAATATTTGTATATATGAGGATAAAACAAACAAAAAAAAAATCAGAAGAATGAAGAACCAATATTTTAACAAGCTACTGATCTCTGAGAGACAGTGGACAAAAAAATTGAATATAACAGTGGGCTAGTGTAGTTCAGAAACCATAAATACATTTCCCTATACTGACTATCAAAGGTGATAGGATCATAGGACTAATATTGAATGGATCAACAATTCATCCATTTAGTAAACAAAAAACACAAGATCTAAACAACATAGTACCCTGCAATGGTGCTTGAATTTTGTAAAATAGAGACTGTCTGCCATAACTATTATAGCATGCTGCCGTTTCATTGAGAACCACTGCATCAGAAATCACAACATCCAAATCAGCTGCACGTCATGAAGGATGCCATGAAGGATGGCCTGATAAATAGGTAATATATCACATAGAATTTAAGAAACAGTGAAAGAAATAAGCTATTGTTTTTTCTGGTTTTCATGGTGCATGCCATGAAGGATGGCCTGATAAAAAAAATGGCAACAAAATGGGACATAAATGAATTCCTTAGTGACATCTCTCGTATTATAAAGAGGAAAATTACTTTATAAATGAAAGCAATGATATTTCCATTGTTGCTACAATCTGCAGAGTGCAGATATGAATACAAAGCAGAGTAGATAGTGAACACTGAGGAAGAAAAAAGTCATAAAGGTAGGCAACAAGGCTTTTTTCAAACCAGATTAGCCATGCAAAGCTAAGTGAAAGGGATAGCAGAAGGCAAGAGTGACCTCAATAAAACACTGAAATTGAATGGATGCTCTAATTTTTAAGCATAGGTAGAAATCAACATCCATAGAAAATATACCTGTGAACCCTTTCGGAAATCCTTCTTTTCTACTTCAGGCAACATATATTCTATATACCTGCCATTTCCATGAGGACCATGATCCACATAGCTTTATCCAAAAGGTGGGGTGGGAATCGAGAAAGATTAGTCCATATTACCATCCAAAAATTCAGTAGTGTAGAATCTTTAATGAAAGGAAAAAGTTAAGAGTTTCATCAACTAATTTGTAGAAAATTCTTTTATATTTTCTTACCTGTCAATAAAGCTGACATTTGTTAATAATAAGTAGTTGTACACAAATTCAAAGCGGCGCACAGGTATACAACTGAAGAAAATATGAATGTGCTGTTGATTAGATTAAATCTTACAAATCATGATTTAAATGCAAAAAAGAACTAGATAACAAAAGTACCTTTCAGACAACAAGACAAAATGTTGGTTATCAGGGTCTAAAAGTGCATTTGCCAAAAGTCTCCTTTCTGCCTCAACCATAGAAATTTTTCCCCAGGCTACCTGTTTGAAATTGAAAACCAGTTGGCACAAAGAAACAGATGGAAAGTCCTTATGAAAATTTGATGCATGTTAAGTACCAGGTAATCATAAGAATAGAAGAAACTTTTTTCTGTTTAGTGTTATTTTCTCTGGGATTCAGTGTCATTGTAGTTCTGGCTCCAATTAGAAAGAGATTCTATCATACTATCATCTTAAGACTAAGAGAGAGATTCATGTACTGTTTATTAGGAGAACTACTATATTCTTTTGCATATATAAAGAAAATAAATGTCCCACAGGAACTCTCCCTGCTTAGTTGAGAGGCAAAGGGGCAGCTTTGGTACAGCTAATAGAAAAACCGAATAAAGAATGATCATATGAAAACAGAGAGCAAAAAATAATGAGACTATGTGTGATAATGTCCTAAAATTTCAATCAATTGTTAATTTTTTAATTAAAAGTATACACCATATTGTGTATATTCTCCACTTTTTTTTATCATCCTCAACTTATGTTGGAACTTGAAACTGTCATATAAAGTGCTCGTAGATCATATATTCAAATCATGTGCTATACACCATACCTGTTCACTGTGAATGTCTCGATCAACAAAGAAGGGGCTGACATGTACTGGTTTATCCTTTGATGCATGTACATAAACAGAGAATTTTCCCTCATGACCCTGCATTTGGTAATGAGTACAATTCAAATATAAAGGAAGCAGCATATCTCTATCACATTCAAAAGAAAAGGAATTGCACTTGGTATTTATATCCAGAATGGCAAGCATTGAAATTGATATTTTACTAAAAAGGGAAAAGTATGCTGCAATGTAAACTGAATTGACCAAACCAAGCACAAGGAGATCACTTCAATCCATAGATGGAATGGGGAAAGTGACATTGAATTAGGGGAATCCTTGAGGTGGGTTCATGTAGACTTATTCTTGCAGCACACCATGTAAAAGGGAATTTTTTATGTCTAACTGGTGAAGAGGTCAGTGAAGGATAGCAACATGTAAGGAAGTGTTAGATGGGTGTGATTTTCACCACATGCAAAAAGGTGTCCCTAGAATCTAAGCCAAAAATATGTGTAGCATTTAGCAACAAGTAAAACCTTCAACTGATCTATATTGTTGTCAAGTCCATGAGATCCCAGGTAAAATTTTAGTGCATGGCATCCATTTCATCAATCAGAGCCTGGAGCCATCCATCCTAGATGAGAGAGTTTCACTTGTATTAGGAATAGAAAATCCAATGAGGAAATAAAGGCATAATATGAAAAGGATAAATGATGATAAGAAAAGTGCAAGCATAGATAGGATTAGGCTTACAAGAGGACCTTTGCATAAGGCAATGGGAAGTTTAGTCATGAGGCGAGTCTAAAGAGGTCGATGGTGTAGGCGTCTGGGCAATGAGTCAGGAGGGGGAGGGAATTAGAAGTGGGCACGAAAGGCTGAACCTCAAGTGGGTAAGGAGGGATAGTGATAGGTGTAGGAGCAATTGGTCGTGACAAAGATAAGTCCTGAAGGAAGGATTCAATTGGTAGACAATTAACAGAAGAAAGGAAAAGGCAAGCCTTGAGAATTGAGATGATTGCATTATACAAGACAACACACAGTCATCAATCTTATCAAAGACCCTTCTAGCAGCAGCCATGTCACTGCAAGCAGCCAAGCAGTGTACATGTTTATGAGTGTTGGACACATATACATGTTACTACTGACCCAAAGTTTTATAGCAAGGCAATGCAGTTGTTTACATTCCTGAAGTGCCTTGAGCCTTGAGAAGGGAGGAGAAAGTGTCATCATTTGGAATGAGGCCAGAGCACAAGACCTGAGAAAACAGAAGGATTGCTGAGAGGGACATCAAGCAGTGCATACCCAATTTCTGGCTTGATACCCATTGATGCAGAGTTGGACTTGGAGGAGATTACTCATTAACTTTCTATATTTGTTTTGCTGTTAATACCTAGCTTCTGGCCTAGCTCTATATGAGTGTAAACTTAAATCACCAAGCTTACTCAATGAAAATAGTACATACCCAACATAGCTATAATTCTAAGCTATTCTATAAAACCAACCAAATACAAGATTTTCTTAAGCCACAGTTATGACACAGTTCAATCACAAACAACTAGTGTGAAATACAAAGATATCTAACATGCAAAACCTGAAAATTTCACAAAACATTATGATTCATGACTAAAATAAGAAGTGAAATGCAATATTGCTGACTTTTCCAATGCTTATCAAACAAATGGTTTGATAGTTATCTCCTACAACTTTACAATTTATTTATCAACAAAAATTGTTCATTCTCTTATACTGATTCTTCATTGTAATCCAAAGGAATTTCTACCCATGGGCCATGGTTAATAGGAAATAAATCCAGATTCCATCCCCCATTCATCTCCACAACTTGAACACAAATTGCCAGCAGATCATCTGCTAAAATCAACCAGTCCGCAGAATAGGGATCATATATTGTCTATTTTGTACCAAGGAAATCAGTCCTGAACACCAATACATCTCTTATCTGTAGAAGATGCTCATCTCATTTGTATTAATAGCTTCAAAATAGCAATAGAAAGACAGAGCAGGACCTATAATATATTCTTTTGTTCTGTAGATTACTTATGGACTGATTCTCAAACTAGTGCCTATCAAAATACTAGTGTGGCTATCTATATCTGCAGAAGCCTACTGTGAAGAACCAAGAACCCAAAGATACA
Source organism: Amphicarpaea edgeworthii (assembly GCA_014843725.1). Classification (NCBI taxonomy): domain Eukaryota; kingdom Viridiplantae; phylum Streptophyta; class Magnoliopsida; order Fabales; family Fabaceae; genus Amphicarpaea; species Amphicarpaea edgeworthii. Next base: position 15,199,598 of record CM026324.1, read on the forward strand.
AGTAGTAGAATAAAATTATAAACAAAATGAGAAAAATAATTGAAAAACTTACTAAAGACAGCATCCATATCCTACTTATTAAAAAAACAAGGCACAAGAGCAAGGCTCTACAGAATAGGAATGCCATACCTGAAAGAACATGTGCCAGAGCTTCTCGAAAGGCAAGGAACCCGGAGTCAAAAACATAAAGGCAACTTTTGGTTTCTTGGTGTGCACAGGGTAATAGTTGAGGATCTCGTTAATAACAACCCGAGACTCGACCTCTGCATCAGTCAATTCGCGAGAATGAGCAGTGGGTGGCCGGTCAAAGGCCACAGTGCCACAACCATTGGAGGAAAAGAGGGAGCACGAGGAGGGGCTAATCGGCGGGTAAATGTAGGCTGCAATCAGAAACAAGCACACTATGGAAACCAGAACAATGATCCAAGTAGGCCTCCTCAACTGTGGCCGGCTTCTTGACCCAACCATGATCAAAAGATTCCTTATGAATTGCGGCCATGCATGTTCCTTCTTCATTTAAGTTCAAGGCACCTCACCAGCTTCCCCATACATCCACTATCCATCAACACTTCATTTTTTGTATTCAAAACTCAACACAACAATGTTCTCACTGCCATTTCACAACACATGTGTCACAACAAACAATTATCTATCACAACACTTCATTTTATCAGTGTATTTGCCTAAATTGCTTCTGCTTAAAATAAACTGCTTATTCAAAGAAACAAATTCTTTCTACTTATGAAATAATCACTTATTTTAATTTTAAACAAACTAACAATGCATAATAAGCACTTCAATTACCAAAAATACAAGTATGTATTAACAATGAACCAAAAACTTAATCCAGATCTTATCCTCTACCTATTACCCTAATTAAGATGCAAAAAAAAAAAAAACATCATAAAAGCTCAATTATTACAACAACAACAACAACAAAAACAACAAGATCCACATAGAGAACACAAAAACACAACAGTGTCGTGTTACGAACCCTAACACATGAATAATTTAAGTCAAACAAACAAAAACACACAAAAAAAGAAAAACAGTTCTCTCTCTCTCTCTCTCTCTCTCTCTCTCTCTCTGATGAAAAAGAGAGTGGGGATTCAGATTTCAGATCTTAAATTAACTGATTAAAATAACATTGGAAAGAAGAGAGAAAATGTGAATGAAAGAGTACCTGTGATCCAGAGAGGGATCTAAGAGCGACACACGCAGCGAAAGAAAAAAATCGAAGGAAGCTTAGAGCAAAGAAACGAAGATGAATAAATGGTAATAAATAAATAAATTAAGAAAAGAAAGAAAAATCAAAATCGGAGGCGAAGAAGAAGAAGAAGATGGAAAAAAACGAAATGACTCTACGATAGGGACAGCGACAGAGACAGAGTGTGGAAAGAAGAGAGAGAGGAATGGTTATGTAATGTTATGTTATGTTATGGCCAATGGCTTCATTCTTTGCTTTCAGATTTGTGAAGCCAAGTGGAGAGCGTTGATTCCGGTGTTGGTTTTGTTAAATCAATTATTATTGTTTATTTTATCTTTTGTAACCATTTATCATTATATTATTATTAGTAATAAATTTTCACATAGTTAATTTCTATTTTGGGAGAAATATTTTTTTAGGATTTCTTGTTTGAATAACATTTTTTCATCCACAAATTAAAGTTTGAAATCTTATTTAAAGAAACTTAATTTAATTACATCTATTCATGATCAATAATTAATTTTCGTTGAATCTATCTTATCATCTTTTAATAGATTTTTTTTTTCAAAATTCAAATTCGAAACAAAATTACAACTTCAAACAACACTTGTGGGTCAAATCAATTATTATTTTAATACTAATGATAATTAGATTTGTTTATATTAAAATGATGAATGAAGAAGTAGTAGTTACTAGTTAGTAGTAGTAGATGATATAAATAAGACATGGCATAACACAACGTGGGTGTGTGTCGAGCTCTTTTCTCCACCAATCGCTGTCGCGCAACTTCAACTTGTCATGCCTCTCTCCTTTGGATACTATTCTATGCATGTCAGGATGTATATTCATTTTTCATACTCCCCTTCGTATATTCTTACTTTTCTTCTCTTATTATATAGTAATTATTACAAACACTTGTATTTATTTATGTAGTAACAGTACATATAATGATATAACTAATATCACTAAATCTTAATACAATAAAATTTTTAATTTTTAATCTATTTTCTTACCAATAAATTATTGGTACGAATGATAGGTGTATTAAACGAGTGTAGATCTTTAAAATCAAAAAATTATTTTATTCTATAACAAAAAAATTTATATCATGAATTGATCTTATTTAACAAAATTTTGAAATCTTTTGACAAAAATTAATTATCAATAAAGTCGATAAATATTTCATATCTATAAATGATAATCAAAATAAAATAAATTTTAAATTTTATGTAAAACCTTAAGATTGATTGAGTGATAAAATTATTTTAAGTATTAGTAACTGTACATCTTCATTTTTTTCTCAATCTAAATGGAATAAGGTATAAGATTATTTAAACATGATCATATGTTAGAATCTTGAAAATAAAAAATAATAATTTAATAAGTCTGAACGAAATAAATTATGAGATCTTAAAATAAGATCTCACATTGTATAGTTAAAATAATGAAGATATAAAAATATAATTAAGAAAAAATCATTAATGATATATAAGTCAAATTCTTTGACAAAGTTAATTTTCAATAAAATTAGTGAATATTTCATGTGAATAACATTGGTGACTAAAAAGATAACCAATAGAATATGAGAAAAAGGTTTCTTTTTTTCTCTTGCTTAACTGTATAATTTATTATTATTATTATTATTACACAGATAATATTTAATATTTATATATTATAAATTAGTATAATTATAAATGTTGTTATTTGCAAAATGCAAAAGGAAAAAGGAAACGGTATTTTAACATTATTATCTTTTTTTACAAATTTTAACATTATGTTTGATATTGATATATTTTTTTTTTCATTGTTTGGTTTGCTTAAAATATGAAGAGAAGGAGGAATATTTGTGGATTACACACCAAAAAAAAAAAAAAAAAAATTCTAAGTTAGAAACAAAAAGACATAGATATAAGGTTGTGTGGGATTCAAGGAAATGAATATGATGAGAATGGATGGAGTGGAATAAATTCAACGACCATTATTATTTGTATCCATATTTTAGCTATTTTGACCTGTCAAATAATTAATCACCATAAAATATCATTAAATTAACATACATCATCAGACATGAACTAAATGCTTAAGGGAACAAATTTCAACAATCATACGGTCAAACTTTTATTAAATGACTAAACACAAGATTTTGAAAAAGTTTTAAGAATAAAAACATAGTTAATCCGATTATTAATAACTCTCTCTCAAGTCTCAAAAAGTGTTTCAAAGCAATTAAACATGACGAATAATTAAGGAGCTTATGACAGGTATTAACGAATTTAAAAGAAGAAAAAAAACAAGAATAGGAGTTGGTAGACTAAATAATTTGATGTCTTAAAAAAAAAATTTCATATTTGTTGAAAAATTCAGAACAATTTGAAGTGTACTAATTAATGCCACACGATGGACCAACCTACCACCATTGCTACTTGCTTGTAGTTGCTAGTCTTTGAAGATCAAGTTCAATTTCTTTGGCTAATTTATGAATAGAAAATCGTCATAAGAAGTAATGCACCATGCATCCTTGTCAACCTCATTCATGGTGAGACCACTTGACAAGATTTTTCCACCAAAACATTAGGTTTAGGAATTCAATATATCAATATCTGGCCAATCAAGGGTACCATTATGATGTCTCAAAAGTACCATATTGTTTACCCTAAGGTGAGCACAATTCAACTTGTTTACTAACCCAATATGATTATGTTTTGGGTTGTTCCGAGGTTTGTTTAATGGTGATGTATACGTAGTTTTATATTTTTAGCCAGTCAATTTTTCTTTCTATCTGGTTTGTTTTTGTTTGTAATATTTGCATGCTTGAAATTTTATTTTACTATGATTTTGGGTTCTCTTATAGGCTATTTCTTGGTTTTGTTTTCAATTTCTTAATCAATTTCGATGGTATGTTTAATTCAAAGGGCTACGAAAAATCATTTCATACACCTAACACATGAATATAACATATCCATACTTAAAAAAAAAAATCAATAGGAAACAGAATCAGCCACAGACTTGGAAACAATGTACCTCAAAAATATTTCACAACAGAACCACGAGATTTAATTTGGAACATAAAAAAACATATTATTTTTGTAATTCTTTCGAATTTATTTTACCCTGTGAGCTAAGTTTTAAAAACTAATATGATTATCTGTAAAAAAAAAAAAACAACTAATATGATTATCAATGAATAATAAAATGCTAACTCTTATAACATAGCAAAACATGCAAGGTTGTGAATGGTAGAGTAGGAGAGATATTTAGAAAAGACAACATTTATTAATTATGTGAAGAGCAACAATTAATGAGTGACAATTTTGAAATGCATTGCATTATTATGTATGCCCAACATGTTGGAAAAAACTTGGTTTGGAAATTGAATATTTGGATGCAAGTTGCTTTCTCAATAAAAGAGATAGGGAAGAAGTTAGGATTATTTATCTTTTAGGTTTGGGACTCAATACTATTCAGCTAGTATGACGATGAATAAGACCTAAAATAAATTTAAAAAAAGATTATAATTTTACTTTAAACCAGACAACATTACATGTGTTAAACCTTTTTACCAACATATGTAACATAACCTCTTTATTTTATATAAAAAAAACAATTTGTTAGTAAATCTAAAACATAAAGTTTAATAGTCTTACCTTTATGAGCCCTAAATCACCATTACATTAATCACTAACAAAACTTATACATATTTAATTTAAAGTTGAAAATGTTAGACACATGATCCAATACAAATTCAATAGATAAAGATAAAATAAAATTATAATCTGTTAACATAATTACTATTAATTTAAACGTATTATTCAATTCAAACATGTACTGCTAAGTCTTTTACCTTATCCATGACATGATGGCATGGCTTCATAATGCTTAAACTTCAACTTTTGACTAGCACCAGGAATATTCAACTTGCAGTTGCAGCCACCATAACAGAATTTATACAAAACAATCACAATCACAATCACATGAACATGTAATTTTATATTTATGATCTCATTTTATTTAATAAAATTGTTTTAAAAAGTAATTAAAAAAATAATATCTTATTTTTGAGACACAAATGATTTAAAATAAATAATATATATAAATAGGTTTATAAAAAAAATATAAATATATCCTTCTTTATCGCTTTATATTTATGAGCCACTTCAACTACTAATTTTTATCAAATACTTGAAATTCAAGCTGGCATCCTTCATCCCTTACCCGAGTTTCAGACTTTCAGCTGTGAAGGATTGATCAATTATTGCAACCAAAATAAGTTAGAGAAAAAAGGTTATGCAGTGCACATTGACAATGTAAAATAATTGTAATTGAACGAAAACGTAAAATAGTCACTGCATCACTATTAAACTCAACAAGTTAACATTTGGGAATATGGAAATGGAAAAATTATACCACTGTCTCAGTAACAAGTTAATTACAACACTACATTGCACCTTATAACACACTAGTCCATTTTGAGACAAAATCTGTAGCTAAAGAGTAACATGGTTTTCTCAAGCTCCTACTCATATACACTCGTAATCATATTATCATACATGAAATTGTGCAGTGTTAAGTTACAACAAACTCGACAGAACTTTCCCTGAAGAGATTTTTTTTCTTCTTGTCGCATTTTCTGTTTCATATTCTTTGAAAAACAAACAGGGAGCCTCTGGAACCCAATCCTAACCTGATTTTCTCATCAACATAAGTGATTCTGAGTTTGACTTCACTCTGGCCACCATACTGGACTTGCCATGATCCTACCTTCAATTCAGGTGCTTCGAATATAACTTGAATCCATTCGCTATCCAGAGCCTTGAGTTTACCTGTCTCACATTGGCATGCATCATATCAGCACAGAAGTTTAACAATAAGGATTTGGATCATAGACTAGAGAGAGAAAGCAAACAAATATATAATCTAAGGTTTATTTGGATAAACTTCTCTAAAAGTTCTTTTATGATAAGAAAACAAGGGAAAAAAAAACAAAACTCCATGAGCTAAAATTAGCTTATGCATAAGTTAATTTATAGAAGTTTTCTCATATTAACTTATCCAAAAGTTGATTTTTAATTTATGCACAAGTTAATTTTAGCTTATGAAGAAGTTTATTTCCTTTTTTCTTATTTTCTTCTCCTAAAAGTGTTTTCATAGAAGTTTATCCAAACATACCCTAAATCATTCAGTAAACCTCCACTTTTATCCTTGGAACTGAAAGCATTGTTCACTTTAATTCCTAATATTTCAGCACTTTCACTTCAGTTTCTAACGTTGTAAAATGTTGTGAAATACCATATCAGTGAAGAAATGCATAAATAGCCAATTTGGTTCTCAAAAGTGTGGGTGTTGTCATTTTACTTCCTGAAAGTAATAAAAATTAAAAAAAGCTCCCTGAAAGAGCAAAAAGAATATGAAGAAAAAATGAAATAACTTTTTCATAAGTTAAAATTAGTTTCTATGAGTTAATTTGTAGAAATCACAAGAAGAAGCTATATGAGAAAGCTTCTACAAATTAACTATTGGAGAATGCAATATAAGTTTATAAAGAAGTTAATTTTATTTTTTCTTCATATTATTTTCTCCCAAGAGTCCTTTTAGAGTAGTGTACCCAAACAAGCCCTTTCCCCCAAGTCATTCCTTTATTTTCTTTTTTTGCTTTACTATTGATAAAAACAACTTAAAATCATCCAGTAACTACTTATTCCTTTGGTTCTGAATTTGGAATTTACAAAATAGAGAAATTTCAGTTCTGCTATAAACAGCTTTTCTGGATATATGATATCAGCAAGTGGAAGAAGTTTCACTCATCCTTTAAATAGTTAAATGACATACCCTTCAGAGACACCTCCACATCCAGAAAGCCTAAAACAGAAAGAGAGACCTTGTTCCTCACAGTATCAGGAGCTTCAACAACTTGAACCATTTGCTTTGTGTTGAAGAAACGGCGCCCGATCGCGCTCCTGTAGCCACCACCTGGTGATGTTGGCACTGAACAGTACACCACATCCCACTCTGGATAGCATAAACATGAAAGAAATGGTAAAGCAAGAACTGAATGATCATCATATAACTGATTTAGACATTGCTGAAAAAAATGTGCATATGGAATGATTAGAAGTTGAAAGTGGACTCTCTTTATACTACTGAGGATGAAGATAAAATACAGAACAATTAAGGCTATCTTTGAATATATAATGGTGTGTGAAATGAAATGGAATGAGATAAACATACAAGTCAAACACACCCTTAGGCTATGTATGTTTATCTCATTCCATTTCATTTCACACACCATTATATATTCAAAGATAGCCTTAATTGTTCTGTATTTTATCTTCATCCTCAGTAGTATAAAGAGAGTCCACTTTCAACTTCTAATCATTCCATATGTTTTCATTTCCAGTTCATGTGTTTTCACTCATAGCTTTAAAAATGTCGCCTTATTTCTTATTTTACTTTTTTGTTTAGTTTTTTTGTTTTCACCATGGACAAGAAACAAAGTGAAATCAATAGGATATTTTATAACTATAGGTGAAAACTGAAAACATCACCTGAAACTATTAAAAAAAAACAAAGGGACGATCCTAAGGGGGCGTTTGGTTACAATTCAGTTTTTATTTTCTATTTTCACATTTTAATAACAAAACCATCACCTTGTTTTTCATTCTGTTTTCTAAGATTTGTACAGACGGAATGAAAACAAAGTGACTGTTTTGTAATTAAAGAGTGAAAACAGAAAATGTAACAGGAAACAGAATTGTAACCAAACGCCACCGAGCATCCACATTGGTGCAACTATTTTGAGTTGTTTGCAGTGGACCCCATATGAACACGTCACCCAATACAAGCACCATTAACCCCTTAATCTCTCCAATGGTACAACTTTTTAAAAGTTGCTTTTAATAAATTTTACAAAATAAATTTTAAAAAGTTGCTTCTAAAAAAAAGGGAAGCAAAGTTGCCTGAGGAAGCACCAATGCTTCCCAAGCAACACACATTTATTATCCCACAAAGGCAAGTGCTTGGCAAGCATCATACTTCCTTGATACCAATGCTTGACAAGCACCCCATTGTGGATGCTCTAAGGTTTTTTTGCAAAGATTAATAAGATCCAGCAAAACAAATACAAAGACAGGGCTTTCAATAATCTCAAGGTTCAGCAGCAAAATATGGATTCACCTCCAAATATTAAAGGGCATTTCACTGGCTCACTCACGCAATACTTTTGCAGTTCTTGAGCCACTTCAGCCACCTCTTTATGCTCTTCCTGCTTCAGTAAAACTCCTCCATCTGTTTGCACTACCTGATAAAAAACCTCTCAAGTCAATTTTTAGTGCAGGAAATAAATTAAACAAAAAATAACCAGGATGAAATGAAATTGAGTTTGTAATTACTAGTATCTATCTCAGTGCTGAAAAATGAGCTAACAAACACAATACATGAGCCTTCATTGTAGGACATAACTTAAGTGTAGTTCTTCATGTGTTTTCAGTGTGGTTCTCCAATCAAAATTGAAACTTTAAGTCAGGATTCAACGCCGACTTTAAATATAAACATTTATTGTTTGAAAAGTTGGAAGAAGAAAGTATTTTTGGTTTGACGCATAGAATTAGCTAAGCATTTTATCCAAATGAGACATCAAAGTAAAACTTCAGTTTTAGTCAGAAAACAACATCAAAGCTCCAAAAGCACCTAAACACTCCCTCAGATACTAGAGTGAGAGATCAAATTTACTATTAAAATATAGTAACTAATACCAAATTACCAATAACCAAAACTAAAAGAAACTAAAGCACATTTTACCCTGAAATCAATTACAAGAAGAATATTAGCTTTTCACCTAAAAAAGATTAATCAATAACAAAACTACAATATTAATATACAATTTGCATCTTGTGTTGCTTTGGTGTAAACGTTCTCATCAGCGCAAATTAAATTGCTTCATGGATAAATTATTCACAAATTGACAACTAAGCAAGGTTAACACAGTTGACACATTAAAAAAATCAACTAAAATAACGTGCACTTCCAGGGCCAAGGTACCATAACATGTTACATTCACCAATAACCAACCAAAATATATAATATTGAGACCATTTTTTATTAATTTTTTCCATAAGTTAATTTTAGTCTACGAGAACAACTCAGTTCATTTTATCTTATTTTAAACATTCATAAGAAAAAATGTTAAATGTCATTTTTGGTACATTTATGTTTTTAAAGTGAGTTAAACAAAAATCATTTTCAATTTTGTGAAACAAAGCATGATATACATAGTAAAGATCGCATGAAAAGTGCATTCAACGAGCAATTGAAATAATAAAACATTTAACATTAATTTCTTTTCTGGTTGTTTACTATACTCATTTATTCACACAACTTTCTTCATGTTTGACCATATTTTTTTGATTCTGTGTATCAATTGGATTTCATAATATAGTAAATCTAATGAAACAATTTTCAAGTCTCAAATTAGTAAACAAATTATTCAAAACCACATAACACATTAAAAAACCATCTTTGTTCTACGAAGAACCATGTTTACTCATCTTAAAACCATTGAGTAAATTGAGGTTTCTAAAGTATAAAAAAAATCCAAACAGAGATTATGTGTATTTGGTTTAGCATTAGGATCCAACAAACTTGAGTTTAGAGAGCTTTGACCAACTTGTTTGGCACATTTTACTCAATGATTCAGTGGGCAAACTTGAGTTTGAGTTGGCTCTATTGAAAATAACTTTTGCATTGGATCTAAAATTTTATACTGAATTTTATTCTTAACTTATTTGATAGTTTAAACATCCAAACATAAATCCAATAAATGCAAAATCAACTTTCCAAAATCAAATTTTTCGACGTTCAGCCAAACACACACACGCACACTGAATCAATTTTACATAAATCACTATGAGTGCTTTTGGGAGCTTATTCTCTGCTCGATAAAACTTATATTTTCTATGGAGAAGCTCTTAAAGCATTTTTAGCTCGTATCCAACCAAACCCCAATTCTAAATAAACTGAGGGGTTTACCTTAGAGAGAATGGAAGCAACAAGATCGTCAGGGCCGGTTCGCAGGCTCGGGTTGGAGACGGAAACCGAAGCGGCGACGACTCTGAAGGCGGCGTTATAACGGCGATTGAGGTGAGGGAAACGGAAAGTAACGGACTTGGGCGTTGGAGGGTTGAGTTTAGACGGAAAATAGGGAAGGAAGAGAGACGCAGCAGAAGAAGATGAAGCCATGGCGAATCCAATCAGTGACTGAAAATAATAGTAAAACTAACACTGAAGCTTTGTCTTGGATGCGTCGTCGCAAGTGACACGTGTGATGAAAAATCGAGTTGGGTTCTTACATGGAATAAAAGTATTGGCTTTTGTGATGTCACGGCAACTCCTCGCCTTATCTATTCTACTGCATGGTGCTATATTTTGCTTAATTAACTAGTACTGCTTCTTATCCTGATTTAAGCAACAGGATTTTAACATATAGATTAAGCAAAATAATTATAATTATTACATCTAAGAGTATGTTTGGGATTATGCCTTTAAGATGTTTTTTATATAATTAAAGTTGTTAAAAAAAAAAAAGTATACATGTTTGAGAATCTAGCTTAAGATTGTAAAAATCTTTTTTTTTTTTAATAGTTGCTTTTCATTTTGGAAATTTATAGATTTTTATTATTTTTTAATATTTTATTTTATTTAGTTATTTTTATACTCTTTATGAAGTTATTTTTTTATATTTAAAAAAAATTAATTATTTTAAATTATTTTTTAACAAATTTATAAAAAAAATATATTATGATTATAATCGATTATATATATATAATTAATTATTAAAATAATATAAATTTTTTTAACTATTCCAGACTATAAAATTTATTTTTATTTTCAAAATATCATTTAATTTAGAGTGAATGTATTGTAGATAAAATTAATAATAAAGTAATGATATAAAAGAAATTTTATTCAAAAATAATTATTATTACTTAAAAATAAGAAGAAGAAAAAAAAAAACGTAAAAGTGATGTTTATATATACTCTACTAGTATTCCAAGTTTCTAACCGGCCTTGCCCACCATTCAGATTTAAAGTTAAATTAAAAATGGAATTGTTGTTATCTTTGTCATAAATTAATATTTTCATATTAAATTGATCAAATTCCTGGTTGATTCTTGGAATCATATTTAAATTAATTTATAGTAAAATGAAATCATATTTATCAATTTATAACAAATCAATAAATAAAATTATATTTAATTTAAATATATATTTACATATATTTATTATAGTGATTCTTTTACCACCAAAATAATATATATCTGGTGTATTTACAAAACTCATTCTCATTTTTACATCATTTTAAAAAAAATACATGTTTATAAATTTAAGAATAATTAATTAAATTAATTTTTGAAAGTGTAATATATTGATAAATTCATCTTTAAAATATAATAAATTAAAATTTAATTATTAAATATATAAAAAATAACATATTAATCATGTCCCTAAATTTTATTATTTTTTCATCTGTTACATTAGTTATTTTATAATCCAAACAATGGACTTTAGTTCCATTTCCATTCGGTCCCTCTCCATTCCACTCCTTTCCATTAATTCAAACATACCTTAATTGAAAAGTTTATGTTATATTTTTACATTAATGTTTCATATAAAAGAATGTAATTTGGATGACTGATTTACGAAATAAGTAATTAAATAAGTTTAATATTTAAAAATTTTATAATTTTTTGAAAAATAAATTCATATTAAATAAAATGGATAAAACTTAACCATAGAACTAATATGTTATATTTTTTTATATATTTTAATATTAAATTTTAATTTATCACCCTTTTATAAATAAATTTATCTGTTTACAAATTTTTATGTTTTAACAATAACCATGATTCGCATTGCAAATCACTACCAACAATTTTAGGTAATGTTTTTAAAATTAGACTTGTTACCGAATTGATAAAATCACTCATTTAAGATTTACAAGGTTAAATCAGTTTTAATAAATTCATATTTTAATTTTTTTTAATATAATATATTAAGTAATATTAAACAAAAATAAGTTAAATAACTTAATAGATATACTTTATAATATTAAAAGTTAAAAATTAAACTTCTTTAAAATTGTTATAATTGATAATTTATATAAAATCAAAATTTAATAACTTTTGTCCATTTAATACATGAAACCAAATCTAAAGTGAAACTTCATGCAACTCTGAAGAGAAAGAGAGAAATAAAACTCAAGCTAAAATCATGTCATTTTGTCTATTAAAAAAAAGACTTAATTGCACTTTGTTTTTTTACTTTTATAAATTTGTGATTTTGGTTTCTTACATTTTAATTTGTAATTTTTTTCCTATTTTTAAAATTTTATAATTTTGATTCAATCGATAATTGTAACGGTTGACCATTAAATTTAATATTGACTTTTTTTTAATTTTTAAAGTTTATCTATTTTTTTTTATAATAATTAAATTTAATTACCTAATTTTCTTACTAATCACAAAAGAAAACTAAGTTACTAATTTTTTTTTTTCAAAAAAGAAAAAAAGTTTACCTATTTTTTTACTAATAAAAAAATTAACTTAATTAAATTTAACTACTTAATTTTAAACTAACTACAAAATAAAAAAATTTATAATAACTGGATAATTTTTAAATTAAACACATTAAGCAAATAAATAGTATTTAAACAAAAAAAGCATGCTATTAAATCATGTAAGGTGACTCTTATAAACAATATTCCATGTTTGAAATTTTAATATTATTAATCAAATTTTAATGACATTTTATCTAATTTATATTTATGTAATAATTGACTTACTTTTAAAATATTATTATTTATATTTAATACTTAAATAATTTGATATTATATTTTTTTTTGTAAATTATATTATTTTATTAAATTAAAAAAATAATTTAATTTTATATTATGTTAAATTAATATAATATCAATTATTTAAAACCCTTAATTAGAAAATATTTGGATAAAAAATGTTACTCTTTTAACCATTTGTGTTATGAAGATAAAATAACCTTATATCTTTTCTTATTTTCAGTTGCAAATGAGTTGAGTTAGTTAACCAAAACATTAAGATTTTATTTCTGATGTGTATTTCTCTTACCATCACAAATCTAAAGAAATCATTACTATCATGATAAAGAATAACATTCAATGATTGATGAAGTGCTCAAACTCTTTGTATATAACACTTTGTCATTGAATGTAACAATTCATTTTTTTTTGTCACTTTTCTATTAAGACAAACAAATACTTCTAGTAAAAATAAAAATAAAAATACTTAACTGTAGTTTTGATCCTCAGTTTAAAATTTATAATTTTGATCCTTTAATTTAAAATATTAGAATAATAACTAAGACAATAATCTAATTAATAATTATTATGAAATTTTTAACATAAATTTTATTTATTATCATATATTTATTTATTATTTCTTGTAATAATTTAATATTTTAAATAAAAATAAAATAAAAGGAATGATTTATAAAATAAAAAATAAAATATATAAAAAAATTACAATTAATAATAGAAGATGTTAAAATATATATATATATATATATATAAATATTTCATAATAATTATTAATTAGATTATTGCCATATTAGTTATTCTAACATTTGAAAACTAAATGGACGTATTTATTAACATCTAAAAAATATAAAAATTTAAAATAATTAACCTATATCTATAATTATTAAAAATATGAGTATAATTTTATAGAATCTAATCATAATAACATTGTGAGGACTTTCATGCTTATATGATTTCACACTCATATAATCAATATGAAGTACAAATATTGTGAGGACTATCATGCTTATATGATCAAACATTATTATTATTATTATTATTTATTAATTTTAATACCATTATATGTTATTTTATCTATCAATAATGTTTATTATATGCTTTTATGTTAACATCGGAAATATTTCTTATAAATCATATTATTAAATTTTATATTTGAATGAAAAGTTGCATAATATTTATGATTTTTTTTACATTAATATTTATGAAGTTAAACATGCTTGCATAACATCATAGCTTATGAGCTAACAAAACGTATATGTTTAATCTTATTGAAAAAAGAATCCATTTATTTATGATAATATTTTTTTTCCCGAGGAATATATATTTGTTTTTGTTTCAATTTGAGAAACAAGCAAATTGGTTATTGTGTTATTTACTATTTTATTTCAAGAATTACACCATCCTCCCTTACTAATATGCGTTAAACATTTTTAGATGTTTTTGGTGCATCGAACTTTTTAGATTAAACCAACCATACAAGATTACAAGTATGGTTTATAAATAAATTTGCAAGTGGACCAAATCACATAGTGCCTGTTGGATCAAAAGTTTATTACATAATATTTAAATTTAGATAAACATTGCTTATATGATTTTGAAGTTTAAACAAAGTAAAATATTTTTACAATGTTAGTTAATCACAACCTATCATTTATAAATTTTCAAGATAATTATATAAAAAAATCAATTGAATAATTTTCACACTATAGTTCAGTTGTGTAAAAAAGATAAAATTGTTTTTTTTTAAAAGCAACAATAATTTATATCTCCAAAGTAAAAGAAACAAAAATTCTTGAATAAGTGTCTTTTTACTGTAGAGAGGAAGGAGAGCCTTAATTAGTTTGTTCATCAATTTGATCTAGTTGAAAAAGGAGTTATGATATTTTAGACTTTTAGTGCAAATAATATTAAGAGATGATAATGTTCATTCTCAATCCATAGCAAGGGCCTTTCATGATTTCTAATGTGTCTTTAATTTTATTTTTTTTTAATTCAAATTTAAGATGATACGTTCCATTTCAGTAAAGGTATTTTAAAATTTATTAAACAAAATTAATATGTTCATGTCATGAAGAAGAACTTATTTTATGTCTCTATTAGAATAACTACTTTTAATGTTATTCAAGACTTGGCCCTAAAAAGTCATTTTCTTATTTGGGGATGTTATGTTTTAGGCAATTGCTTTATGTATCATTTCTTTTTAGAATAAGGAAAATGCACTAATATAATTTTATAATAAATTGAAGATTATGATGGTTTGATATTGTAAAATTATAATGCAACTGTGAAATATATAATAACACATTAGAAGAGGGGGTTAAATAGTAGGTTTAAAATTTTTTCGTAAATATTATTAGTTCGTAAGTTACCTTCTTGGATATATGTTAATTTAAATTAATAAATATATCATTGTAAAACAAAGCTTAGAAAGTCTTTCCAAAAAAACACAGTGAGTAAGATAAATATATGTAATCACAAGATAACACATAAGAGCTTGTTTTTATACTAGTTCACTCAACATAAGCTATGTCCAGTTCTCCTTTAACAGCTGTTAAAAGGGTTCCACTATAATCATCTTATTACAAAATAAGTATTCTTCACAGCCATTTCTGACTACAAATATTCTCTATGTCACTCCTAAAGTGAGCTTCATGAATTTGAACGTTAGAGAAGATTTCTTTCTGTTGTCTCACACAGTAGAATGTTGAAGTAGCTTTAACTATGCTTGTGTGACAGGAGCAAGTTTCTATTACAGCTATCTTTTAGCTAAAAGTGTGCATCCCAATGTTGATTGGTTCTTTTGGTTGTACCTACACACTTTACATAATACGAGACATACAAACAATACGAGGAATCAAATAAAGTAATGTGAAAGAGAGTCTCCTTTTCTTTCTGTTGCAGCAATGCCTTTATTTGTGTATAGAATTAATTATATAACACATATTCCTTAACACATATGACAGATTATGTTCTGTTCTTGCACAGACAAAGTCTGGCTTAATAGATATTGTCTGGCTTAGCTTCAGACATCATTTGACTTAACATACACATTCTTAATTAAAAGACATGGTCTGTTCTAGCTTTAGACATCGTTTGGTTCAGCTTCAGACATCGTTTGGCTTGGCAAACACATCCTTAATTAAAAGACATGGTCTGTTCTAGCTTTAGACATCGTCTGGCTTAGCTTCAGACATTGTTTGGCTTAACAAACACATTCTTAATTAAAAGACTTGGTCTGTTCTATCCTTAAACATCGTCTGTCTCAGCTTCAAACATCGTCTGGCTTAACAAACACATTCTTAATTAAAAGATATGGTTTATTCTAGCCTTAGACATCGTTTGACTCAACTTCAGACATCATTTGGCTTGGCCTCAGACATTGTCTAGCCTTGCATCACACATCATTTGGTCTGGCATTAGATATCGTCTAGCCTTGCATTAGACATTGTTTGGTTTGAAGACTTTGCATGATCTATTAAGAGTTCATTTTAGTCTCTTTATAAGCAATTCCAGTGCTAGATTTTCCCATTATAAGTTATCAGACAGTTAGAGTATAGGTTTTAAGTTGAGAGAAATTACCATTGTCTATTCTTACTTTGATTTTCTAAAGTCACTTAATCTGAAATCATTAATTGATCAAATATTATCACATTTGTTATTATTAAAACCTATCAAGGTATTAGGGATTAGACATCATCAAATGTCTTGGTTCTAACAATCTGACCCTCCTCCTCAGAGCTCTCAGACTCCTTCTTTCTCTTCCTATCAATTCTCATTCCACCATTTTCTCCCTGCGATCACACAGTGACTGGAACTCGTCTTACTAGCACTGCGTTTCCTCACACCATACCAAACCCTAATTCAATTGAACAGAAGCCAAATCCAAAACCAAAGAACACAGAAAAAGCACAAATTTTATTTTAAGGAATTCACTTGGAGCACACGATAACAATAACTGCAGTTAAAGAAAACGAGAAAAGGTCACGTATTAAGATGGTGTTGCTAGATGGAAGGATCTTATCAACAAAATTCAAAAGAATGAATAATTAGAGCAGGAAAAAAGGAGAGGGAGAAAAACGAAATGTGAAACGCGAAAGAGGAATAGTGACAAAGATGAGAGAGTAATAGAAAACTTGTACCTTCTTCTTAATTTAGCTTCTTAAATATTCTTGTCAGTAAGAAAAAAGTAGTTATTTTTTCTTTTCAAGATCTCTTAATCTTTATTTTTATCTTTTGTATATGAAAAAATAATATTTTTTATCTTAAAAAAATGATTTCCTGTTGAAAAGAGTAACGTTTTTTTATTTTTATGTTATGTCATTTAATAAAAGGTATTAATTGTTTTATATTTTTAAAAATATATAAAGATATTATTATTTTTATTTAATGCTTTCTTTATAAAAATATCACTATGTTTGATAACTAAGACAAAAGTAATAATATTACACTATCAAAAATAATAAGCCAAATAGTATTACATTAGTTATAAGGGCTGCTCATAAGAAAATCAATAAGGAAATTCTTCAAGTAAGTATATATAGATTGACAAATAATTTTGCAATATATATAAAAGTTATGTTATAATTAATTATCATTTAAATATTAATCTCCTAACTAATAGTTTATATATTGCAAAAATATTTAATATTAAGTTATATAAGTGGTAGAAAAAAAGTTGGAGAAAAAAATATGTTTTTAGTCTCTAAAATAATGAACATTTTTATTTTTAGTTTTAATATTTGTTTAATACTCAGGTATAAAAATATATCTTCCCCTTAACGGGAAATTGGAATTTGGGTCAACAGCTATAAACCCTAAGCAACTATAACTACTACAATTTGGGTTGCAAGAATCAAGATGGAACATCGGAACACAGAATCAGATTCTGGAGGAGATGTATCTTCAGCCAATGCAATCCTCCTTGGAGCTTTAGCTCCTGGTGTTAATGTCCGTATTTTCACTCTGCGATCTCTTCCATTTTTAACTTTCATACATTTTTTTCATCAGAATTTGTGATTTTTTTTTGTTGGTTTTGTTTGTTTGATTCAGAGTCCTACATGGATCACTTTAAAGTCCACTTTTTTAATGCTGGGTATCTGTCTTGCTGTTATGCTGGCCTTAGCATTCTCTTCCAGTGACTCATGGTTGATTTTCCATGTTGCATTCCTTGTTCTAATTTTGCGTCACCCTCTTCTTGCTTCTAAGCTGGTACTTTCATTCTTCTTCCCTATTGTAAATTGCATTGCTTTCAAATTGAACTTAAGATTTCATTCATCATCTATGCTTCCTATGCTGTTTTCATCCTTATGAAGTCTAAATTTGATCATGTACCAAACCAACTAGGCCCTAATTATTTGTGAATATCATGTAATATTCTATTTGACTGTGTTGGTTCCTAAATGACACAACTTGGTTTGGAAGTGTTGTCTTTGTAATTAGGAAGACCAAGTTTTATGCTTGATGCATGAGTTGAGGCTTTTCATGTATCATGTATGTATGTATGTTTGTGTGTGTTTTATTTTATAAAAGTGTGTGTGTGTATGTCTGGCACTTTAGCAAAACGCTTTGTAATGGATTGATTTGGTTACAACTAATGGATTTTGCATGGATTAGATTTAGTTTTTCACAGTGCAATAGCATGGAAAGGAACACATAGGTGCAGATATGATTAATCAGCACATTGTGTTCCCTACTTCCCTCATGTGGAAGATTGCAAAGAGAAGAATAAAAAGGAAATGCATGTTATATCATTGTAGTATATGTAGAAGTAAATTTGTGAAAAAGCATTGATTTTCTTTTGGCATCTAATTATGAGTCAGTTGTTTTGTTGGTTAGAACTTAGAATTTTCACTGGCGGTGGTGGTTTTCCTTTGCAGTACTGAATACATTTTTTCTGCAGGTTTCTTGCAGAAACTGGTTTAGTCTCTGTTGAACATCAAATGCGTGAGTTGGGCTTAGAGAGTAAGGATCATGTAGAGAACCCAAAGAGCAAATGACTTTTGTTGAACATCAGGTTAAAATAGAAAAGTAGGATTTGTAGGATAGAATCTGATTCTGAGAAAACAAACTATCCTATCATTATTATTGTAATGATCAGTATATAGAGCATCCGATGTGTACTCTGACACGATTTTCACTTGATAATACCTCTGTTTTCTCCTGTTTTTGTGAAATTATATTCTTCATCTGTACATTGGTTTAAGTCATTGACTGCATTGTTCTTTATCTGTAAACAATTTTGTTCCACTTCGAAATGTATCTCTGGAGTTCTAGCTTTGTTTACATAGATTCCTAATTGTAAATGACAAAGTCACGAAGTGAGTAAGAGAGTCTGGTTTAGAGTAATTAAGAGGATCTACTTCAATTCATAGGCAAAAAACTCTAGTTTCTACGTTTTTCTAAATTTTTAACGTGAAAATCTCAACATACATACGTCCAAAACGTGTAAACAAATAAACATGCACTAAATAAATCTTAGTAAACTTACATAATCTGAAACTTCCCAGTAAAAGTAATTTTGCAGATTTGATGAACTGTGTTTATCGTCAATTATATATAGTCATATAGTCATTTTTTCCTCTGGAAGTAATGGTTTTTCTTTACTTGGATTTTCTCGTTAACTCAATAAAAATCACATCACTTGATATCAAAATCAAAAACCATCTTTTGTCCCCGTTAAACCCTCGTAGAAATCTAAGACTTCAGCCTCAATATCTTCATGAGACGTAATTATCGTACCGTCTTCCTTATGCAACTGATTCAAACTTTTGGAACTCTTTTTAGCTTTAATGGTAACATGGAAATATGAATTATTTCCATCACCCAATCGAAGCCATTCAATATTGGATTTTTGTTGTAACGTCTTCTCTTCCAAGGAATTCCAATTGATAACCTCCTCTGTATACCGCTTTACAGTCTCAATTTTGCTACTATTCCATCTATCATCTGCAAGGCTTTGTTGGGCATGTTGTAGATTTTGTCTAGCCTCTTTAACTCTAGACGGGATATGATGCAGAGGTCTATTGATTTTTTTCAAAGCAGGTTTTAGCCGTTTCAGCTTCTCCCAAAGCACAAACATCGGTCTGCCATTCAATGGTTCTTGCCAGCTATTACTAACAGTGCTATGAAATTCCTCCAATTCAGTCAAACAGTTTGAGAATTTAAAATGAAATTGCCGACCTGTAGTTTTCCCTGGATCAGCCAAACAAAGTAAAGCGTGGTCCAATACGCTCGGAGGCAGGATTTGGAGCGTTGTGTCCATGTTGTCTTGGAACCATTCCAAATTCCCCAACACCCTATCAATTCTAGAATAGATCAAACCATCAGTTTGCTTGTTCGACCAAGTGTAGTAATCACCCGTGCTGTCCTTTTCAAAAGTCCCCGTATTTCGCATCATATTTGCCAAGTCTTCATATTCTGACTCAGTGACCAAATTACCACCAACTCTATCTTTAGCTTTCAAGACATTATTAAAGTCATCAAGCAAGACCCAAGGACCATGTTGATTGCCATGAATACAATCGATATCAGTCCACAAAGTTCTACGCTGATCCAGCTTGTTAAGGGCATAGATCGCTGTGATCCAATAAAGAAAATTACCTGTCAGATCATATACGCCACAATGGAGCAATTGACTAGTCTCCCTTACAAACTTTATGGTAACCTTGTTAGTATCCCAATTTAACCAGATTCTGCCATTGGAATGGCTAGAATAATTGTCCAGAAACTCACCTTGCAACTTGAGTTTGTTTCGAATATTGCGAGCCTTAGCTTGTTTTACCCTTGTCTCAACTAAGATCGTGATCATAGGCCGAAGCTCTAGAAGATAGGAGCCTATCTCCTTTAGCTTACCTATATTATTAAGCCCCCTTACATTCCAACTAATTATCATGGAGCACCATCTTGATACACTAGAGGGTCATTCAAATCCTCTAGTGCCTCAAAGCCATTCGTGCATTGGATCGATTTAGGCGTGCAATTAACCACAATTTTTTTTCCACTATCTTTTTCGTTTTTGCTCCTGCTAGACCACTCATGGTTATATTTAGCCATATTCCCAGTATCATCAGGTTCTACCAAATTAAGGACAGTTGTAGATGTATTCGCGAATTGAAAGTCGGCAAATTTTGTACCTTTCACACCAGGTGTGCCTGCAATTTTTTCATCAAACTGTGTACTTTTCAGCCCATTTTCAACAATATTTGTACTCTTCAAACCATTTTCAACAGTTTCTATATTATACAAACCAGTGCTATCTTCCTTTAATTGAACTTGTGATGTCCAAACTTGTGAAATGCTGCCTTGCTTAGGTTTCATCTGCCAGACCTTCTTTGCTTTTACTTCTTCACAGTGATGTCCAAACTTTTGACATTTATCACAAAACATCGGCTTCCATTCATAATGCACAGGCTGCTTTAGTTTCTTCCCCTTACTATCTTTGATGGTTATATTAGTTGGCAATTTTTGAGTAACATCCACCTCCACCAATATCCTAGCGTACGATACTCGATATATTTTAGCGGTGCATTCATCCGTTGTTATCGGTTTTCCAAGGGCACTTCCTATCTTACTAAGACTCCTGGCTCCCCATAGATGGAGTGGCAGCTGTGGCAATTGTATCCAAATCGGCAATGTTCGCAACATATCTTATTTCAGGTTAAATCCCAATTTCCATTCTCTAAGCAACATAGGCATGCTTCTGACTGTATAAGGGCCTCTTAACATAACTTCATCCATGTCTTTGTGCGTGTTGAACTTTAACAGAAAGTAACCATCATCGTGGTAATAGATAGCAGAGCAGTTGGACAAAGTTCCATGCTTTCGTAATGAATTGCTTCACCCCATTCATGCTCAATTCTCCACCAAGGACATACATGACCAAGGCATTTTCCCGCAATTTCTTCTCGGACACGATATCCTCCTCATCAATTGCGATTTCAATCTCCCCATCCACCAAGGTTGGTTGAACATACTCAATCGCCATTCCTTTTGCAGGGTTTCTATTATCATTGAGTACATCTATCCATAGTTTCCTCTCTTCTTTCGGATCATCCTTTGCATCACAGGTTATTTTGGGAATAAGGGTTTCTGGCATTGAAACTGATGAATCGTCTGCGATTACTTCGATTTCCCCCACAACTTGGTGCTTTGTTGAATCGTCTTCTTGGTTATTCACGATCTCTTGCTCAGCATTGTTTGTTTGGCTCGCTGGTGACGATTGCGCTGTCTTTTTCGGCCGCCCTCGCCCTCTCGACATCGCCTTACTCCTTTAAATCATATATTTTGGTGTCATATTAATATTATGGCCATGAGAGGGGGGCCTCAACTTAGCATGGAACAGAGGGAACAGCTTGTAGCCCCTATAACTGATCAAGAAATACGTAAAGTGTTGAATGGCATTGGTGACACTAAAAGCCCGGGGATAGATGGTTTTGGAGCAAAATTTTTCAAAGCCAGTTGGAATATTATAGGGAATGATGTGGTTGCTACTGTTAGAGATTTCTTTGAGAATGAAAGGATCTACAAGGCTTTTAATTGTACTTTGGTAACACTCATCCCAAAAAGTGAGGAAGCCAAAACTATTAAGGAATATCGGCCTATTGCAGGGTGCACTACAGTATATAAAATAATTTCTAAAATTATTACTGCTAGAATGGGAAGGGTGATGGAGAGCATCGTTGGTAAGAGCCAAGCTGCATTTGTCCCTGGCCAACATATTCATAATCACATACTTCTGGCTTACGAGTTGATTAAGGGATACTCTCGAAAAGGTGGGACTCCCCGCTGTATGATGCAAATAGACCTCCATAAAGCATATGATATGGTTAACTGGGATGCACTGGAATGTATTTTGAAAGAGATTGGTATGCCTCAACAATTTATTAGATGGATCATGATAGCTGTGACCACTGTTTCATACCGTTTCAATGTCAATGGTTGTCACTCTAACCTTCTGCAGGCTAAGCGTGGCCTCCGTTAGGGAGACCCCATGTCCCCCCTCCTCTTTGTTATTGTTATGGATTATCTGAATAGAATTCTGCATGACACGCAGAAGAATCCTAATTTTAACCATCATGCTAAATGTGAAAAGCTTAGTATTACTAACCTAGCTTTTGCAGATGATTTATTTCTTTTTTCGAGAGGCGATCCCATATCTGTGGATCTTATGATGAAGGCTTTCAAGATTTTTTCCGAGTCCATTGGTCTTATTGCTAATCCTAGTAAATGTAAGATTTACTTTGGTGGTGTAGAGGATGAAAGCAAGAGGAATATTCTCAATCTTCTTGGTTTCTTCAAGGCCCTCTTCCATTCAGTTACTTAGGGGTCCCGCTCACTTGTAAAAAACTTTCTATTCACCACTATATGCCTTTAGTGGATAAGATAGTGGGGAGAATCAATCACCTGGAGCACTAAACTTTTGACTTATGCAGGTGTGTTCGACTTATAAGGAGTGTGACGTTTGCTATTGCAAATTCTTGGATGCAATGCTTTCCTATCCCGAAGTATGTTGTTCACAAAATTGAAGCTATTTGCGAGATCATTCCTGCGGACGGGAGGGCAAGAGATCAAGAGAAAGAGTCCAGTTGCACGGGACTGCGTGGTGCAAACCGAAGGATTATGGAGGACTAAACATTATTGACCTTACGGTTTGGAATAAGGTAACTATCTTTGAAACTCCTTTGGAATCTTAGTGGTAAATCGATAGTCTATGGGTGAAGTGGGTAAATGCCTACTACTTGAATAAGGACACACTGATGAATGTGAGTGTAAAGACTCACAACTCTTGGATTATGAAAAGTATCCTGAAGCATCGTAGTAGCATTTTGGATATCCAACCTATATGGGACAGTATGCTAGAAAAAAACCAATTTGGTATGAAGGAGGTTTATAAAAATCTTTGCACCAACACTCCAAAAGTGCGCTGGCATAATCTGTTTCGGGGGAATACAGCGAGGCCTAGAGCTCTGATGACTCTATGGCTTGCTTGTCATGGGCGGTTAGCCACTAAGAACCGTCTGAAAAAATTTGGTATGATTGAAGATAGTAAGTGTTGTTTCTGTTCTGCTGAAGAATCAATTAATCACTTGTTTTATGGCTGCCCGGAGCTTAATATTATTTGGACTAAAGTTCTTGATTGGGTCCAAATAAAGAGAGTACCGCGTGAGTGGAATGAAGAGTTAGAGTGGTTAATTTCATCCACAAAAGGGAAGGGGAAGAGACATGCAATTTTGAAACTAGCTGCTGCTGAAAATTTATATGGAGTTTGGAGATACCATAACGATAAGAGTTTCGGTAATACTGTTGATAATACAAAAATAGCGGATAATATTATAGATATGATAGTTTACAGAGGTTGGTACAGTGGGAATCTTAGAGATCATATAGCTAAACTAATGATGGGTTAATTTCTCTCTGGTTTGCGTTTGTCTTTTTTGGTGGTTGGATCCTAGCGATCACCTTGTACTTAACTATTACTTTTTGAATCAATACAAAGTTATTTATTCAAAAAAAAAAAAATCAAAAACCTAAAAATAAGCATGTAAGCATTTTAAATTTTGAGCCTTGATGAAGACAATGAAAACAGGAAAAAGCCATTAAGCAAAACAATAGTTAAGCACACCTGAATCAAAGGCGATGAGGATCGAAGTCTATGAGGACACCTCCCTACCAGTGGAAGATTCACACAATCCTTCAGCAACTGAAGATAGTCTCTTGAATATAAAGAGAGAAGAATAATTGAGTCATCGACTTTGTATAGAGTTTTTTTTAAGTGGAAAAACTCTCAAAAACACTTCTAACTGAGTATCCAAAAATGCTCTTAGCCAAACATAAATTGGATGAGCATAAATACAAATCAAACAATATATTTAATTCAATCTGAACAAGTGGCTTTATGAAGAAACTGTTCACTTTCATAAAACTTTGAACAAAAATTGAACAATGTTTCACTTCCTTAACAAGAACCACTCTATATCACAAAGATTGACATCTAACAATTACATCAGCTTCACAAATCTCATTACTTCCATAATTCTTCCATTGGAATCCCACGCTCCTCAGCAACCTCACGAAACTGCTTCATTTTCTGCACAGCAGCAATGGTCGCTCTGGCATTGTTGAGTGCATTATTACTCCCTAGTTGCTTTCCCAAAGCATTATCAACTCCGGCCATTTCAAGAACAATTCTCACAGACCCACCTGCAATAACTCCAGTACCGGGAGAAGCAGGTCTAAGCATCACCTTTGCTGCTCCATAATCTCCATCAGCTCTGGGAAAACAAAAAACAACACAAAAATTAGCAATTCATAATTTTTAACTCATCAACATTCATGCATAAATAACTCATCCAACATAAGGTCAACCAATCCAGATTCACAGAGATCAGAGTCACTGACATGCATACATACATACTTTTACTCCGAGTAAAGGTTCCAACTCTCATCAGGAAGAAACTAAGCACCTCAAGTCCTATTCAAGTTAAGGAACTTCCACAACAAAGCCTCTCTGGTTACAATGGGAGATAGGATTCAAGCTACTATTGCTTAAAGTGATCATAATACTCTGTTCCAACCTCAAGTCTGTTTACTGCATATTAGGCTTACCTTTAACTCTCATTGCTTGCTTGCTTAAAGTCACTACTGATCATGGCTAAAAGTTCTTTATGGATTTGTCCTTAAAAGAAGTTTCAGTGGGTAAAGAAAGCAAAGAGTTTATAAACTATCCCTGACCTTGATTTCTAAGTATTTTGAGACTTTTTGGTGGGATGGATCACTATGCTTCTTAATCTATCATACACCTTTTCAATTTTTGGCACTCTGGAATTGTTCTTAATCAAATACTCTGAGTCACAAGTGCCACACGCATACTAGTGTGTTTGGATAGCTACCGGAATCGACTTTGGCCCCCAAAATCATGGTGAAAAATTGAAAAGTGGAATCAACTAAGTGCATTTTTGGTTTCGTGTTGCAAAATAGATTCTGAGTACAAAATTGATTTATATAGTGTTTGGAACTGCGTCAATTCTTTTCATACGCACTTTCTGGCCAGTACTTACCCAATGCAGCTTCCGCATCGCATCCAAATGCCCAAATTGACGTGAATTTGTCTCCATGGACGTTTCGAAACACGCATTTAGATAGTGAATTTTACTTCAAAATCAATTATGTCAACTATACGATTACATCTATGAGCTCCTAGAAATTTAGTAAGAAATACATGTCCACACTCACTAACTAGTTTGCACTACCCATTGAATTGAACAAAACTAGATAGAATATAGGAAGTGTAGAGACGGACGAACCTGTGGGGAAATGTGGAGTACTTAGTCATGGGGACCTTGATGATGTTCCTCCTGGCATTGACGGCAGACTTCTGAACGGCGGCAATGACTTCCTTAGCCTTCCCAACTCCGACGCCGACCTGACCCTTCTTGTCCCCCACGACGACGACAGCGCGGAACCTGAGCTGCTTGCCTCCCTTGACGACCTTGGTGACCCTCCTGACCTGCACCACCCTCTCCTCGAACCCGTCCCTGATCTTCTCCTTCTTCGCGCCCGACCCGAACCCGGTCTCCTTCTTCACCTTGGCGTCCATCACGTAGACGTCGTTGCCGAGGACCGAGACGCCGCTGTAGCCGGGGCCGTAGAGCTCCTCGTAGGCGGCCGCGATTTCGTCCTCGGTCTCGAGAGGGCCATCGTCGAAGGAGGGGGGCGGGACGAATCCCTCAGGGGGCTCTGGGGGGTTGAAGGTGATGTCGTCCTGCGGGTTGACGCTGTCGAAGAAGGAGGTGTCGATTTCGTCGGAGGATTTGGATTTGAGAGTGAGAGGCCTGGAGAGGAGGGAGGAGGGCTTGAGGGATGCTGGAGGGAGGAGAGAGAAGCGGGAGAAGAGGGAGAGAGAGGAGAGGGAATTCAGAGCGGAGGAGAGGGAAGTTGCAGCCATGGAAGAGGAAGAAGGTTTATCCTGATCCTCAAAAAATGAACACTCTGTGGACTGGTGATAGAGGTGACCGCGGAGTACTGGATGAGGTGAAAATGAAAATAACTGATTAAGGGGGCTAGGCTAGATTTTTTTTTTAAAATTATTTAAATATATAATTATTAATAAAAAAATTATTTATTAAATAATAAATTTTATAAAATTAGTTATTAGTTTTATTCATAAAATTAAAATCATTTTTTATTTTAAATGATAGAAAATACCTGCATTTATAATTTTAAATTATTTTTTAAAATTTTGAAATACTTTTGATCTCTGGTACATAAATAATCATAATTTCACAATTAAAAAAAATTAAATAAACTTATTAAATTTTATAACAATTATAATATATAAATAGAAAAATAATAATTCACCAAATATAATTAGTCTTGATAATAATAATTAATGAAAAATTTTAAAATATTTTGTTATTAGTTAGTATATTATATATTTTTGAGTTAGATTATATATCAACGTATATTATTTGAAAAGATTATTAATATATAATTATAATAATATATATTATATATTTATTAATTATTTTTTTTATTAAAAATTATATATATATATATATATATATATATGAGACTGTTAATATTCATTCTAATTTGGAGTATGTTAGAAATCAACATCAAAATATTTAGATGAAAATATTCTTTATTTTTATTTTTATTTAAAATATTTTTTAAGGATATTATAGTAATTTAATATTTAATTAAGAAAAAATATTTTTTTCTCACTTCATTTATGATAAAATTTATTTTAGAAGAAAATAATTGATTATGATAAGAAAGAAAAATATTTTATATTTAATTAAATATTAAATTATTAAAATATCTTTATTTAATGCACAAAAATAAAAAAACATAAGAGATATTTCAGTTCAAATATTTTGGTGTTGGTTGTTAATATCTTCCAAACTAAACTAGAGTGAGATTGAGGGGAAATGAAGCCTCTTGCTCCCTAGATCTATATCTGATGACCAAACACTAATTATAATTTGCCATGTCCTTGAGGAGAAGTAATTATTATTTATTTTTTTTTACTAAGAAGGAGAAGTAATAATAAAAATAGTTATTATTCATGTGTATTTATGTCTGAAAACAATAAAAAACTATTCACATACATTTTGAAAAAAATAAAATTGTATAATTGTTATAATCACTTCGATAACTCTTTGTATATAACACTTTGCCATTGAATGTAACAATTCATTTTTTTTTGTCACTTTTATATTAATATAAACAAATACTTCTAGTAAAAATAAAAATGTAAATTTACTATTTATTACTAAATATTATAAACTAATTAAATTGTATGTAACTTTTATATCTTAAATTCCATCATCAATTTATTTTATATGAAATATTCATAAATTTGAATTAAAAACTTGCTTTTAAAAAATAAAAATGATCAAACATGTCAAGCCTGCTTCACTTTTTCCTTTACCTATTTCACATTGGTGTTACTGTTACCAAGCATGTAAAGTATAAGCCTTCATGTATAACAAAGCGACTATTAAAAGAAACATAACAGTAGTAAGTTTCATGTATTTATTTAAATATAACCATATGATTTAAATATATAAAAATATGTTTTAAATAATATTTTGTTTTTAAGATATTATATCTATTTTTATGAAAGACATGCTAATTATCGATTATTTAGGAAGTTATCATTATGAAAGACCACCTATCAAATATTATAAATTTATTAAAATAACTTATAAAATATTTTCTTATAAACTATATATTTCATATTTATTAACATCTAAAAAATATAAAATAATTAACCTATCTCTGTGATTATTAAAGATATGAGTATAATTTTATAGAATCTAATCCTAACAACATTGTGAAGAATTTCATACTTATATGATTTCACACTCGTATAATCAATATTTTTTTTTTATGAATAAAGAAATTAGAAATAGGACATTAAGACCTATAAAAAATAGTGTATGAGGTATCAACAATTAAAGTAATTAGAAGTTGAAGCTGGACAAGAATTTAATAAAATAAATGGGGAGGAGGATTTGACTCCTGACTTAGTAAAAATGTCTGTCACAGCATTTCCCTACCTAAGGCATTTCCCTACCTAAGCATGTGCTTAAAACTAATATTTTAAGGCAGTTGTATGTAACTACGAATGACCGAGACCACACCTGCATGAAGATGAACAACGTCGAAGCCCTCAATGATGAATTTCAGAGAAGTGGTGGAATCGGTCTCACAAATAACATTAGAGAAACCTTTTATGTGGGCAAGTTTAATGCCATGGAAAATGGCACACAGCTCAGCAGTGGTGTTTGAAGTAAAATCACAGTTACCCATATAACTCGTGATCCAATTACTTGCAAAATCTCATAGAACGCCACCAAAACCTGACAAGTCAAGATTACCAAAGGAACTACCGTCCATATTGATCTTGATGTAGTTTTGCAGAGGAGGTTCTCAATTTACCAGTGTCATCTTTATCGGGGATGAGCTGGTCAAGCTTGTCCCTTGGGTTGGATGTAAAAGAGAGCTTATTTGACTATGCATATACTAGTTTGGCCAAACTATATCGTTAAAAACCACCTCATTCCTCGCATGCCAGATCATCCAGCAGGTGATGTCGAATAAGAGTTGAGAATTCCCTTAAATGTTACTTTTGACCCAGTATGCAACATCATTAACGAAGAAATTAAGACCATATTGCAATTGGATATATTGCTACACCTTACATGCATAGGGGCAATCGTGAAGGATATGAATCCATGTTTCATTGGCATCTCCACACTTGCAACAAGAAGAATCAGCAGTAATATGCCGCATGAAGCAGAAAGAGTTAGTAGGAAGGCTCCTTCTATAGGTGAGCTAGATAAAGTGTCTAACATTCTCAGGTAGCTTAGACTTTCACACCTACAATTAGAACTTAGCACAAGTAGGATGAAAAGCAGGCTCTCGGCTTAACCATGCATAGGCGGACTTGGTATCATACCTTCTCGAGCTAAATGCACTCCACTTAATAGTATCTGGCATAAAAGGATTAAGGAACAAGTACGGAAGAGTGTTCCGAATGTCTTGGGGCAAGGTTGTAGTAAGGATGTCAAAGTGCCAATAGCTATCAAAATAGACATCCTTAACACGTAATTTCATGTCCCTCTCATGGACACCATCCACCATGCCATACAAGGGTCCCTCCTTCAGCCAAGGATCAAACCAAAATGAGCAATCTTTGTCCCTAATCTTGAATGTGAAACCTTGCTTGAGATGAGATAAGGCTTTCATGATAAAAGACCAAACATATGAGCTGCATGTGGAATTCTTAAGGTGAAGAATATTCTTTTGGCCAATATATTTAGCATATAGCAATCAGACCCACAACTTACCCTTGCCGTGCAAAAGATCCCACACATGCTTGCTAAGCAGGGAAACGTTAGCCTGATGACATCGACAAATGCTCAAACCTCCTTTAGCGCAAGTTTTAGAGATAGTAGATCAATCTACCTAGTGATTGTGATTCCCTCCCTAGATGAAGCACCTTAACCTAGAGTCAATTTTATTGCAAACTCCCTTCGGGATCCACAGGTTTTGCATAGAGTAGGAGGGGATAGCAGATATAACCGACGTAGCCAAAGTTACTCTGCCAGCACGGTTAAGGAGTTGGCCCTTCCAACCTGCAATGCTGTTATTGATGCGATTTGTGAGGGAGGCAAAATCCGCCTTAGTGGTCCTACTTACCAAGAGAGAGAACCCCAAGTATCTGCCTGGATTATGAGTGTACTGGAACTCCAATATAGTGGAAAATTGCTGGATTTTATTCTGCGGAATATTCTTAGAGATGAAGAACTTAGATTTCTAGTTGTTGAATTTCAAGCTAGAAGTAAGGCAAAATAGTCGGATAACATCCTAAACCAATTACACTTGACTTGTCGACGCCTTAGTGAACAATAGATAATCGTCGACAAAGAACAAATGTGATATCTTAGGGCCACCTCTGGAGACCGTAACTGGTTGCCAATCCCCACTAGCCACTTTCTCCTAAATGAGAAGCACTAGCTTCTCCATGCACAAAAGAAAGAAATAAGGTGACATCAAGTCTCCCTGACGAAGACCATGTTTCGATGAGAAAGAAGGCAATCTCTCTTTCTATTTTTGGGACAGGGACGTAATAGTAGTGCAGTTCATAACCAAGTCTATCGTGTTGTCTGGAAACCCAAATTCCTTCAAAGTCAATCTCAAGAAGCTCCAATCAACCCTATTATAAGCTTTTTCAAAATCGATCTTAAACATAACATAGCCAATTTTCCTAGTCTTCTTATGCATACTATGAACAATCTCTTGGGTGATGATGTCATTATCACAAGTTCTCCTTTTGGGGATGAAACCACTTTGAAGGGAACCAATGATAGAGTTTAGGTGTGGTCGAAGGCGATTCACTAGGACCTTGGAGACCAAGTTGAATAGAACATTACAAATACTAATCAGTCTAAAGTCCCTGATGGATGTGGGATTCTCCGACATAGGAATGTGAACTATTAAAGTATTAGTCATTTGGGGTGGGACAATAGTTGTGGTAAAAATCTCAGCTACCATGCGCGTAATATCACCCTTGATATGAGGCCAGAAGGTTCTGAAAAATATAGGTTGAAATTCGTTTGCCCCAAGGGCTTTGTAAAGGTTCATGCTAAAGAGGGCATCCTTCACCTCCCGCAACGTGACGATAGCGGCTAGGCCGAGGGAGACATGGTCCTCCAATCAAGGAACATGCGCTAGCTGTAAGCAATTGGGAAGGCATCTAGTAGTAGATTGGAAGAGACCTTGGTAAAACAATTGAGCTTCCTTCTAAATAAAGGATACATCTGAGTGCACTAAATATTATCGATAAATAGGCCATAAGTGTTATTTTTGCGTCTTCTGATAACTGTCTGAGTATGAAAGGATTTGGTATTCTTGTTGCCAAACCTTACCTAATTCTCACGGGACTTCTGGAACTATAACATTTCTTCGCAAAAAAGGATTTGGTTGTACTGGTCCTACAGGGCTTTCTTCAACTGAATCAAGTCGGAAGTAGCCTGAGTCTCTAGTTCTCGATGAACTCCTTTGATATGATATTTCAGCTTCTTTTTGTCTCGAAAAATATTCCCAAAGACCTATTTCTTAAAGATGATAGAGTTGTCACAGACCTTATTAAGCTTATGGAAAGCGTCTCTGGTAGTTTGACCCTATGTTTGTGTCATAATATTCGCATACTCCGAGTGGGAAAGCCAAGCTGCTTGAAAATGAAAGGAAAGGTTTATGCAGGAGTCAGCTTTTCGGCAAGAAAGAAAGAGAGGGTTGTGGTCTGAGTTGTGGGGGAGAAGTGTTTCCAGCAATGCATTGGGGTAGGCAAGATGCTAGTCAGCATTAGCCACGCACCTATCGAGTTTTTTTTGTATGAACCCTGTGCTTGGATATTTTTGCACCACGTGAAGAAGCTCCCTGTGGTTTCCATGTTAATAAGGCCACATTGGGTGAGAACGTCGTAAAGAGCATTGACCTTGGTTTGGTGAAAGGCTCTCCCTATGACCTTCGATGGTTGAGTAATCTCATTCCAATCGCCAATGACCAGCCACGGTCTTTCCATGTCATTGCCAATCTTGATCAAGTGGTCCCAAAGAACAGCCCTCACCGTAGGAATAGGAGAGACATACAGCGTGGAGCAGTTCCACCTACTATTCACCTTCTCTAGCCTGAAGGCAATACATTGATTCGTGGAGTGTAGAAGAGTGAAGTTGACATCTAGCCTTTCTGACAAGACCCAAATACCTCCTGCATGTCCTCTAACCTCTTGGATAAACACTTTCTCTTACCCTAGTGACTTCTAGAATTTTTCAACCTTATGGAATTGAATGTGAGTTTCATAGATGAAGAAAAGAGAAGGTTTATGGGTTTTAATCATATGTTTGATGTGCCGTTTTGTACAGTGGCCAATCACTCCTCTTATGTTCCACGATATGATGGATATATCTTGTAAGCAATTCATGATAACATAGTGAAAAGAGGAGGGGAACTTAAGCCAAGGCCTTACATTGGCATGGCTTGGCTTTCAGGGACTAGCTCTTGAGCCACATTGGCCACCCTATTACCTTGAGAATCTTCAATCATAACCACGTCAGTATTAAGGTTCGGTGCAATAGCATTAGCATGCACACCATGTACTGTGGTGTTGACCCCATCTTGATTTACGTGATTATTTGCATGAATATTGAACACGGACAATAATGGTGTTGATGTGGGGTCTAGTGGAGTAGTAGGAGCTGGAGGTAATACCTTGTTATTTGTCTCACGTGAATTCATGTTGATCTTTGCAGCATTTTGAATTAATTGTGCAATAGGGGTAGAAAATTTGCACGCGACCTTTTATGAGTAGGTGGGGCCACATGACTAGATTGATTTGCATGATTGATTTTAAAAATTTTCACTTTCTCTTTCTTGCCACGAATATTGTGGTTCTGTTGTGGGAGAGAGAATTTATTCTTATCCTTTTTTAAAACAAAATCCTGAGTCGTCATATTCTCTTTCTTTTTTGAATTATTGTTGTTTCGTTTCTTCTGTTGCACGATGAGCCAATCACCGTGAACAGGATCATGATTGACATTCGTTATTTTTGTTGCGGTTTCCACCCTGCTCTCCTGAATTAATGGGGACATTAATTTTAATAATTGGAGACATAACTACTGTTGTTTAGGTGGTCGCCGGAGCAATTGGCAGCACTGTTCCCTACGGAGTTGATAGTGGGGTTTCCAATGAAGGTTCTAGTTGCTTCTTAGTACACTCCCTTGTAACATGGCCATTGTTGGTATAGAGCAATAACAAAGAAAAAGGAATAAGAAAAGGAGAGAGAAGACACAAAGTATTTACGTGGTTCGGCACATAATGTATGTACCTACGTCCACGGCTACACTAAGAAAAACTTTTTATTTCGTACATCTTAAAGCTTACAAGGTGTCTCTATATATAACACTAATGAGACATAAGTTTTACAAACCAAGCGATGTGGGACTTTGGAACTGAGACAACAATCTAACAATTCTCCCACTTGGGGTCTAAGTTCCAAACTATAGCAGCTCCTTGTAAGCAATGAGTTCATCAACTCTTCACCTAGTGTAGCGCCTTCATCTTCAACTATCCTCGAAGGCCAACTGAGGCAATGCAAAGCCTCAGCTTGTCAGTTGTAATAGCTTTAGTCAACATATCTGCTGGATTCTCTGATCCTAAGATCTTCAGCAAAGATAAGTCTCCATCATTTATCAGCTCCCTGATAAAATGGTATCTTAATTGAATATGCTTGCATCTAGAATGGAAGACTGGATTCTTAGCAAGACTTATAGCACTTTGACTGTCACTGAACATTGAAGCATTATCTTGTTCTTTCCCTAATTCATTGAGAAAATTCTTTAGCCAAATCATCTCCTTAGCTGCTTCTGAGATAGCTGTGTACTCGGCTTCGGTGGTTGAGAGAGCAACTCGATGTTGAAGTTTGAACTTCCAACTCACAGCAGTACCTCCCAAAGTAAAAATGTAGCCTGTGGTGCTTTTCTTGGTATCAAAATCTCCTCCCAAGTTTGCATCTAAGAATCCCTGTAAAGTGAGATCACTTTTTCTAAAGCACAAACACATCCCTGAAGTACCCTTTAGATATCTGAGTATCCACTTTACGCCTTCCCAATGCTCCTTTGCTGGATTTGATAGGAACCTACTAACAACTCCCACTGCATGTGCTATGTCAGGTCTGGTACACACCATAGCATACATCAAACTCCTAACTGCTGATGCATATGGTACTCTTGACATGTAACATTTTTCTTTATCTGTCTGCAAAGATTGCTCCTTTGAAAACTTCAAATGAGATCCCAGAGGGGTATTCCTGGTCTTAGCATCTTCAAGGTAAAACCTGTCAAGCAACTTGTGTATGTATTTCTCCTGAGATAGCTTCAAAATTCCTTCTGATCTGTTTCTAAGAATTCTCATACCAAGGATTTGTTTAGCTGGACCAAGATCCTTCATTTCAAAGCTTTACGCCAATTCTTTGCTTCAACTTTGTTAATTCTCGCCATACTAGACCCCCGCAATCAACATGTCATCAACATACACAGCAAGGATAACATATCTATTAGTATATTTCTTAACATAGCAACAATGGTCCATGTTACATCTGCTAAATCCTGAGTTGCTCATAAACTCATTAAACTTCTTGTACCACTACCTCGGTGCTTGTTTCAAACCATATAAACTTTTATGAAGTTTGCACACAAGATTCTCCTTGCTTGGCACTTCAAAACCTTCTGGTTGGGTCATATAAATGTCTTCCTCTAGATCCCCATGCAAGAATGTAGTTTTAACATCTAACTGCTCCAAGTGAAGATTCTCTGCAGCTACAATACTCAGAATAACTCTGATGGTAGTCATCTTTACAACCTGGAGAGAAAATCTCTGTGAAATCAATTCCTTGTTTTTCTTTGAAACCCTTTCACCACAAGTCTCGCCTTGTATCTTCTTCTACCGTCAGATTCTTCCTTTAGCCTATAGACCCACTTATTCTGTAGAGCTTTCTTTCCTTCTAGCAATTTAATTAAAGACCACGTCTTATTCTTCTGAAGGGATGCCATCTCATCTTTCATTGCTAGCTCCCACTCAATAGAGTCATTCCCTGCGTAGCCTCACCGAAACATTACGGCTCACCCGCATCGGTTAACAATAAATAATGCAATGAATGGGAATACCTATCTGGTGGTACTGAATTGCATTAGATCTTCTTGGAGGAGTTGATGGTTCAGTGTTGACTCAATCTCTACGTTTGTACTACTGGTTTCTATTGGCTACATCACTTTCGAAATTTCTTCAAGTGTTGCTTTCTCAGGAATTTTTGAGAGTTTACCTACACATGTAGATTCTGCAGAAAATTTGTCCTTATAAAATAAATTCTCATTAAAAGTGACGTTCCTGCTTCTGATAACTTTCTTGTTTTGGTCATCCCAAAACCTGTAGCCATACATGTCAGATCCATAACCAATAAAATAACACTTCCTCGCCTTCGGATCCAATTTATCTCTATTATTAGAGTCTATCAGTATATATGAAACACAACCAAAAATTCTCAAATGTGAGAGTTTTACCTCCTTTCAGCACCATACTTCTTGGGCAATTGATAATTCAAAGGAACTAATGGTCCTCTATTGATGAGATATGCTTCTGTGCTTATTGCTTCTGCCCAGAATGCTTTAGGCAAGCCAGATTGGATCCGCATACACCTCGCTCTCTCGTTCAAGGTTCTATTCATCCTTTCTGCAACACCGTTTTGCTCAGGTGTTCCTGGTATTGTCTTAATCATTCTGATCCCATGTTTTGAACAGAAGTCCTTAAACTCCTGACTATCATACTCCCCGCCATTGTCAGATTTCAGACTTTTAACCTTTAGACCTGTCTGATTTTCAACTTCTGTTTTCCACCTTTTAAACACAGAAAACACATCGATTTATTTTTAAGAAAATAAACCCATACCTTTACGGTGGAGTCGTCGATAAAGGTGACATAATAGCGTGAGTTTCCACAGATTTCATTGGGGCTGGCCCCAAACATCTGTATGCACCAATTCTAGCTTTTCAACTTTAGGAGTCTTCCCGCCCTTGAGAAGCTAACCTTTTTTCGCTTTCCAAAGATACGGTGTTCACAAACACCAACATCAACATGCTTCGGGCTTGGTAGCTTACCCTTTGCCGCCATAAGCTTCATTCCTTTTCCACTCATGTGTCCAAGTCTTTGATGCCATAGGGTTGAATTATTGACTGCCTCAGTAACTGCTACCATATCCTCATCTGCAATCATGTAAAGAGATCCTCGCTTCTTTCCACGAGCCACAACGAGATTTCCTTTTGTTACCTTCCAAGCTCCATCTCCAAAAGTGGTGTAATGCCCTTCATCATCCAATTGCCCTATAGATATTAAATTTCTCTTTAAGGCAGGAATATGTCTGACATTGTGCAATGTCCATAGGGTTCCACTGGAGGTTTTGATGTCAATATCACCTCTTCCGAGCAATGTCAAGAGATTTTCCATCTGCAAGGTAAACTTTTCCAAACCTTCCGAAATATAGTTAGACAAGTAAATCTTTAGAGGGAGTAGTGTGGAACGACGCACCTTTGAGTCCATAACCCATGAATCAACAGACTGTGTCAAGCTACAAATTAATGCATCATCAAGTTCATCGATTCTTTGCATTTGCGGATTCATCATCATCGTGCTTCTTATTTTTGTGAGTCTTGTTCTTCTTTGGTGCCTTGCCTTTGATTGGTAAAGTGACCTCTCTTATCACAATTCCAACAGATAATATCACTTGAAATTTTGTTTGACCTCTTCCTCTTGACTTTGATCCGCCTCGACCATTTCGACCCTTCCGGGTAGTCCTTCCCTCCGCCTTCGGTATTCAATGCTGAATTGGAAACATGGCTAGAAAGTTCTCCTGAATCTCTCTTGCGAACATCTTTGCTTAAGATCAAGTCACGGATGTCACTAAGCTTTAATGTGTTCTCCCTTGCGTAACTACTAATCGTAGTAATGTGATTTGCAGCACCTGACTATCCCAGATAGTGATGACAATAGAATCAATGCCTTCACCTCATCCTTAAATTTAATCTGCACTAACTCCAACTGGGCAAGAATAGTATTAAATTCATTAATATGATCGATTCTGAGAGATACCTTCTCCCATTTTGAGGTTGAACAAGCGACGCATCAAGTATACTTTGTTGGTGCGC
Source organism: Amphicarpaea edgeworthii (assembly GCA_014843725.1). Lineage (NCBI taxonomy): Eukaryota > Viridiplantae > Streptophyta > Magnoliopsida > Fabales > Fabaceae > Amphicarpaea > Amphicarpaea edgeworthii. Next base: position 15,237,408 of record CM026324.1, read on the forward strand.
AGACGGCTTCTCGTACATATCCGATAACGCCTTCATCAGCCCTGCAGTAGTCTTCTCGTTTACGATGTTGAACGCGACGTTCTTGGCTAATGTCAATCTCGATCACGCCAAGAGCTGCCCGATCTAGCAAGTTCCATTCTTCTTGCTTCATGTCGTCTCGGCTTATCCCTTGATAAGGGTTGATACAACTTCTTCTAATATAGATAATCCTCTATCTCGCATCTTCCAAAAGCTGAAATCTCGCCATCGAACTTCTCGATCTTCACCTTCCCCTCTTCCAATGCCATTGCTCCCACTTGCCTCCTCTAAGTGAGAAGACTCCCACTAATTCCTCTAAACTAAGGAAATCTCGTGGAGTAACCAAAAGCTCTGATACCAGTTGTTGGTATAGAGCAATAACAAAGAAAAAGGAATAAGAAAAGGAGAGAGAAGACACAAAGTATTTACGTGGTTCGGCACACAATGTATGTACCTACGTCCACGGCTACACTAAGAAAAACTTTTTATTTCGTACATCTTAAAGCTTACAAGGTGTCTCTATATATAACACTAATGAGACATAAGTTTTACAAACCAAGCGATGTGGGACTTTGGAACTGAGACAACAATCTAACAGCCATAACAACCACATGTGGAGCATATACGGTGGAGACCTTCATACACCACTCAGTACCAAAAACCTTTCAGCCAAACCTTCCCAATGACTGGTTTAGTAAGATCGATTTCAATGCAAACCCGTGCAAACCTACCTCGCTTGATGTCTTTTGTATTGGAGTCCACCTTAATTGGTTTCTAATGGTCGCTGCTAACGCAAGCAAAATGCTTTCATCATAGTAAATAAGGTTGAGAATAAGTGCACTGCGCTAATATAGTTTTATATAGATAATTACTATCCTCTATTCAGGGTTGGATCCAGACTTGGAGGATAAGGGGGTCAATTATGAAAAAAATTATTTAACAAAAAAAAATATAATCAATTGTATATAAAATATTCATAAATTGATCTAAAATGTTAATTACATTAATAATCTATCAAAATGTGGAACGTTTTTCTTGCATGTCATGAAAATTGTTTATGACTATAATTGACCATTGTAATTTTAGCTTTAAGAATGTAATATACTAATGGTCTTATTCGTACTAATAACATGGTTACCAAAAAAAATGTGTAGCATATTAATTGTCAAATTTGAAATATAAAAATTAGAAATACCTTTGTTTTATACAATTATGTCTTTTAACTTTTGTCTTCTGTCGACGATGTTAACTTGTGGCTATGATGGCAAAACGATGGTGACAAGAACTCAAAGTACTTCCATGCATGTATCAATTGGTGTTGAATGGGTGGAAGAGCCAAACTAGGTTACGCAACAGGTTATGAACTTCTTTGAGTCTAGATTTCAGGAATCAAAATTTGACTGGCCAAAATTGGATGGAGTACAGTTTAAACAACTCTCAACTTTTAACAATTCTGGATTTCAGTTGGAGGAGGTAAGAGATGCAGTATGACAGTTTTAATTTCAAATTCATTAAAGCGTTCTGGCCATTGCTTAAGGATGACGTGATGTGGTTCGTTGTGGAGTACCATGCTAATGGGATTTTTCCATAAGGTACTAATTCCTCATTCATTGCTTTAATCCTGACGATATCTGATCCGCAAGGTCTTGAGTAGTATAGACCAATTTCTCTAGTTGGAAGTATGTACAAAATCTTGGCAAAGGTGCTTTCTAACCGAATGAAAAAGGTGTTGGGATTAGTTATTGACTATAGAAAATCAACTTTTTTGGGGGGACGCCATCTACTACATGGTGTACTTATTGGTAATGAGGCAATTGAGGAGGCCAATAAATTGAAGAAGAAGTGTTTGTTTTTAAAGTGAATTATAAGAAAGCTTACAATTCAGTTAGTTGGGATTTTCTTTTTTACATGATGAAGAGACTGGGACTTGAGGATAGGTGGATTAAGTGGATTAAAGGTTGTTTGTGAGCAGTAAAGTATCGATCCTTGTAAACGGAAGTCCTACCAAGGAGTTTATAGTGTCAAAGGGATTGAGGCAAGGTGATCCCCTAGCTCCGTTCTTGTTTGTCATTGCGGCTGAGGGACTCTATGGTATGATGAGGGAAACTATAAGGAAAGAATTGTACAAGAGTTTTTTGGTGAGGAAGAACAAGTTATCTGTCAACCTTCTTCAATTGTGGATGACACAATCTTCATGGGTAAAGCTACACTTTAGAATCTTATGACAATAAAAAGCTTACTCAGTTGCTTTGAGTTGGTATCAGGACTTAAAGTAAACTTTTTCAAGAGTGGATTTGGAACCATCGGGATGGGTGAGAGGGAAACAGTAAGGTATGCTAATCTTTTGAATTGTAGATTGTTGAGAGTCCCTTTTGTTTATTTAGGTATACCTATTGGTGCTAATCCTAGGTTAGCTGACACTTGGTCACCTGTGCTATCTAAATTATCTAAGAGATTGGGTGGGTGGAAAAAGAAATTGTTATCTTTTGCTAGGAGGGTGTGTCTCATTAAGTTGGTTCTTTCTTCTTTACCTATTTTCTTTCTTTCTTTCTTTAAATTACCACAATGTGTTGGAACAAAAATTATTCAGCTTTAGAGGGATTTTTTATGAGGTAGTGAGGACAACAAGAGAAAAATTTGTTGGGAAAGTTGGGATAACATTTGTAAGTCTAAAAAGCATGGGGGGTTAGGTATTAAGAATATTTTCATATTTAATAAGTCTTTACTGGGAAAGTGGAGGCGGGAACTAATGAGGGAAAAGGTGAGCCTTTAGAGTGAAATTTTAGTGTCTAAATATGGGGGGTGGAGAGAGCTTTATCATGAGAGGGTGACCAACAACTCATCCTTATGGTGGAGAGATTAGTGTAAGTGTTGTGGGGATAGGGATGAATCTAGTTGGTTCATTTTGTCAGCTAGGTGACAGGTTGGTAAAGGGGACAAAGTTCTTTTTTGAAGTGATATTTGGGTGGGCCAAGAATCATTTGTAGTCAGGTTTCCTCGGCTATATTTAACTTACTATAAAGGGATTGTAAGGTTTGTGAGATGGGGGAATGGTGTGGGGATGTTTGGACTTGGAATTTTATTTGGCGCAAGGATCATTTTCAATGGGAAGAAGAATTATTAAATCAAATGTCAAAGGAACTAATGCAATGTCCTATCAATAATCATTCCGAGGACATCTGGAAATTGATCAAGGAACCTATTGGTTGTTATTTTGTAAAATTCGCATATGAGGTAATATATACCTCTCATGGGGATTTGTTGGAAAATGATACTTTGCTGTCTGCTTGGAAATTGAAAGTTCCTCCAAAGATAAATTTTTTGTTGTGAAGAGTTTTAAGGAATAGACTACCTGTTGGGGAACTTAAGAAACATTATTGTTGGGGATGAGAATTTTAACTGTAAATTTTGTTTGTCACATATTGAAGATGGTGCTCATTGCTTGTTTTAGTGCTCTACTATTTCTAAAGTTTGGAAGACTTGCTACAATTGGATTCATCTATCATCTACACTTCCTCAATTTGTTAAATTACACTTTCACCAACATGTGTTGCAGGGTGTTAATAAAGTTATGCAAAATCAATGAAGGATCATTTGGTGCACGGTTATTTGGATGATTTGGAAAACTAGGAACGACATCTTATTTAATAACACTGTTTTTAATTTGCAGCTATTGATACAAGGAATTCAATTTCATGCTTAGTCTTGGCTAAAAGCTAAAGATGTTACTTTTTTCTACTCTTTGGTATAGTGGTGCCTTAATCTAAGGGCATGTATATTGGGTTTGTAAGTGTTTGATCATTGGGTCAATTATGTTATAAGAGTATGGATAGAGTTTGATGTATTTTGTTAGATTTTATGTTTTGGTGGGTACATAACATTTTTGGTATAGGTGGTATTCTTATAGTAGGACCACATGGTTACTTATCTTATTTCATTACTGGCTCATGTTGGTCCTGGTTATGGCCAATTTATATTCTCATTAATTTGTCATAACTAGTTTGTTTCCAAGATGGGATATAATGAGGTATTGCTGTGGGGAATTGGTCTAATGTAATTAAAAAACTATTGTGTGACAGTACTTCTGGTACCATTATATATAATCCTTTACACCCAGAAAAAAAAAAAATTCGTGGTTATGGTGTCTTGTGCTGATATGCAATTTGAGAAACAAAAATAATTCATTTATATAAATAAAATTTGACAATTGAAGTTTTAGCTCAAGAAAAAATTAATTATATATAATAATAAAATTAATCAAATATAATATTTATTTACAAAATAAAATAAAATTACTATTGATTTTATAATTTAAAAAATTGATTCTATATAATAATTAAAATTTGATACTTTATAGCATTAAAAAAAAATAATATCATGATTTTATAGTTTAAAAAAAATCAAAAGATAAAAACAATTATATAATGAGTATTGTTATAAAATATTAATATAATCTTCATATAAGATTTCTATAAAAAAAATTACTATTAATTTTATCATTTAAAAAAATTAAAGATAAAATTGATTCTATAATAATTAAAATTTAATATTTAAATAAAATTGATATTGATTTGATAATTTAGAGAAAAAATAATTAAAAAATAAATAAATTATAAAATATTATTTAAATATTAGAATTCTACATCAGAAAAGAAAAAAAACAAAATGCACTACGAAATTATTAAATACACCCATTTAATTACTAAATGCATTCCTCTGATTACTAAATGAACCTTTATAAAACATATAGTAAAAAAAAAAAAAAGTTAAGTGAGACCATGGCTCCCCAACAGACAACGTAGATCTGCCCTTGCCTTTATTTATATGACTTATCATTGAAGATTTTGATTGTCTCATGTTGTAAAATTATGTAAATTCATTACCTTTTTTTTTTCTTGGTGGTGCACCCAAAATTATAATATTTTCATTTTACCCTTACCACTTATCCCATTTCCCCTATTCTCTTCTTTTCTTCTCTCCTTTCTCTTCACCGCATCACACTTTCTCATCGCCGTCATAACTTCATCCAAAACTTGAAAGTGGAGAATGTTGTGACGACTACGCAGAGGCATGTGAAGACATTGAGATAGTGTGATGTTGTGAAAAATGGAGAGAAGAAGAGAGTGAGCATGGGTAAGATGGAGACAATAAAAAATTAGAGGTGAAAGCAAAAAGTTGAGTTTATAAAGCAATTGCCTGTGATTTACCGTATAATGCTTTCATTTGTTTTATTTACCATGGGTTTTAATTTGTGCTGATTGCCCATGACACCACAAAAATAGACTGGCCCAAAATAGTCAACTCCAATGAAAGGATAAAATTACCATTCCAAATGTAATATGGTTTTTAATTATTTATTTAGTCCCATGTGGTGGAAAAAATTGTTTAAAATCTATTCTTATGTTATAAATCTGAACCTTTATATTAAATGTAAGTATTTTTTTAAAGCTATTTTTATATCAGAGCGTTTTCAAGAGTTATTTTTGAATAAAACGATTTTAAGAGTAGTTCTACACATCTATTCTATTTATATGTTGAGGAGCATTTATTTATTTTTTAAATATAATTTGATTTAAAATCTGGCAAAAAAAGCTATACTTGTAACTTTTTAATCTCAATTTATCCTTTTCACCTTAATTTTCAAATTAAGTATCAATAACATTTTTTATAATAATTGTCAATAAATAAAATAAACAACCTTGTATAAATCTAAAACATAACTTATTACAAATTTTAATTATAATATTAATATATTAAAACTTGAATTATATAAAATAATTTTTATTCAAATTTTGATTTGTTATTTGTTATAAAATTTAAATATACCATTTAATAATTTCCCACCTCCTTCTCTGTAATCCTTTCATTCATTCATCCATTTCCTGAACGTAACGTTTCAATTTCCGCCATTTGTGTTTCTCTTCCGATCGAATGGGCACGGCGGCGCCACTGCACCTCTGCGTTAGTTTCAATCCAACCACTTCAAATCCTCCTCAAGGTTTTTCACTTTTTACTTTCCCACACGCTTTTCTTTTTTCTGCATCGCATTCTCTTCAAGCTCTTCTTTACTTACGCCACTTACGCCCAAAATTTTCAGGTAGAAAATGCAAGTACGAAGGCCAATCAGTGGTATAAACTATAAACTATAACTATCTCGAATCTAACTCCTTCAATTTTACAATACGACCTTCAATTAATGATAATTACCGAATATTTTTGCTCGGTTAGGGTTTATATATGTGACGACAATTCTAGCTTAACCAGTGGTCGAGTTGAATTCGAGTATCTATGATTAAATTAGATGATGTTTGGTTTCATGAGATATTTACTATTTTCATTTTCATTTTCTGAAAATAGTTTTAATATTCACTTTTCAAATATAAGAAAACTTGCTTATAAAAGTCCGAACGAAGCAGTTGAATGATGAAGATGTTTATAAACTTTGAATCTATGTCTCCATTTTTTAGCCTTTTTAAAAAATATTTTCTCTGAAAATGTTTAAAAAATTAAAATAAACGCAATTTCAACTACATTCTCTATTTTCTATGAAAATGAAACAAAATGCCACCTGAGTTGTTGTAAAACTCAACAAAGTTACTTTATGTAGCAGTTTGTGATTGAAAATGTTTTATAATGCCTGTGCCTAGAATATTTAAAGCCTGTTTGGGTGAGTTTACCCCTAGAAACATGAATAAAAAAAAATGAAAAAAAAAAATGAAATGAGCTTCTCTTCAAGCTAAAGTTGGCTTCTTCAGTAACTAATTTATAGAAGTATCACGTCTTTTAGAAAAGTTATATGAGAGTGATTCTAATAATTAGCTATTAGAGAAGCCAATTTTTGTTTATGGAGAAGTTCATTTTATTTTTTCTTTATATTTTCTTCTTCTAGAAACTTACCCAAACAGACTCTTAATCTGTTTATTTTGAGTTTGTGAATTGTGTAGAGAGCACTTCCTATTCGTGTATTATCAATGGGGAAGAAGCGATCGCGTGGACTGCAGCTCATGGTTGATGAGTATGTGGATAAGCTCAGGTACTATTGTAGTGTTGAGGATGTTCAAATACGGCCAAATCCTCGAAATGCACGGTGGGTGAGTCCATTAGTAGTTCACTGTTTTTTAGCACAGTTTCAATTTTTTGGTGCTATGAATGACAAATGTTTGTGTATGTATACAAAAGCTGGTAGCTGCCAGTTTTAGTCACAATTAGTTGTACAGAAGAATTTTTGTTGTGATTTTGTTGTCTAATAGAAAGGGTGGATCATTTGCTTGCCTTGTAGTGACCAAAGGGCTCAGGTTGATGCTGAAGATGAGGCAATGATGAACCTTATAAGGTCTGATGATTGGGTATAGTCTCCAACATGCATGAATTTGAATTACAGATGTAAATAATTTTGTTGTCCTTATTTGTACCTGTAACTGTGACTGCTTTCTGTTTTTGTTGTGGAGATGAGGAGTATAGTAGAATAAAGGAATTTCTTTCATATTCCTTATATGTACCTGTACCTGTAACATGTGTTTTTAGTCCCTGGTGAGAAACTGGGACTTGAACCATATTGTTTTTGTAGGGACTTAAAGCGTATGGATTTTGTAATTTTTAAGGACTAAATGAATAAAATTTGTATGACGATAAAAACTGAAAACCATCATAATTTTGGGAACAAAAATATATTTAAGTTGTAATGATGCTTGCATTTGTTCTGCACTTTTATTCTGTAGTTTCTCTGAATTGTTTTGAATTTTCTCCTTCTTACCCCACTTTTGTGAAGAGACACAGAATTGTGTAGTGTGACTTATTATGTTTATATACTCCTTATCTCTGTGTCTTGTGGTGATGGAACAATGGAGTCCAATTAAGCTTAAGTATATGTTAGTGTCAATTCTGTCTGTATTATGTTTTGATTGTTAATGGTCTTTATATGCACTTATCCATGGTATTGGAACTAAAATCAACCCGTAGGCTACTACACCCACTTTGAACTCAACCAATAAATTCACACTACCCATGAAGATCTATGTATGTCATATCACATGTTTTAATTACCATGATTGACACAGCTCCAATTTTTGCAAACACTGGTAACAGTGTCTACTTTAAGTACTTGCTTGAAAATTAAAAGTCAAAACCTACTTTACTTGCAACTCATATTTCTCAAGATAGTACAAGACAGTTACAGATTTATAGATCTTTATTTTATCAGCTAGGATTAGTCTTTTCTAATTAGGTTTTCTGTCATGTACCTGCACTTATAGGTTGTGGTGTTGGATGAACACGGGCAAGACATAGGATCTGAGCAAATGGCAGAGTTGGTGGGTGATGCAGGAACTACTGTAAGAACATTTTGTAAATGATCTCTTCCATATGCAAGTTCTTCAAGTATAGGCATAATATAAGTATTTGAGTATTGCTTGTTGGCACTGTGATGAAAGAAAGCATCATAAGTTTTCAATCATGTAACAGACCCTTGGTATTGTGTCTACATTGAGATTGAATACCTTGATTCTGTTCACTATATGTGGCAATAAAATAATATCATTCATATTTCTCACTCTTTTCAGTGCTAATATCAATCACTTTTGTGTTTAGAATCTTTCATGTACTTTGTTTATAGTGAATTGGCTTAGTTATCACTAAACCATTTTTAGCCACCAGAATTATCAAATCTACTTTTAGTTTTTGCAAACTTGCAAGTCACCGCAGTTTTATAACTGACCTTTGTCTTGTTATTACTTGTAAAAACTGAGCTATCTCTCACTCAGGCTAAAATGGGTTCTCAGTTTTGAACTCCAGAAGTGTGACTTCTTGTCCTGTAGTGCAAATTTGTATTTTAATCATGTTTAGTACTAGATGCATCTCAAAATATAGCATCACCAGTTCTAGAGTTTCTATTTTTCTAAGGAATGGATCTTTGTTACCTCTGTGAGACTTTCCTCTGCAGTTCATAAATGTTGACAGAGTCACCTATGTGCAAAGTAAAATTTTACATGTTCACTGCATTGTTGGATTTCTGTTTTGAAGCCAAAATTGCTTTATATTTCTATATTTGTGTGGGTGATTTGAGGGTGTTTCCCAGTTTTGTCTTCTTTTAAGTACCTAAACGTGCTTTGCTTTGGATTTCTGGTATATGAATAACTTTCTTTTGATGGGAAAATAACATCAATGTCCATTCCCTTGTGATTTCCATTCATGTTATAGCTCTTGTTCTTTTTAATATGAAGATACCTTTGAATAAAATTTGTTGTTCAATAAGCTTAAATAACTTTTAGGTCCCTAGTAAATCCCCGAATTTTGATATGGGTCCTGATAAATTTTGTTGTTGTTTTGAGTCCATGATATATTAAATTTTTTGTTTCGGTCCTTACATTCTTAAGTGATGACGTGACACTATCTCAACCGATCTTCCCAACATATATCAACTGTTGAAATGATGTCATATCATCACTTAACTAACGGTAGAAACTCAAAACAAAAGTTTTAATATATCAAAAATTCAAAACAATGACAAAAATTATCAGGACCCAAAACAAAATTAGGATATTTATCGGGCTTAAAAGTTATTTAAGCCAAATAAATCTCATTGATTTCTGCTTTCTCACAGGGTGCTTCACGATTATCCTTCTGTATTGGTGGGCCCTATGGACATGGAAGAAAAATGAGGGAACGGGCTAACTTATCAATCAAGTTATCTTCACTGGTCTTAAATCATCAAATAGCATTACTCGTGCTTATGGAACAGCTTTACAGGTAGCAATAATTTAATTCTTTTTATATAATTTTTTTAATCTCTTAGTCTAAAAACGTAGCACTAGGAATCAGGATAATGTAGTAACACTTCGAATTGTACCATACATTGGTTGCTTATTGTTGGCTTGCTTGCTTTTTTAAGTAAAATAAAGACTTCCGGGAACAAGAAAAAGCCACTTTTAGATAAGCTAGCATTCGGTTTCTGATGAGCTCTTAGAACGCAACTATTTTTTTAGCCTTTCCTGAAAGCTGATGTTTTGACCTTTTTTATTTACCACTACCTCCTTTGTGCTTTTGCATAAAAAGAAACCAATTCAAAAGGCCCTAACCCACTCACAATGTAACTTTTCTTTTCACTTGTATGGATGGTAAATTGGTAACACCCCAAATTAAATTGAATGTTATGTTTTTCATTTCTGACATGTGAGAATCCAAGACATGTACCAGGGATTTATGACAACTCATGCATTTTGCTTAATCAACTGAGCTAAACTCCTTAATCATGCTTTCCATTTAATGATTACCAAAAATAAAATATGGTCTTCATAGTTATCTAAATGAGACTATTAGGTGCAAGTGGCTAACACTTCAATCTCTGATTTGTAGGTCGTGGACAATTTTAAAAGGACAAAAGTACCATCACTAGATATCCTTCCTATCTTATTTTGTTTATCTATATGTCTTTTATGATCAATAGAGCTTTCCTGTGAACCTTTTATCTCTTGTCTTCTATTTCATATAATTTCCTTCTTTTGAAATTTGGGGAGAATGGGATGAGTTGTCTTGATGTGTATAGTTGAATTTGATTATTTGAGTGTATATATGAAGTGACAAGAAAAATCGTGAGGTGGTTGTTTTCGGTTTTTCCACATGACCCTATCCTATTTGGAAAAACTTTATAGAGCAAATTTAAACACCAATGCAATCTGACACTTTTTTAGAAACTCTTCGTGTGATTAGTGTGATTAGTTGGAATTTATTGAAATGTGTGATCACAAAAATAGTAATTTCTAATAAATTTTAATCAATCATGAGAGAATTTCTAAAAGAGAATTTAGAGTGTGTCGTTGGTATTAGTTGATAAATTATGTCATGGATATGATCAGAAAATTAGTAGAGGAAAAACCAGAAAAAAAAAATTATAATTGATTTCACCAAGTTTGCTGCATGTCCATTTAGCATTTTTTTTTTATAATAAATTTATTTTACAGCAATACATGTTCCAAAATAAAATCTGTTAATAAAGTTAATTTGATATAAATTTCAATTATTACATTTAATAGTTTAAAGTTAACTTTATTAAAACTAATTTTACTAAATTTTAAAACAATCAGAAGTTTGACTTCCAACTTATAGCATGACAGTTATCCAAAGGTCAAAGGAATTCCCGTTGTGGCCATTTAATTGAGGACAACAGCTACCTATTTAGATAACATTTTTGATTTTCTTATAAATTAATTTTCAGGAAAGTAATTTTTTTTAACAATAATGTCGAAAAGAATTTAGTTTAACTGTTTAAGTGTAGACTAAAATCAGTTTATGCTTTTTCCTCAGAAACCCGAGTATAAAATCGACACACACACATTGTTGCTTAGTATATTATTTAAATAAATATATAAATAAATTAATATCTTTAGAATATAGTATTAATATATTTATTAAATATAATAATAATACATGTATATTGAACATATAAATTTTAAATGAAGATATATACTAAAAGTATATTTTTAAATAAAAAAAGTAATTATTAATAGATTTAATTAATGTTATGACTATTTTATTTATTTAAATATATAAAATTAGTATTTTTATATATTAATAATCATTATATTTATTACAGTTAATGATAATATCTGTGTATTAAACATAAATTTTTTAAATGATTCTATATATTAAAAGTTATTATTAAATAAATAATACTTATATTATATATACATAATGTTTAATTAATCTTATTAATATATTATTTAAAGGATACAAATGGTTATCATTTAATTTTTTTCCTTTGCTATTAGTTAGTGTTTTTTTTTTTAAAATTACAAATTGAGACTTGAGAATTTTATGAAAAATACATTCCAACAAAAAAAAAAGTTAAAAAGGAAGAGTATTTTAGGCAATAGTTTTAAAAAGTTAAATATTCCTTATAAAAAGAAAAAATAAAAAAATTATTTTTATTGCTTATAAATATAACATAGTATGTCTAATTTTTTTTTTAGGGAGCATAAGGACAACAAAATAAAAAAAAAAATACTACAGTAAATCCATTACATGTGCTGATGTGCAGTAATAGACGGTTGACTCACTGGTAGTATTAATTTTTACGTGTGTTAGGAAGTCCACTTAAAGCAGTCGCAATCGCATTCGCATTCACGGAGCGTGAAAGAAACTTGAGACTTGAGCCTGTCTCAAAAACCAAAACAAAACCCCCAAAATTTGAAATATTTCCATTCTCTCTCTCCTTCTTCGTAACTCCACTCCACATCAACCTACGCGCCGAGATCTGAACCACCGAACAACGAACAAGTTCGTTCCTTCGTCTCTCTCTCTCAACTCTTTTCCTTCAACACCATTTCTCATTTTTCACTTTCTTTTATTTTTTGGTTAGAAAGAGAGAAAGTAATGGGGGACGAGAAAGGCGAGAAGAAAGAAACTAGTTCCAGTGCGGGAAACGAGAAAAAGAAAGAGAACAAGAACGAGAAGAAGAAGAAGAAGGGGTTTATATCGCGAATTTGGAACGCGATATTCAGGTCGAACCGCGACGATTTCGAGAAGAGGCTTCAGTATATCTCAAAAGAGGAGAACTTGGTTGTCACCAGAATCACCAACAGATCTCGCTCTTCCAGGCGAACCTCTCGCCAGCTTATCTTATTCTCTCTTCTTTTTGAGGTACCTTCATCAATTTTTCATCCTCTTTTTTTTTAATTTTCTATTGGAAATTAGTGTTTTTTTTTTTCGCTTTACACTTGCCACTGCAAGTGGATATAATAAGGTTTTTAATCGCGGTCGCGGAGACTCTGAGAATCTTGGCATTGTGGAAAATTGCGGTTGTGACGTGGTTTTGTTGAGCAGACCTCAAAACCTTGACGTTGTCTAGCTCGGTTGGTTGAGGATTGTAAATGTAGTGTGTGTTTGGTTTAGTGTTATAGAATTGTTTCTGAGTCCAAAATTGATTTTGTATAGTTTTTAACATGTTTGGTTTCACGTTGAAGAAAAATTCAAAATTGATTTTGGAGTCTGAGTTGAAGTTGAAGTAACTAAACTAATAGTAACAGTAGCTTCTGCATTGGATCCAAAAATTTATATTGAATTTTACTTCAAAATCAATTCTAACCAAAATCATCCAAACATAACTTACATCACTTCAAAATCAATTCCGTCTACGCTCATCCAAACACACACGTAAACTCTTTGGTACTGTCTTTGATTCTTACGAATAAAAAAAAACCCTTGATGTTGTGGAAAATTGTGGTATTTAAAGATGGGAGAATTTAAAACCTTAGGATATTTGAAGGAATTAAGCATAGGCTCGTTTTTTGAGCTTTTTTTTTTATGTATTTGTTTTATATTTGAAAGATTTTTGTCTTGGATATAGTTCCTTGATGATTTTAAGGGGGGTTGCTGGTGTTTTAGAGCATGTTTGCATTACCCTTTAAATTCAGGCAGCACGATGTTCAATGCACTTTTGCCGCAGAAGCAAGGAGGAGGAGGTTGCTTTTTGAAACTGAAGTTGGATTTTCCGAACGACAATCCAAACACACACTTAGATTTTAGGAGGACTGGTTTTGAAAGGATTGGTTATGGATGAGTTGGGGTTAAAAAAGGTTATTTGTGTTTGGGAATGATGTTTTAAAAGGTAGTTTAGGAGAAGTGGAGAACTGATCTTGTTTGGATGGGAAAGTAGAAGTAGAACCGCTTTTGGAATATAAATGAAGATGCAGGTTTGGTTATGCCATCTGCCTTTGAAAAACATGAAATAAATCTTGAGTAGTGTGTGATAATGTTTCTCCCTTTGTTGAATATGACAGTGGAGGGTTTGCTTGAGTTTACTTGAATTTTATTTAAAGTTCTTCTCTGACAAATTAATATTATCTTATTTATTATTGAGGGTGTTTTTACTTTTTTTGGAATTTGCTTAAAATGGTTTTATCTTTCAGGTCATTGCTGTATGTTATGCTATTATGACAACAAGATCATTGGACATGAATTGGAAAATGAGGGCGATCCGAGTTCTGCCAATGTTTCTTTTGCCTGCCTTGTCATCTGCTGCATATGCAACATTTGTAAGCTTCACAAGGATGTGTAAGTGTCCAAACTCAAGCTTTACAATTAATATATGTATTGCAGAGAAGCTAGTTTTTTTTTTTTTTTTTGTAAATTGGAGCATTATTGACTTATCTGTTCTACCGAATTTGTATCCGACTTCTAGGCCAAGAGAACAATTATTTTGTCTACTCAATTTTATTCTCAAATTGAGCTTTTCAATTGTTTTAGTCCTCCCATATTTGAAGTTGTTTACAGTTGGAAAGAGTTCTGATTCCATCACTTTCATTAACAACTTATTAGTGGGAGTGGAATGTCCATGCACAATTGCTTCAGTGCAGTTTTGCTGCAAATGCTGATAAAAATGCTTGATTTTAACAATACATTCATTAGAAGTAAAAGGTCCAAGAGATCATGCAAACTTGTACAAATACCTCAAACGAATTTCTGTGCAGAGAAAGATGAATTTGAAACAGCATTTATTAGAAATTTGGTACCATTAGTCATAAGTTGTAAAAGCTATCATTCACAACACCAGTGATAAGCTAGTGTTTATAGTTTAATATGCCAAGTGCAAAAATAATATTAGTTAAATTTTAAATATAAATACCAAAAAAATAAATAAATATAAAATTGTGGTTTTATAGGTGATCGCAGGGACCAGAAAATTCTTGAAAGTCTTCGAGCTGAAAGAAAGGCAAAAATTGATGAGCTCAAAGAGAAGACAAATTATTACATTACTCAACAACTCATTCAGGTAATTGTTTAAAGCAAGTATTGTTACAGGGCTTTCAATATCACCTTTGTTCCTTGTCATTTAGAGCAGACAAAATATACTTGGGTTATGTTGATCAGTTCATGCTTCTTAATGAAAAAATCTTAAGGTATCGTTTGGTACGTTGTATAAAGTTGGTCTTAAGTGTAAGTAAATAGCATTTTTACATTTTGCTAGGCGTTTGCACCTAAGTAGTCAAATCTAGTCAAACATTTTGATTCCCTTACAACCTCTCCTCCAACACTTGATATTCACTTAACAAGAAAAAAATTGGCTCCTTCCTTGCTCTAGTGTAAGCCCCACTGCTGCTGTCACCAACCTCTGCCAATGCCACTACTACTACCACTTACACAACTAATTATCCCTCAAGAAATAAGGCACCTGAAGGGCTTTTTATGACCCAAACGTAACAAAAACCCCAAAATGAAATCTTATGAAGATAAGATAAATCTCTAAATTGCAAAAGTAAACAGTTATTCCTAAAAGTAACACATGACATATACTTAATAAATATTTTATATCACCCTCTTTGGCTCTTTCAATGATTGCCCATTTTTCATTCTTTCTAGTTTGCTGTTGAATTTGACTGTCTATTTTCTCACTAGCCCAATTTTCTTTCTCTTTCGTGTATCTTCATTCTACATTTGGGTTAATAGAAGTTTCTTCATTCCTCCAGTTTATTTTCAGTTAACTAGGGTCTTTTTGGTGCTAATAAATAATATTATGGCTCGTGATTAATGTTTGGAACTTTTAGTTGGGATTAAAGTAATTGAATCATGTGTCATTAGTGCAAAGAAGGTGAAAACAAAATGTATTATTTAAGCTATCAAACTCATACTAGAGTTCAATGTTATCTCTTCTCATTAGTTCAATGATTTGACTTAAGATGTAGGAACATGGTCAAAATATTCTGGGCAATCCCCTTCCTTTGAGCTAGCTTCAGGGTTGAGTTAGGTTAGGTCTGTCCACTTTCAAAAACTTAAACTAAAAATTCCAAGTTATGTTGGAGGTGAAATATTGTTTTGTGAAAGATCTACTGATGAAAAAAAAAAAACATATATATATATATAGATACACTTTTTAACAAATAAACTACTGAGCAAAACAAGGGAAACTTTTACATATTAAACATTCACTTCGGATTTTTCTTCAAGCTGTCACCAAATGTGATTGCATCCATAAGTTAATTGTTAACATTAAAAACTTTTGCCTTGGAGAAGATAATGGATCACATGATCAATTCTATCACTCAATCCCAGTTTCTTTATTTCATTATGAGCCAAGTATATCCCTATGCTTTGAAGTACATTATTAAAAGTCAACTTGATATATGTGTTTGCAAATAATTTATACTTAGCTCTTGTGATCCACAGAGGTATGATACAGATCCTGCAGCAAAGGCAGCTGCTGCGACTGTTTTAGCATCCAAGTTGGGTGCAGATTCGGGTTTGAAAGTGTATGTGGGGGATGAATCTTTGGGTGCTCCGACAGGGAAGACCAAGGATGTTGAAGATGTGCAGTCTAGTGGGCTTCGAAATCGCAAACAAATGAACTCTAGATCTACTAGTCCAGGGACAACTACACCAAATTATTCCGGTCAACAATTAGTTGGCTCTGGGAAAATAGATCAAACTCAAACTCCTGAGCATAATCAGCTTGTAGTTGTTGAACATTATCCTCAAAGTTCAACAAATGATGGAGGATGGATTGCTCGAATTGCGGCGTTGCTTGTGGGTGAGGATCCAACGCAATCTTATGCGCTTATATGCAGTATCTGCCATATGCATAATGGTAAGTTGATTGCATTTGATGTTCTAGGTTTATGTTAATACACATGCACTCACATGTGCGCATGTGCACATACAAAGTAATAGCTAATTTTCATTTCTGAATATAGTTTAAGTTGTGTTCTTATCTATTTGTTTGCCTCCAGGTCTTGCTCGGAAGGAGGATTTCCCATTTATTACTTATTACTGTCCACACTGTCATGCCCTGAACAAACCAAAGCAATCGGGTGAGCTTATATCTGGTTTAAATTCCCCAAACACCCAGTCTTCTAAAACAGATGATGGCGAAGAAGTTAAAAATGCCAGTGATTCTGCAGCCGAGAGTGTAATCAGAAGCGATAATCCTGTCAATACTAGCCCTGAGATCGAGGAAGTATTGGATGAAGAAGTTAAAGATGCTAGTGATTCTGCAGCTGAGAGTGTAATCGAAAGTGATAATCCCATAAATACAAGCCCTGGGATTGAGGAAGTATCTGAACCAGTGATTTCAGACGAGAAAAGCTAGTTTGGGGATGAACACTGTTTAGATGACATATCTTGCCCCTTGTTTCAGGTCACAGACCAACTATAAGGAAAAACCAACTTTGTAGTTGGGGCATCCTTATTGCTGTTGTTGTAACAGGAAGAGTTTTGTTACTTTGAAACTTATGATTTATAAATTATAATACATAAATTACATGTCTTGCTTATGAATTAAAGCAATTTTGGGATTTCCATATAATTTTTACTTTCTGTCGGGATAGTCTTAGTTCAAAAATGAGTTTGTTGTGTAAAGGGTTTATTCTTCAAATGTTGTTGCAAGGGCTGTGTTTATATTTTGTCAATGTAAAATTTGTTGAAGCTATATATACATGGATCACTCATGATGGACAATGGTATAATTACTAAATAAAAACTTGTATGCTTAATCAAATTTATGCTCTTACCTGGTTGTCTAACAAAATCAAATCAATGGAAAAAAACAAATAAGAATCTTAATATTCATATAAGACCCATGGTAAAAAATAGTGGAAAAAGATAATTAAAAACAGTAGGAAAAGATAATTAAAAATAATGGAAAATATAATTCGATTACGCATTGCCTATCTTAGCTAATCTAAAATGATATAATTGACTTAATTTAAAACATATTCAGATTGATGATAATTAATCTATTTGTTTAAAGATTTTAAATATTTATCATAATTACTTGATAATGGTTAATTTATAATGATTGGTTATTATAAATTTAATCATTCAGAATTTCAATTAAATCAATAATAACTAATTAATCATTCAAAATTTCAAATACTTATCATAATTACTTGATAACAATTAAATTATAATTATAAAAATTATCTAAAAGTTTCCCGCTCAAAGATTCCCTCCAAGATTTGTTTATTTTTTATTAATATAAAGATAAAGATTTATTAATATTCTTTTGTTTCTGTTAACTCTCATAATAATTACATGAATAATATTTTTTTATATTAATTAATTAATTAATTAATTAATTTTAACTTTAAAAATTACCACTATTCCATTCCCCACATAAAAACAAAGGCACCATCAATTAATTGGTGTCAAACAAATGACTCAAGCCTCAACCTAGTACCACCTTTTCCAGTGTCTAGGCCCTGTGTTTTGTGTAGCCTCTGTTCTTCAGTCACAGTCACAGCCACAGTAGAAGGAGGGAAAAAAAAAACTGTGACTCTAGTCAAAATTGACCCTTCAATCAATTGGCCCAACACAATTCAATTGTCCTTTTCTCTATTTTTTTTACCCTCTCACTCTCACTCTTCACCATTCCCCGCAACCTCTTCTTCTTCTTCTTCTTCTTCTTCTCAGGTAATCATTGATTCATTCTACTGTAAGAAAAAAATAACAATCATCATCACTATAATTGTTGAAAATTATTAATCTAAAAATTAAAATTAAATTTATTGAATCAACTATTTTATTTCATATAGCCTTTTTTGTTTTTTGTTGTTCTTCTTCAGTGATTCTCTCGATCTTACAGTTGACAGTAGTATTCTCTAGGCCATGATATCATAATTTTAGGATCATATTTTGGAATTTGATTAATTTTGTTATTAGATTTTTTTTTTACTGAATCATATATATATATATATATCTATATACGTGTGCTTCACATTTCGTTTCTCCGTTGATTTATTTTTTTAATTTGGCTGTTTGGAATTTCTAGGGTTCTTTTAGGCTCTTTGTGATGTTTATGTAATTTGTTTTGATTTTTTCTTCTTAATTCTGGTGTGGAATGAATAATGGTGATGAATGATTGAACTTGTGGTAATGTGTTTGCCTAGAGATGAATCTAGCCATTGTTTTGTGTAAAAATTTTTGTGAA
This sequence comes from Amphicarpaea edgeworthii, assembly GCA_014843725.1. Taxonomy (NCBI): domain Eukaryota; kingdom Viridiplantae; phylum Streptophyta; class Magnoliopsida; order Fabales; family Fabaceae; genus Amphicarpaea; species Amphicarpaea edgeworthii. The sequence goes on from CM026324.1 coordinate 15,256,339, forward strand.
AATTTTGGTTTATTTGGTTTTGCGATGTAGTTTGTCATGTAATAAAATGTGGTTTCATTGATTGTATATTCAATGAACCAATATTAGTCCTGTGCAGTAGTTTGCATTTTTGAGCTAAATTGCTAGCATACTAATAATTGGTGTTGGATCATGAGTTAAAAAGATGAAACTAATATAACAACTATCAGTTGATATAGTTTGGTTCAATTTTGCTGTTAACAAGAGTTAAAAGTGAATGTGGAAATGCTGTCTTAGTTCATATTTTCTTTATACTCAAGGAATTTAGTTTCCTGTCTCATTTTTTAGGGGTTAGGTTTTGTAATTGTACAATGACTAGACCAACAACTCGAAGTAAAAATAAAAGGAAGAGACAGGGAGAGGATGATGATGGCAGCACTTCGGAAATATGGAGGTACTATATTACTAGCTGATGTTCTTGTTCTTTGGTTTTTAGATTCTGAAATGTAATGAGATTATAGCTTATTGTTACACTTTGCATGCTTTGTTGTGTAGGAAAATTCACAAAACGGGTGTGATGACTGAAGATGATATGAATCAACTGTATATGATTTGGAAGCCAGTCTGTTCAGGCTGTCGTGTTAATACTAGAGACAACCCGAATTGCTTCTGTGCATTGGTTCCACCTATAAATGGTACCCGGAAGTCTGGTTTATGGCAGAAGATCTCTGACTTTGTTGAAAGTCTTGGTCCTGACCCGAATGAGGATCTTCGTGCTTCTGATAGTTCACCTGCAGGTCTGACTAATCTTGGTGCAACATGCTATGCCAACAGTATACTACAGTGCTTGTACATGAATAAATCTTTCCGAGAAGGCATATTTTCTGTAGAACTGGATGTTTTACAACAACAACCAGTGTTGGATCAACTGACTCGGCTTTTTGTACAGTTGCATGCTAGTAAAATGGCTTTCATAGATTCTTCTCCATTTGTAAAAACACTGGAGTTAGACAATAGAGTTCAGCAGGATAGCCATGAGTTCCTGACATTGCTTCTGTCATTACTTGAGTGTTGTTTGAGCCATTCTAAAATTGCCAAGACAAGAACAATGGTTCAAGATCTTTTCCGAGGAAGTGTGTCTCATGTGACAACGTAAGAATCAGTGATTGTGGTAACTTATTGAATAATATAGAATAAATTTTCCCTACTAATTTTATTTTACTTTCTGAGGAGAATGGCACTATTGAATTATCATAGATTTGTCAAATATGTTGAAACTTCCTCTTTTATTTTTTATCCTTCCCTTTCCCACACTTCTTAAAAATACTGGAAAATGCCCAGAGAACAATTATCTTGGGAATGATGTTAATGTTGCTAACATGTAAAACATAGTTGTTTTGGGGGTGCTGTTGATTCCCTCCTGCAAAATGCGTATTTGATTTTTGTTTCCTCTGACAATGTATTTGATATTACCAAATGACACTACTGATTATCTTTTTTGCACTAAATTGGCTGTTACATTTGTCTTTAAGTACTGTTTGGTATTGATAATAAAATTAATGGTACTGGTTGTTCAGAATTTGTTGGTCAAAAGCTAAGATGCATTGGCACTGATATGGACAGAGGACATGACAGTGACACAGACATGGCAGCACAACAAAATTTGATTTGTCCATGTCTATTTTGTAGTGTCCTGTTGTGTTGTGTCTAACACGAAGTGTTTGGCATGTTTCCAACATGGCCTTTCTTGAAGTGTCCGTGCTTCATAAGTCAGAAGTGAATCTGGTATTTTATGATCAAATGATCCCAAATAAGTTACTTATATCTTCTACATTTATATTAGATATGTATGTGACCATTAGTAGTTGTGTTTATGACTGTTACACATTTCTTAATTTTATCTTTGCTTTGCAGGTGTTTGCAATGTGGAAGAGACTCTGAAGCTTCTTCCAAAATGGAAGACTTTTATGGGTTAGAGTTGAATATCAATGGATTGAAAGGTTTAGATGAGAGCCTAGATGATTACCTCGCTATTGAAGAGCTTCATGGAGACAATAAATATTTTTGCGAGTCATGTAAAACAAGAGTGGATGCTACTCGCAGCATCAAGCTGTGTACATTACCAGATGTACTTAATTTTCAACTTAAACGTTATGTCTTCCTTCCACAGGTACTGTGCTAAACTTGAGTTACTATTGGGAGCATTATACAACTAAATGCTGTGCATTTTTCATGGTTTACATATTCTTTAGGTTTAATTATAGTTCTTTAGTTTTGGGTACAAGAGAGATAGCTGCTATTTTGAAATTTTTTATATAGTTTATGTATTTTTTTGAAACTGTGTTAATGGTTGCATGATTTTTCTTTCTTTGGGTGTCTTCATGTAACAGTCTTCCCCCCCCCCAGTTTTTTGTTGCCTAAATGCCTATGGAGTAATCTTATTTTCCACATCACTAAATTTCTTTCTGATAATTTTTGTCTTCTGTTCTATTTCCTCTGACAGAATACAACGAAGAAGAAAATTACTTCTGCATTTTCATTTCCTGCTGAACTTGATATGCGCCATAGATTGTCTGAGCCATCTCAGTTTGAATTGATATATGACCTGTCAGCTGTACTGATTCACAAAGGAACTGCTGTTAATAATGGTCATTACATTGCGCATATTAAGGATGCAAACACTGGGCAATGGTGGGAATTTGATGACGAGCTTGTTACTAACTTGGGTTGTCATCCATTTGGGGAAGGAACTTCTTCTACTTCTAAATCTGTTAAGACAGATGTACTTCATTCTAATTGCTCTGAAGCAATGCTAGCTGATACTAATGGTTTAGATGCCACTCATTCACAATCTTCACCTGTGGAGACATTTTTATCTAGTGATGCTTACATGTTGATGTACCATCTTAAGCATAGCAAAAATGTTGGTGAAAAGGGGGGAATGGTTTGTGGTGCTGACCTTAAAGAAGTAGAGGGCAATGCAGTTACTGCGCAAGACAGTGCTTGTCTTCCATCTCATCTTTGTGAAGAGATTCAATATTTCAATGCTTCATATCTTGATTCTTGTGAGCATTACAAACATAGGAAAAAGATAGAATTGAGCCGTATCAGTGAGAGGAGACAGGAAGTTCGATCCGTTTTAGCTGAAGCTCCTACTCAACCACTGGAACAACCATATTTTTGGATTTGTAGTGACTGGCTTCGCCAGTGGGCTGACAACATTATTCCAATGTTAGTGCATACTTTCTATTGCATTTTTTTACCTTGAACATATAAGGTTTTATTCTGTTTATTTAATAATATGTGATGATGTTCTTTCCTTTGTGCCTTTAGATCTAGTGTTCCTTCTGCCAATTATTGGGTTATAGTTATTTCACTTAATCTATAGGTTACTTACTTTTTAATGCTAAGTGCAGTGCTCTTGACAATACATCTATCCAATGTTCACATGGGAAAGTCCCAGTGTCAAAGGTTGCCTCAATGAAGCGATTATCTTCTAAAGCATGGGATAAATTATTGTGTAAGGTAAGCTGGTATACATTTTAGTACTTTTCCTTTTTATATTAGTCTCCTTGTGTTATGATATCATACATTGATTCTGTAGCTTCTCTAAAATTAATATGAAAAAGATTAGTAATGTAGCTTGGGAAAAGATAAATTGGAAAGTGATTATTATTTTTGTTCCTCTTTTTCATATTGTGATGGTTAATAACAGTAGGAGAGATGATAAAAATCTACGATATATCAGAGAGAGAATTAGCAGACGAAAACTAGTATCCAACTATCCTGTGAGTTACTGAACTGCATTAACAGGCTGTTTTCGTCATGAAGCACCAAGTTTAGCTTGTTTTCACTGGTGATGTTAGCTTGGAAACTATTGTTATATGTGGGTCTGAAGTAAAGACTTGTTTGTTGACGTAAAGTCGAGAATGCAGTACACTTGTCTAAATGAATTACAGTGTATTAAAAATAACAGGAAGTTTAAGCTTCTATTGAGAGGTTTATAAACTGTTGATTTTTAGTTATGGACTTTTTGGTTTATTCATATATATCTCCTCATATTTTGCCATTGTGTCTAAAATTACGTCCATAATATACTTCCTTTTATTGGCTTGTAAAATTTAGTATGGTGGGGGACCAACTCTTTCTCATGATGACTGCTGTTGGGATTGTCTGATTGATGGGGCTCAGAATGTGGTGTCAGCTGACACCTATCGGGATCAAAGAGAATCATTGAAGCAACTTGCACGGGATATTCTTGATGGGCATTGTGAAGACGGAATGTACTATGTGTCTAAACCATGGTATGAGTGCAAAACTTTTTTTCCTGCCATTTTTGCTTCTTCAGAAAGGGATAAGAGGTTGTGTGGATAATTGTTCTGTTTTGTTTTGTAATAGTAGAGTTTGCCAGGTTTAGTCTCAGGGAAATCTATCACCTGTTTTTTGCTCAGTCTTAAATTTCTTTGCATTATGTTCCCTAGGCTGTTAGGAGGAGTAACAATACTAAAGTCTGTTATGCCAACATGTTTAATTTTGTAGGTTGCAGCAATGGTGTAAAAGAAAAGTTGTTGATGCTCCATCTGAAGCTGATGCTGAACCAACAGCAGCCATTTGTTGTTCACATGGGCAACTTATGCCCGAGCAAGCTGCTGGTGCTAAGCGGTTGCTTGTTCCTGAGGGTTTCTGGCTTTTCTTATATAATGATGCCATTTCCGTAAAACCTGATGATCCTCTAGGTTGCCCTACTTTTCCTTTAGACTCTAGAGAGTGTTCCCAATGCAGTGATGAATTATCTGAAGAGGACTCTTTAAGGTCTCTTATTTTCATTTTCTATTAATATAAAAGTGCTATAGAAAACTTTAAAGTGAATTTTGTTTTCATGATGCAGATTAATAAAACAAATGCAGTGCCAAAATCATGAGAAATTATTTGTTGGTAAAAGTATGCCGATTTCTGTACATTGCAAGTATTTCTTAGTTCCTTCTTCGTGGATTTCAAAATGGAGAAATTACATTAATTCGGCTGTCAAGAATTCAGATAAACCTGAAACTTTAGATGGAGTAATTGATTCACTGATGTGTGAAAAGGTACTGTTACCTCATCTTGTTTGTTTTGTCACTTTATGTGCATCTTGCTTTTGTCTCAGTTTAGTATACTAACTAGCATTTTGTTAAATCTGAGTTGGCGTTTTAGGTATGCAATTATTATGAGAATATTTACTTTGAAAAGTTATTCTAACTCTTAAATTGTCACTTTCAAATTTTACTTCATGTGTATGACATCTCCAGTCTGTCAAATTTTATCCATTGCAATTTCATGATGAATTTTGTTCCCCCCTTTTTGTGTGTTTCCAGCACTCACGGCTTGTTGAAAGACCTCCTGAACTGGTTTTCAGACGTGGTGCTATAATCCCGAGAGAATCTTCTGTAAGTAGTCAGTCAAGTAACATGTACATGCACACCTGTAGTTTTGTCAATGTTTTATTAGCATAAACTAAATTCAGTAATTTTAGTATGTTTCAAATCTTTTTTTCTTAAATAGTAAGTTATCAATATCAACTTGCTCTCTCTTTGTTCTTCCATTTTTGTGTATCAATGTGACTTAAGTGTGTTTTACAATTATTCATTTTGTGGATTCTAGGTAAGTGGCTTAACCATCATATGTGAGAATGATTGGAAATGCTTCTGTGAAGAATGGAGTGGTATTGAGACCAAAGGAATATCTGCAAAAATTGAGAATGTTAATGATTCAGAAAATGCTTTATCTGGCTCCTGCAGAGATATGCCAATATGCGAGGATCAATTTGAGACTTGGGATAAAGTGAATAATGAAAGTGGGAATGAACATATTGTCATTAAAACTTGTCCTGAGGTAATCCAAAACTCTGCCACATTCTGTTGGATATGCTATTTCAGCCCTGACCCTACTTTTCAGGGTTTCTAAGTAGTTAACTTTGAGCTTGGTTTGTGGAAATATTTAGTTTTCATTTTCCGTTTCTAATAATAATTACAAAAATACCACCTTGTGTTCACTTTGTTTCTTATATAATCTAATATGCTATTTTTTGTTGATATATATATATATATGAATGAATATGCAGTTCACCTTGGCTTGAAAGGCAATATCCTTTATTTTGCTAGTTTTCCTGTTAGCTATTTTCAGTTAATAATTGTCTAGTTTTATTTTATTTGGCTGGGTTTATGTCACTCACTGTCCACTCCCATATTTGCTCCCACATAGCTAATAACTTTAACCTACTTATGTTGTTACTAGAAAGTGAAACTTCCCTTACTTTTCATTTGAACTATAATCCCGCCTTCTCAATATGCAGGTTTGTGAAAGTTGCATTGGAGAAAAGGAAAGCTGTGAGTTAATGCAGAAACTTGTCTATTGCAATAAAGACATTAGCGTAATTCTTGTCCGTGGAAAGGAGGTCCCCAGGTCAATCTTGGATGCTTCAAAGGGCTTTGTTGAAACAGACAGGCGGGTTTCCAAACGTTCCCGGAAGACTAAAAATGGGAGTTCCATTAGTCTAAAAGTTTCTGCTTCAACATCAATTTACCAGCTGAAAATGATGATATGGGAATCCTTTGGGGTAAGTCAAGTTTGTGCCATATGCTTATCATTATGCTGAAGCTCCCATCATATTTGTATTGAGTTTTCTTGTCTTTGTAAAAGCATTTCATTATTTCATATCAAGGTAAGCCGAAACTGACTTGGATGGTTACACAGAAATTAGGGATGATGGCTTGCTAAACTGAAAATAGATGGGATGGAAAAACATGATTTAGTTACTTTTTGAAAATCACTTTCAATTTGTTTTCATGCTATATGAAAAGCCTGAATTTGTTGTTATAAATTAGCAGTACTAGTACTCTATTCAACTACCTCCCAAGTTTTCCACCTCCAGTAAGCGCATATGTCGTAAATTATCAATATAAGTGCCTGTTTGAATACCTCCTCCAACCGAGGTTCACACTTTCCAAGGCAAAAGCTTTGTGAGAGTAGCTTTGTGCCAAACGTTGGTTGGCGTTCAAATCAAAGCTTATGCAAACATAGCTTAAGTAGGTGGTTTGACTGGAAAGGGGCAAATATTTTGGTTGACACACGCAATAGAACATGTTAGTATGTAGTTTTACACAAATGAAATGACATTTATGGGAGTGGTAGTGTAATTTGTGTTCACGTTTTTCACAAGATTATACTAATGAAGGAAGTACCTTCAGTATTTTCTTTTTGGGGTTGGGGTGATTTTGTTAATTAGTATATATATTGCTGCAGTCAATTTAATGCTTCAGCATGTATCAATTGTCCTTGCAGGTTGTCAAAGAAAACCAGATACTACAAAAAGGTGATAGAACAATTGATGATGATAACGAATATGCTACGCTTGTGGATGTTAACATATTTGCTGGAGATCAGATTATTGTGAGGGACTCTGAGATCCATGAAAATCGAGATATTGCAGGTATGCTATTTGATAATTGATACTGGTACTTGATTATCTTTTCCTTATGTATACAGAAATAGTCATATCTGTATTTTGCAGATGAGCTTTGCGATGAGGAAATGGAAACACAGCATATTGAGACAGGGTTTCGTGGAACACTCTTAACATCGAATGTTTCATCTCAGGTGGTTTAGGAAGCGCACATTCAGATTCAGTGGTATCATCTTTAACATTTATCAGTGTATATACAAGTTCTATAGAAAAAAAAATGAGTGAGAAAAGGAAGAGTGCAGTGCGATTTAACTATGTAAATCTATGTGTCTTGGACCTTACATACAGGTCCTAAAGCCATGATAATGGAGAATTTTGGAATGTCTCTTTTTGTTTTGGTTTATGTGTGTGAGCAAATGCTCAAAGGTTGAGCCAGATAACACACATTTATGAGTTTAGAACACCGATATCTGCATATAATTTACATAACATTTATATGCACTTTTAGATTTGGAGCAGTGGGAAATCAAATTTATGAATTGCATGCATAGTAGTGCATCGGTGCTTGCTAGTTAATCAATCTCAATTGGCATGTATTTTCTTGCTAGTCAAGTAGTTAAGGACTTGCAAAATTATTAAGGTTACCTTTAATTTCAACAAATATATATAAATATGCAAAACAAAATATCTAAATCCAACGTTTGTGATTTCGAGAGTGGTGGGCACCTCCGAACCATCGATCCCAACCAACATCGACGGAACCTTTGGTGCTGCAAATTAACAAACATTTTTACATGTCATCAATTCATATTTCATATATATACCCTTTCTTTTTTACTACCTTTCTTATTCTGTTAAAGTTGAATATAATATATGCTTTCTTGATTAGGACAATTAAAACACACACAAAGCAACATTGGATCCTTAAATGTAACATCATGAGCATAAAGATGTTAATTTTCTTACAATGGAAGAAGAGGATCTGGAATGGATTCAACGCTCGAAATTAAACTGCAAGAGCACAATGGATTGATCAGCATCAATTTTAACATTTCTTAAAGTAATCAAACTCTATGGTTTGAGAAACCTTAAAAGAAAGAAAAGCATCATATATATTTGCTTACTCCTTGCAAACGGTGGAGGATTCACCAATTGTTTCAACTTTTTCCAGTTCTTCCTGCATCAACAACAACATAGTTTCATTATCAAATTCTTCTTCAAAATAAAATGGATAACAGAAAATTGACACAAAAAAGAGAGACATATATGATGAGATTAAGATTAAGGGTTGACCTGCAAAATAGTAATTTGGCTATTGAGGTGGTTTATGGCTGCTTGCAACCTATGTTTCCCAATGAAGCCACCACCACCACTAGGGAAAGAAGAAGTAGTTCCAGATTGAGCAAGAGAAAGAGGACCCTTTTCTCTCCCTTCTTCTCCATAGTCCTCTGATTCTCTCACATTTTCTGCAGCTAACAATGTTTCTGATGATTCTTGTTGTTGTTGTTCATCCATGGCCATAACCATACACAACTTAGTTGACAAAAAGAGAGAGAGAGAGAGAGAGAGAGAGCTATATAACTAATTATAGAATCATCAAAGTCACAACTGCAAAACCTATTGTATCAATTGGGAGGTAGAAGAAAAAAAGAAAAAAAGGAAAGGGGTTTGGGTCAAAAAAAGAGGGAGGGAGGGAGGAACATGACTTGAAAGTGGAGGGTGGACCAAAGGATTAAACAATAAATAAATATCCAAATGATAGACACAAGAGGGAGGGGACCAAGTGGGGTGGGTGTGGGGGTTTCATTATAAGTCATTTGTTCAATTCTCATAATTAGGTGTATTTAATTACTAAAGAGAAAAAAGTGGTGGTCCAAACTAAAATAAAGAAAATGGGTGTGGGGAAATTAATATGTATTTAATTTTAATTATGTTATTAGTAATATGTTATTAGTATGAATTAATCCAATTGAAAATAGAGATTTAGATTTTACTTTTTTTTTTTTTTTCATTCACAAACCTATCAAGATTTTAATCCCGAACCTCTTAATCAAGAAACATAAGTTATTACAATTTTATAAAATCCAAATTTTTTAAAATAATTTAATATACCGTGTTGCGCATTAGAAAGGTTAAATCGTAATTTTGATATTCTAATTCAATCAATTCATGATTTTAGTATTTTTAAGATTCAAATTGAAACATTTTTCTCGTGCCTTCTGTTATTATTAAGTTAATTTTGGATTTTTTTTTTTTTATAAAAATCAAACCTTTAATACTTATATACTGTCATAATTATTTGTGTTAAATAACTACCGTCCAAATTTCATGCAATTTAGTGAATTTACACATATTTAAGGCTAAGATTAAGTGATTTATTTGTTTTTTGTTTTATATATAAAAATTGTGAGATTGGGACAGCAGTGCAAGGCACAGCTAGGTAGAGACAGCCCACAAGGACACGGCATGTGAAAAGAGGAAAAAAAAACCACTAAATTTTGTTTGTGGCTCCTTCATAATTCATTTGTTTTGTTTGGTCAACTAAATTATTCAGCTTGGAATTCAATTCCCCAATTTACTTTCATGTCCCAATGAAGAAAATGCATCACATTCATTTATATATCTAAGGATAATGCTAACCAAAACAATTTAGTGTCATTAATGTATTTTTATTATGATTTTCAATGCACTTTCAACTAAATCACAGAAGTTTTAAAAAATTCTTCCTCAAATACTAAATCACAAAAAAGAAGTGAATTTATAATCTTATAAACTTATGTTTTACTGTATAATGTAGTGTAGTTGTGTTAGAGTTAGGTTATGGGTTAGGCAGGTTAGTAGGTTAGGCGGATCAGGAGCACTCCCCCAACCTGTCATTTTTTTGCGGGTTGGCGGGCTGATACGCGAGTCGCAACCCATTTTGTCATACTTAACCATGTGCACATCTAGTCTAGCAAGTGATCTAGTTCGGTGGGTTGTTTGGATTTCAGGTGGACCGATCCAATTAGTTGATCCAAACCGACTTTAATAACATTACCTAAAATCATGAGCCTTAAACCTTATAACCATAAAAACCTACACCCAAAATACTAAATCATAAACCTAAAACCCTAAAATCAAAACATAATCCTACACCATAAATCATAAACCCTAAACCCATAAAACCATGGACACCAACTCATGAACCAAAACCACTAATCCTAAATCATGAACCATAAACACTAAAACGTTGAAACAATGAAACCTAAAACTTAAACTTTAAACCATGAAATCGTAAACATTGAAATTTAAAATATTAAACAATAAATCACAAAAACATAAACCCTTAAACCTTAAACAATGAATTATGGACCATAAACTCTAAAACTTTGAGTCATAAATCTTAAATCCTAAAACCCTAAAACCTAAAGTCATAAAATCATAGATCCCAAATCTTAAACCATGAACCAAATCACTAAATCCTAATACATGGACCATAAACCCCTAAGACCTTAAAACCATAAATCTTAAACCTTAAACTATGAAACCTTACATATTGAAACCTTAAATCATAAATCCTAAACCAAAACCTAGAAAACCATAAACTCTTAAACATGAAACCCTAAAATCATAAATCATAATCCCAAAATCCTATACATATAACTTTAAACCATGAACACCCAACCTTGAGCCCTAAATATTAAAACATAACTTCTTAAACCATAAACCATAAACCATTAATTAGTGAAACCTAAACCATGAACAAAATCCTATCCTAAAATTGTAACTATCTTCACATTATATAAGGCTAGTGGTGATATACTAACAATGTAAAATAATTTTACATTATTAATCAATTACAACTAACCGTTTGTATGACTTTTAAGATAATTTTATAAAAATCATATGATTTATAATAAATAAATGATTATAATTAACGGTTAAACTATATTACTATTAATCTCTAACTCTAAATATACTAAAAGTATAATAATTATTTAAGATTTATATCGATGAGTTAAAATTGAAGGATACTAGGAATTATCGTGCAAGAACATTAAACTTAAAAGAATTTTTTTTTTTTTATTATGAATTTAAAATTTAGCACAAAAACTAAGACGGTTGTTAGGTTTGAAGCAAGCAAACAGGGTCGAGGATGAGTGAACCCAGATAGTGGCACTGAGACTGAGACACCCTTCACAGAAATGGCGATGATGCTTTCCAAGATAACATCCTCACTATCCCCATCCCTATCCCTATCCTCCAAACCCAAACACTTTCGCAACGCCTTTCTTCTTTCTCGTTCCACCGCCACCACCACCAAACATAACCAGAAGAAGAAAAAAGAGAACGCAAAAGCAGCGTTGGCCAAGGAGAAGCGCAGAACCCGCTCCGAAAAACAGTTCAACAGAGACGCCATAATCGAGCGCTGCAACATAAACGACACCGATGACACCGTCACCAAGTCCTCTCACATTCCCGTCATGCTCGGCGAAGTCTTGGACGTGTTCTCCAACGCTTCGTTAGCATCCTTCGTCGATTGCACTCTCGGCGCCGCCGGCCACTCCACCGCCGTTAGTATTCTTCTTCTTCTGTTTTGGTTAACCACTGACAATTTAGTCCTCAAATACGAAATTTCTGATTTACGGTATACTATTCAAGCAACACAAAATATTAAAAAAAAAAAGAAATTAGCTTTCTACCTTAAAATTAACTTCAACAATATAACTTCTCCTAAAATATGTGATGTGAGACTTCTAATTTAGCTATCTAATTTCATTTTTTTCTTTATATTTTCTTGTTCCAGAAAGTATACAAAGTGCTACATTTACGTGGTAGTAGTAGTCCCCGAAACTCAAAATTGTCATCGATTTATTTATTATCAAAATGGTCATTTACCTTTTTTTTTTTTTTTTTACTTTTCAATTTTTGGAATTTTAAGTATGTTATTGAAGGGATTGATTGAGGAATGGAATGAAACAGGTGATTAGGGGGCATCCAGAGTTGAAGTATTTCGTGGGGATGGATGTGGACTCTGTCGCACATGACATCGCCCAGCCTCGCCTCGATGCTGTTTTGAATGGTGGTGGTGTCAAAGCCATTACCGTTTTGAGGAATTTTAGAGACGTCAAGTCTGTGCTTAGAGAAATTGACAAGCCACATTCGGGGGTAGACGGCATCTTAATGGATTTGGGAATGTCGTCTATGCAGGTTCATTCTGCAACTTTATATGTATATATATCGGTATACCCTTCGAATAGTTAGGCTTGTTTGGATAAACTTCTTCAAAAACACTTGCAGGAGAATAAAATAGGAAGGAAAAGTGAAATAAACTTCTCCATGAGCTACACTCAACTTATGCAGTTATGCATGAGTTAAAAATAAGTTTTTGAAGGAGTTAATATGAAAGAGTTTATACAAATTAGCTTATGCATAAGCTAATTTTAACTTATGAAGAAGCCTATTTCATTTTTCCTTCCTATTTTCTTCTCCTGTAAGTGTTTCTAGAAAAAGTTTATCCAAACAGGCCTGAACGAGCATTCTTGTCTTCCATTTCCTTCCATCATGGTTTTAAACTGCAGTTTAGTGGTTGAAATTACTAGCGAACAATGTTGTGATTGCTTAGACATCTTTAACTGCTTACGTATTGTTAGAAACTAAACTTAGGGAAGATGCACGGAGAAGTTTAGCCAAATATGACATTTGTCAACAAACTCATTATACATGATAGTTTGTGATTACTGCTTAGATGATAATGTAAAAACCCTTTGCATTATCAACACACACTATTTACTTTTCTGAATTGTAAAGAGGTTGAATGATAGAAGAGGTACAGTTTTTTATATTCAATTGACTGCTGACTCAGCAGTTAGCTACAGTTGTGAAAGTTGTAGCAGACAGTTAGACAGCTTGCTAATTTGATTAGGATAAATAATTCTACATACATTAATATCTCTAATTTGGACCATAATTTAAAACTATGTTCTGATCATATCTAATGGCACTAGAATTTGTGGTTGAGTATTTTTGAATCTTTGATAAAGTCATGATGAATAGCAGGTTTTTGTTTTTTTTGTTTTTTTAGGTGGACGATCCTGCAAGAGGATTCAGTGTGCTTGGTGATGGACCCCTTGATATGCGGATGAATCCTCAGGTATGGTTTCAGGCATTTTGGATCTCTGAAATTTATGCTCTTTTGAGGAAGAATAAAATCAATAGTTTGGTAGCAATTGTTAACTGTTTGTGGATTACATGTATGTTGCTAAGCTATTTGCAAGAGTGAAAGGTGGCAGGATGGCATCGGATATATGTTGTTGAACATTGTCTTGTGTTTTCCTTTGTAGTCTCTTTGCTTAGCTAGAGTAGTTAAATTGAAACAAATACTTCTATTTCTTAATGGTTTGGCTTCTCTAAACAGAGGGATGCATTTTAGAGGGAAAGTGTGGAGCTATAACAATTGATTGGAAACAATAGCTGAGATTGTACACTCATTACCAAGGCATGGAGTTGTTAAAATCCATTCTGTTTTTCTAATCAACAATAGAAGTTCACACTTTTCTCTCTAAAGTGCACCTCTTTCTTTTAAGGAGTGAAATTTATTTCAGAAGTACCTTATGTAGATTTATGGCCTGGCTTTTGTGTCTCTCTAAACAATGCTGGAAACTTCTTTGATGACTTGTGTCAAACTTTCTTGTTAACGAAATATGCCAATTTCCTCTTTAACCACACACTGGAATACTTTTTTTTTTTGTTAATTAAGGTAAACAAGTTTCTTGTATAATGATATCTGGTTGCCCATTTGCTGCAGAGTAATACATAATTTTTCTTTCCTATTGAACTGATGCACAGGCCTGTGACAGGCAAGTCTTAAAGCAGAAGACATATTAAATTCCTGGCCAGATTCTGAAGTGGGCCGTATCCTAAGGGATTATGGGGAAGAAAGTCATTGGCGAACTCTGCAAAAGAAAATTGTCAATGCGCGACTACATGGTGGATTTCATTCAACTAGCGACTTGCTAGATCTTATTCGGCGTGTGACTCCTCCAATGAAAGGTAGCTCCTCTAGTGTTCTTTTGCAGTTCTGTTTCTCCTTGACTATAAGCATCACTTCTCTCTCTTGCATGCCATCAATTGATTATAAGTTATAACATACAACAACAGCAAAGCCTTTCTCTACAATGGCATTCTTGATCTTCATGTTTGGTATAACATTTGAAGATGATTTATAACATGATTTTGCTCTCTGCTTACAAATTTTTATCATTAAAAAGTTTGAAATGCAAGATAACCATGCACCTCTTTTAATTACATTGTAATAGGTGGAAGGCAGGGTTGGATAAAGACTGCAACACGGGTGTTTCAAGCTCTGAGAATTGCCGTTAATGATGAGCTGAAGACGCTCGAGGACTCCCTCTATTCTTGTTTTGATAGCCTTGCACCTGGGGGTAGGCTTGCTGTCATATCTTTTCACAGTCTAGAGGACAGAATTGTGAAGCAGACATTTCTTGATATCATTAAAGAAAGGGAGAGCCTCAACAGTGATTTGAGGAAGACCATTGATGAAATCAAAGAAAAAGAAGCATGGATAAAGCAAGTAATGCATGGATCAAATGGAACAATTCTCACAAAAAGACCAATCACACCATCAGGAGAAGAAGAAAAATTGAACCGTCGAAGTAGAAGTGCAAAGCTCAGGGTTATTCAGAAGCACTGAAGATAAAAAAAAAAAATGTTAAATTCTTATGTAACTTGGTTCTTACATATTCATCCTTGTCCTTGGGAGAAAAAAACAACTTATCATTAAAAGAAAAAAAAAAGGGACAAATTACTGTCGGAAGATTTGGAATTTAGTATCTGCTTGCTCAGGCTTTAAACGTTCAGAAGTTTATAATTGTAGCACAAGTATCATGAGTTTACATAAACTGTTTTGTTTGATGGAAAAAAATGCAACATGTTTTCCTTTATTTATGCCAAGAATTAGTAATAAATCTTAACAACTGTGTCATTTATAAAGGAGTAATCATTGCTTTTCTATCTCAGATTTTAATTTTATATAGGTTGTTTAAAATTTAAATATATGCTTTGAGTGAATCATGACAAATTGGAACTAAGGATTTAATTTTGATTTAAAAAAAATTATGAAGAAAATACTTTAAAGGCAACATTTTACTCTCTAAAAAACTCAATTATATGTTTTTTTTATTACAATAATTAATAAAAAATACTATTTGTGCATTTATACTCAAATAAAAAGAATGGCAATAAAAATATTTTATGAAACTAAAAGTTTAACTATATTGGATAATATTTTACTTTTATAATTGATTAATATAATTATCAAATATTATTTAATTATTAGTTAGTAAATCAACATTTATTTTCTAATTAATAGTTAATTTAAGATTAAAAAAACCATGCCTTCTACATGCAAATGAACAGAACACTTTTGCGGTTAATAACCTCTCTTTTTCCGTTACAAGTTGTCAGTGACAGACAACAGAGTTTCCCCACTTCCTAGTTCAACACAAACACAATCTTCTTTTGTTTCAATCATTTCTTCTTCAACAGATCAATGGGTGATTGATTCCTTTCTCTTTTCTCTCTTCAACCAAACCAAGCACTATTCTCTGTTCTGTTTTTGCCTAATCCTTAGTGCTTTCATTTTGCAGCAAAAGCTATCCTTTTGAGCAACAACAAATGTTACGGACACGAACAATTCTTCTGGGTCACGCCGTATTCATCCCCCACCACACAAAAATTCAGCCACCACGGGTTAGTTAGTGTAATTAGCTTTGTATTTTATTGGCAAATGCTAGTCATTAGTTAGTTAGTTAGTTAGTAACAATGATTTGAATCCATGACCTGTCTCTTCTTCCTTTAACTTGATCCCATAGTAGCATTGTATAGTATTTAGTGTTAACAATGCTGATATGCTTGTGGATATTGCATTATACAAAGGGCCTGCTTGGGCAAGCTTCTCCAGAATTCTGGGAAAAGAAAATAAGAAAAAATGAAATGAGTTTTTCATAAACTAAAATTGGCTTTTCCAATAATTAATTTGTGAAAGTTTCACATCTTTTAGAGAAGCTACATGAAAGAGCTTCTACAAATTAGCTATTGGAGAAGTCAATTCTAGTTTATGGAGAAAACTCATTTTATTTTTTCTTATTTTCTTCTAGAAGTTTACCCAAAGAGGCCCATAGTTTCATTTTCTTTTTTGCTTTTGTGGGAGACCCTCGTTATCCATGACCGTGATTCATATCAAGCTTCTTCGACTAATCTGAGTTAAATTGTGTTAACTCACTTGGTCTATAAAGTTTTCCCTTGCTATGAGTATTGGTTTCCGGATGAAACCTTGCAGCATTTCTTGTTTTTGTTTTATTAAAAAAGGTTAGAGAAGCATTTGTTTGTTTATGGTTTCTTCATATTGCACACGATATATTTACCTTTTTAACATTTACAGTAACTCCCTTTAATTGGTGTCCGTGTAATGTATTTCAAATAATTAAGAGGGTCATTGTAGGGGTTAAAACTTAAAAAGACGGGTATGTGTGCAATCTCACGAAACCATAAGAGGTGCTATGGCAATTTGCTGTTATTTATTTTTTTCCCTTTTTTCTGTTGGATTTGTTGTGTTATTGTGTACCTCAAATGTTGTGAATTGTGATCTTCGCTTTTGAATTTTTAGGAAGAAAGTGGACCTCAAGGTGAAGGCAGTAACTTTCTTGAATTCAAATGCCAAAAAGAAGGCAAATTTATTTGCCGCAAAAAAGGAGAGAATTAATCTGCCAACACATAATGATGATCTTGAAGGCAAGAAATACCACATCAGTGAATTTCTGAGCCAACCTAGCGGAATTGCAGCCGTGTTGAACACGAAGGCCTTGCAATCATTTCAATCTCTTGATGCTAACACATACAGGTCTGCCACCACCTCCTTAATTCTGTTTTGGTGGCTTGAGTAGTTCTTCCAAGTTTCAATGGTTTGGATGATGCAAATTTTGTTACTCTTCTAGATATTGACAAACTTAGAGTCAAGTTGAGGACCGGATTACAAGTTTTGGTGCTTACGTAATTCTTTTGCTGTATTTGGCACCGACAATACAAATGAAAGTAACTATCCATGTATTGAATTTTCTCAAACAGAAACTATCCAAAATTATTAGATTTTTTTATAAATTTATAGTATTTATTGCTTATGAAGAACATGTGTAGATAAAAGTAAATTCAAAGTATTTCTTACTTATTAGATTTGGCACTCACAATACAAATAAAAGTAACTGTCCATGTCTTGAATTTTGTTCAACCAGAAATTACCGAAGATTATTAGATTTTTTATACATTCAAAGTATTTCTTGCTTATGAAGAACATGTGTAGATAAACAGCTGATTTGCATGAGTCCACAAGAAAGTGAGCTGTTACTTGAATTTAGGTTCTCAGCTGATAGCATCAGTTATTCAAAGTAGGTTGAAAATACTATTCCTTACATTGCAGTGGATGATTATATAAACAACTGTCAAAAACTATTGAATCTGAAATCAAATAATTTTTCTTGCATGTGAAGGTGTGAACTGCCTAAACTTCAATTTTTAAACTTTGAAGCTGCCCCATTGCTGGATCTACGAGTTACCTCAACAGATGAAGATTGCTTGGTTGAGATGCTTTCTTGTAAGGTGTGCACCGCCTCCTCAACCAAAAAATAACAAAATTTGTTGGTTGAACATGAATCTTTGCATCATTCCTTGTCACTCATCCCATTTAATTGTTGGATACTTTACTATATTATTCACAGTTTGAAGGTTCTGAAGTTGTGAAAGAGCAGAACAACCACTTTTCAGGTATCTATAATGTACTGTGTGCATAGTCATACCTTGTTTATGGGATATAAATTCTTCCCTTTGTTAAATTGAATTATAAAAATGTTTACTTTCTATCAAAAGTCTTAACCGATCTCACCTGATGGGATAATGCTGTTGTTGTTGTTTCTATCAAAAGCCTTGTACAAAGAAACCGATCTGTGTTTTGTAGAATAGAGCGGAAGATGTTTGGTTCTCCTTATAGCATAGCCTGTCCTGAAAAGAGAGGTGAAAATTGTGAAAATGTGGTGGGATTTATGTAGTTGACCAGATACAAAACCATTTAGTTGGCCTCTTAAAGAAAAGAACAAACTGATTTTTAGACTCTTGTTGACTAATACAAGCTTAAAATGGAAATTTCTCCAGATATCAGCAGAAATTTACTCCAGAACCTTTCAATTTTTTTTTCTAGTAGTTAATCTTTCAACACAAGTTTTTGCTTGTTAAAATAGGAGAAGCAATAATTAAGTGTGAATCGTGTGTTATAGGATATAACGGTGTGCATGTTTATATAGGTTAATTACATTAATGGTACATAAATAGAGGATATTTTGTTTTCTTTAAATCAAAGATTATGTTCCTGCAATTATGAATAGAATTTCAACATTCCCCCTAAACTTACAGTTTATTAAAATAAAATTTCCCAACTAATAAAAATAAAATATAAAACCATTTGAGTTCCACAAAAAAAAGTGTCTGAAAGACAATGGCGGGAATCTTGGTGAAGTCGGGAAATATTACTAGAAAGAGAGAGCTGGAATATACCTCAGCCTAAGAAAGCAAGTTCTGAGTTAAAACCTAGTGGAATCCAAAATTATTTAAACTTGAGAGAAAATTGTTCTAAATAGTCATTGGCAAAGATAACCCATGGCACAAACATGCAATCGAGCACATAAAAGTCACCAAGAAGCACGCTGAAAAAGGACAGCGATAGGATGGACAACCAGAAAGTTCTTCGCTGGAAAATGAATAGCGATTAAAAGGTGGTGGCCGGGAAGACACGCTGGAAAAGGACGGCAAGCAAAATGTGGTGACCGAAAAACATGCCGGAAAGGAAAAGTCTCCAGAAAATTGAAAAGATTGTTGGAAAAGGTGTGAAAGAAGAAAGGGTCGCCGTAAAAAAGAAACTTGGTCAGCGGAAAAAGGGTGACACAAAAAGGTCCACCGGGGACAATAGGTCCCCAGCGGGGCACGATTTTCTTTTATCCTATGTTAGGCTCTAGATACCATGTTAAAATAGGAGAGGCAGAGGGATAATTGAGTGTGATTCGTGTGTTATAGTACAGAACGGCTGCATGTTTATATAGGTTAATTACATTAATGGTACATAAATTGAGATTATGTTCCTATAAACTGCAATTATAAATAGAATCAGAATATTAATTCTGATTTTCAAGACTCAAGTTTATCTGCAATACATGTTTCATGTGACGCTTTGTGTTCTTTCGGTGTTTTTAGGAATTCTCACGGTAATGTTTGTTAATAATTTTTATGGATTTGCAGCATTCATGATTAATCACATGACATGGGGTGGTGCTGGTGCCGAATCATTTTTAGAAGTTGATATTAAGTTGAATCTCACACTTGAGGTTTGTCTTATCCTCATAAAATATATAAATATTATATATACCGTCACATGACCAGGGATTCAGTTGAATTTTATTGTTGTGAGAGTGCAATTTCTGGTTTGTTTCTTTTCTAAGAAACTGATGAGTTACCTATTCCTTCTTAATCCTTGCTAATTAATCCATTTTCTGTAGCTGCATATTCATATCCTAAAAGGTCACCTGTTTTGAATCAAAATTAGTAGCCATTAAACCGTATTTCAGTTTGATACTATGGATTTTTGCATTTGCCTCTCATCTGTAAAAGAAGGATCTCTGTCTGCAGATCTACACACAACCATTTATCATGATGCCTACTTCAGCTGTCGAGGGTCCTGGAAATATGTAAGTTATTTAGTAAATAGTTTTAATTTTGAGAATAAAGATAGTGCATTGACAGACAATCATAACCCTTTATTTATGATAAGTCAATTAATTTTTATACAATTATTTTAAAAGTCATATAAATGAAGGGTTGTGAATGTTTTAAAAGTCATATAAATGGAGGGTTATGAATGTTGATAGTGTAAAACTTTGTTACACTGTTGTGTAATACCCTTATTCTCTTTAATTTTATCCTTTTAAGTTATGATGATATATTTTTACATATACAAAGTATTGCATGTAGATTCTCAATTTAAAATTACCAACTATTGCTGGCTAGTGGCTATAGATGTTATGCCTAATTCTTTTTAATATAGTCTTTCACTAAGGTCCTCTATACTTAATGGAAATGAGGAAGATATACAAGAGCCACTTCTTGGAAATTGAAAGATTATAGAACACTGGAATTGGAAGATAAAGTTAATATGAGGAGTAGGACACTAATATATTGCATTTATCAATTCAGTTTTACTGTGGACTAAATTTAGGGAAAATATTCAGCCATTATTTTTCTTATTGATGGCTTAGGAGGCGTTTATGGAAATTCTGTTTTTTGTGTTTTCATTTTCCGGTTTCACTTTTAAACTGCAAAACCGACGTCTTGTTTTCATTTTGTTTTCTGTTTTTTAAGATTTGTACAGAAAAAATGAAAACAATTCTTTTTTTGTTTTCTCTCTATGTGACAGTTTTGTAATTGAAAAGTAAAAATAGAAAACAAAATTACAAGTAAACACCACCTTAGTTTCTCCTTCTCCTTGTTACTCTTTTTCTATTAGGTAACCTTTTTGAAACCATCGAGCTTTATCATGAAGTAAATCTTTCACCTGAACAGTGCTCTTTCAGATCTGTAAAGTTGAAGAAGCTTCCTATTAGATATTGTATTAGTAAATGATGAGATGTAATTCCTAGTAATTCTTCAGGATGTGTGCACAAGTTTTATTTTGCTATGGATTCTGTTTTAACATAAATGATAAATAAGAACTCAAAGTTTATGCAAGGAATTTGGTGAATTTTTCTTCCTTTCAACTTTCTCTGTCTGTGAGACTGAGGTATATACTTTGTTTATACTTTTGTACGTGAAATCAATTTGTTTCTTTTTAGAGGGTTGATTTAGGGGTCTATTTAGGCTTATAAAAGTGGCTTATGTCCTTCCAATTTAGCTTATTTCAATAAACTTCACTGTAAAACTTATGAATAAAAAGTTTCATGTTATAAGAACTTGTTCAGTAACTACTTACTAAACTATTTACTCAAACACACCTTAAATATGAAAGGTAAGCAAAAAGGTTCAAGGTGTTGGTTTTTTTCTTCTTCTTTGTGTGTTGTCTCCTTGTACTCAAAGTATGCCTTACTATTGTCTATTACTTTGAAGAAAAATTTAGGACATGTTTGGGTAAACTTCACTAGAAGAATTTCCAGGAGAAAAAAAATGAAATAAGTTTATCTTTAAATTAAAATTGGCTTCTCCTATATCTAATTTGTAGAAGTTCTACGGTATAGTTTCTTTAAAAGGTGTGCCATTTCTACAAATTAGCTATAACTATAAGATAAGTCAATTTTAACTTATGAAAATGCTCATTTCATTTTTGTATTTCGTATTTTTTTCTCCTAAAAATTGTTCTAGAGAAATTTATCCAAACAGGTCCTTAATAACTTGCCATTTTGCTTAGAAAGATTAACCTCTTTTGGCTATGTACAGTATGATGCAAGCTTTGGTGGACAACCTGGTGCCACTACTACTTCAGCAGATGCTGCAAGATTATGATGAATGGGTTCATAAGCAATCATACTCTTTAAAGCCATTCTAGTATTTTAAAAAGTCACTTGTACAAATTTTTTGGGCAGAGACAACAGAGAGGGATAGTAACATTACTTTTCTGTAATTGTATCCATGTATACATTACTTTTCTGGTTAATAACAGGTGTTAGTTTCTCTCTTCTAATTATTCTATTTAATTTTTATTTTTATTTTTGATTCATAGGTATCGAACACCATACTAAAAAATTTACAACACTCATACAAACCTCTCAACCATTTGAGTTAGAACTCATTGATTATTTCTATCCAATTTGGCAAGAAATGATAACACCAATGAGATGGCTATAAGGAATAACAGTACATAAGAATATTTTTTTAATATATAAATAAAATTCATTACATGGACGAATTAGTCTCAAACTCTTGGTCAAGAGTATCTCTTGTTAAAAAAAAAGGTTTAATTTCATACTATACCATTCAACTATTATTATTCGTAAATTTTACCGGTTCTTTTTTGCTCCATCAAGATTTTACAACCTAAGATTGTTTTTCACGGATTGTACACCCATGTTTTTAATTTTTACACATTTTACTATCATGTCGATATTGTCATTTGAAAAAAAAAACATATTTTTAGTGACACGACAACATCGATAAAATGCACAAAATTCCAAAAAATAAGACACCAGTGATAAAATCCACAAAATAATAATAGTTATATGGTAAAATAGAAAACTAAGCCAAAAGAAAAAACATAACAATATATAAATAATAAAAAATAATGTGTTTCAAAATTTAATATTAGATTTTTCATTGCTCAAATATTATATAAAACTTTAAAATAATACTGTCTTAAAAATATGAGTAATTTTTGAAAATTTGAAAAAAATATATAATATTAAAAAAATATGAAAAACAAAAATAATGTCTTAAAAATTAAAAAAAATAAAAAATTCAAAAATATGAATAAACCAAAGTAATGTTTTAAAATGAAAATCAAGACAAATGTCTTGAAAATTTTGAAAAGAAAAATGAAAATATGAAAAAACAAAGTAATATCTAAAAAAATTGAAAAAATGTAAAAAACTAGAGTACTATCTTAAAAAATTTTAGATTGTTTTTAAAATATGAAAAAATAAGACTAATTTGTTAAAAAATTTTAAAAAATGAAAATTTTAATAATAGGAAAATACTAGACTTATATCTTGATTTTTTTTATTTAGAAAAACAACACAAATATCTTGAAAATTTTAAAAATATAAAAAAGAAAGAGAAGTGTCTACAAAATTAAAAAAAAAAGATAATTTGAAAAAAAAAAAGAAAAAAACAAGAGGAATGAAAATTTTGAAAAAAATAATGAAAATTTTAAACTATATGAAAACGGATGAGCAATGTTTTGAAAAAAAATGAAAATTATGAAAAACAAAAAAAAAGAGGAATGCCTTCAAACTTTTGAAATAAGTAAAACTTTTTTAAAATATTAAAAAACTAGAATAATGTCTTGAAAATTAGAAAAAAATGAAAATTTTTAAAATATGAAAAAACATGACTAATGTCTTTTTTTTTTTAAATGATAATTTAAAAAAATATAAAAATCAAAAGAAATGTCCAGAAAAATAAAAGAAATGAAAAATGTGAAAATAAAGATGAATGTCTTGAAATTTCAAAAAAAAAGAAAAATATTAATAAACTAGAGCAATATTTTGATTTTTTTTAGAAAACAAAATTTTAAAATATTGAAAAACCAGACTACTAGCTTGAAAAATGAAAAATATGTAAAAATTTGAAAATAAGATTAATGTGTTAAAATTTTGAAAAAAATGAAAAATTTAAAACATTACTCTTGTTTTCATATTTAGTAATGTCTTTTTTATTTCATATTTTTCAAATTAATCTTGTGAAACCCTCAATACTACGGGTGAAATAAAACTTTAAATATTTCGAGTAACATAAAACTTTAAATATTCCAGTTGAAATGAAATCTTAAATATTTATAATTTTAAAATTACTTTTGTGAAACCCTAAATATTTAGAGTGAAATGAAATCTTAAATAATTAAAGTTTTATTTATGAAACCCTAAATATTATTAGTTATAAATTAGGTTTTCATTTCTCAAAACACTAAATACTTAGACATTTATATATAAAATCCTAAAAAATTGACGGTTTCAAGTCAAGGTGAAATTTAGGGTTTCGATTTAATATTTTATTTATTTTCAAATTTTTAAGACATTACTCTTGGTTTTTCATATTTATTAAAATTTTCAATTTTTGTAAAATATTTCGACATTATTCTGTTTTTTTCTTGATATTTTTAAATTTTTCATTTTTTTTCTAAATTTTTAAGATATTACTCTTATTTTTTCATATATATTAATTTTTCATATTTTTCTAATTTTGAAAGACATTACTGCTCTTTTTCTTCTTTTTTTTCAAAATTTTCAAATTTTCATTTTTATTCCAAAATTTGAAGACAATACTCTTGTTTTTTCATATTATTCCAAATTTTTAGGGATTATATGTTAGGGTTGTGTAGTGCATGGTTTAAGGTTTTATGGTTTATGATTTTATGTTTTAAAATTTAAGGTTGCATTTCATGGCTCAAGATTTAGGACTTCTTATATGGTTTAGGATTTAGGATTTCATTTCATAGTTTAGGGTTTAGAGGTTCATGATTTAAAGTTTTATTTTATGAAATACTTAATATTTTTAGTTTTATTTATGAAACCCTAAATATTTAGGGTTTGACTTTGGAGTTTCATTTATGAAACCCTAAATTTTTTGGATGAAATATATGATTTTGTTAATGAAACCCTAATTTATAGATTCAATTTGGGGTTTCATTTATGAAACCCAAAATATATAGTGAGAAATTTAGGGTTTCATTAATTATCTAGGATTTAGCGTTTCATGATTTAAGATTTAGGAGTTCATTGGTCAAACCCAAAATAATTATGATTTTATTTATTAAATTTTAAATATTTTGTGTTTCAATTTAGGGTTTAAATTTAAAGTTTCTTGGGGTCTCAAGTTGTAGTTTCATTGACAAAATCTTAAATATTTAGGTTTTGAATTTAGTTTTTCACACACAAAACCCTAAATATTTAGGATTTTATTATGAAACTCTAAATATTTAGGATTTCGATTGTCAAATCCTATATATTTAGATTTTCAATTTAGAGTTTTATTTATGATACCCTAAATATTAAGGGTAAAAAAATAGGGTTTCAAAACCTAAACCTTAAACATTTAGGGTTTTATAAATCAAATCATAATATTTAGGGTGTTATTTATCAAAACCTAAATATTTTGATTTTGCTAAAAAAATATTTAAAGAAATTACACATGCTTTTTTAATTATTAGAATTTTAATTTTTAAAATTTTCAATACATTACATTTGCTTTTTCAAATATTTTTCAAGACATGACACTTTTTTTCAATTTTTTTCAAATTACTTTTTCTTTTCAAATTTTGAAGTACGTTTTTCATTATTTTCAAATTTTCAAAAAATTACAATTTCTTTTTTCAAAATTTTAAAATTAAAATTTTTTTTTCTAATTTTCAAAGATTTTACCCTTGCTTTTTCAAAAAAAAAAAAAAAATTAAAGTTTTCATTTTTCGAAATTTTTAAAGGCATTAGTCTTGTTTTTTTTTTTCATATTTTTTTTTAAAAAAAATTCAATCTTTGAAGTGCTTTTTTTTTTTTATATATATTTTCAATTTGCATTTTTTCCCCAAATTTACAAGACATTATACTTTCTTTTTCAAGTTTTTTTTTTTTTTTATAAAATTTAAGTTTTTTTAAAACTTTCAACACATAACACTTGCTTTCTCAAATTTAGGATTTTATTTAGTAAACTCTAAATAATTAGGGTTTCATTTAAAAACCCTACATACTTAGGGTTTTGATTAAATGTTTCATTTACCAAATCTTAAATATTAGAGTGTTTCAATTTATCAATTTAGTATTGAAGAATGAACCTTTAATTATTTAAGGTTTTATTTACAAAACAATAAATATTTAAAGTTTCATTTTTGAAACTCTAAATATTTAAGAATCGAATTTAGGATTTTATTTATAAAACCT
Organism: Amphicarpaea edgeworthii; assembly: GCA_014843725.1. Lineage (NCBI taxonomy): Eukaryota > Viridiplantae > Streptophyta > Magnoliopsida > Fabales > Fabaceae > Amphicarpaea > Amphicarpaea edgeworthii. The sequence goes on from CM026324.1 coordinate 15,282,409, forward strand.
TAAGTATTTATTGATTAAATTTAATGTTTCATTCAGTAAACCTTAGATATATACGGTTTTGATTTAATATTTTATTTTTAAAACACTAAATATTTAAGGGTTAAAAAATTCAACCCTAAACATTTATGATTTTTTAAGTGAAATAATAAATATATATGATTTTATTTACGAAACCTTAAATTATTTAGAGTTTCATTTAAAAAATCCTAATTACTTAGTATTTCAATTTATAAATTTAGTATTTGTTTAATGAAATCCTAAATAATTAGAGTTTAATTTTAGAAACCCTTAGTAAGTAGGATTTCAATTTAACTTAATTGAAACCTTAATTATTTAGGTTTTCATTACATCACAACTAATTATTATGGTTTCAATTAAATGTTTTATTTATGAAATCCCAAATTTTGAGGGTTTCAATCTATAATTTTAGTGTTTCTTTAATGAAATCCTAAATACTTATAGTTTCATTTATCAAATCCTAAATAATTAATTTTTTATTAATAAAAATAAAAATAATTAGAATTTCATTTAAGAAACCATAAAAATTTAAGGTTTAAATTTAAATTTTCATTTTAGAAACCTTAAAAAATGTACGATTTTCATTTAATGTTTCATTTTTGAAACTAGAATATTTCGAGTTTTATTTATGAAAACCTAAATTATTATGATTTCAATTTTGGGTTTACTAAATAAAAATTCAAGAAATTACACTTGCTTTTCCAAATTTCAAATTTTCATTTTTTTTTTCAAAATTTTTAAGACATTAGCCTTATTTTTTTTTTCAAATTTTTTAAAAATTCATTTTTTTTTCAAATTTGGAAGTGCGTTTTTATTTGTTTTCATTTATTATTTTTTTGTTTTCAAATTTTCAACCCATTTCATTTGCTTTTTCAAATTTGTTAAAATTTTCAAGACATTAGCCTTGTTTTTCTTTTCATATTTTTAAAATTTCTTTTTTGTTCAAATTTTTTAAAATTCTCAATTTTTTTCTTATGTTTTAAATGTTCATTTTTTTTCAACGCCTTGATTTTGTCAAATTTTTTCAAATTTTCATTTTTTAAAAATTCGAAAGGCTTTTTTTTTTTTATATATTTTCATTTTTGAATCTTTTTCAAATTTTCAAGACATAACACTTGCTTTTTGATATTTTTTCAAATATTAATTTTTTTTTTCAAATTTTGAAGTACTTTTTGATATATCATAATTTTTCATTTTTTTTAAAAAACGTTTCAAGACATAACACTTGCATTTTGAAAATTTTCTATTTTTCAAGACATTACACTTTCTCTTTCTTTTTTTCAAAAAAAAAAAAATTCAACACAATTTTTTGAATTTATTGTTTTTTTTTTCATATTTTTCAATTTTTCTTATAAAATTTATGATTTCATTTAATGTTTAGGGTTTGGATTTAATGTTTCAATTTATAATTTCATTTATTAAACCATCAATATTTAGGGATTCATTTAAGCAACCCTAAGTTTATAAAATTTCAATTTAGGGTTTTATTTAGTAAATCTAAATAAATAGGGATTCATTCAGAAAATCCTACATATTTAGGGTTTCGATTAAATTTTCATTTATGAAACCTTAAATATTTTGGATTTACTACAAAAAAAATTCAAGACATTACACTTACTTTTTCATATTTTTTTAAAACTTTCAAGACATTAGACTTGTTTTTCTAAAATCTTTTAAAATTTTAATTTCTTTTCAAAATTTGAAGTGCGACTTAATTTTTTTTTTCATTTTTCATTTTTTTCAAATTTTCAAAACATTACATTTCCCTTTTCAAAATTTTCAATTTTTTCTAATTTTCAAGATATTACACTTGCTTTTTCAATTTCTTTAATTTTCATTTTTTTCAAATCTTCAAGTGCTTTTTTTTTTTTTTCAATTTGCATTTTTGTTTTCAAATTTTCAAGACATTACACTTATATTTTCATATTTTTAAAATTTTTCATTTTTAAAATTTTTTAGGAAAATACTCTTGTTTTCTCATATGTTTCAGTTTTTCAATTTTTCTCGTGAAATTTTGGGTTTCATTCAGGAAACCCTAAATATATAGAGTTTGGATTTAATGTTTCAATAATGAAATTCTAAATATTGAAGGTTTCAATTGATGGTTTCACTTATGAAACCGTAAATATTTAGGGTTTTATTTATGAAACCATAAGTTTATAGGATTTCAATTTAGGGTTTTTAGTAAACTCTAAATAATTAGCGTTTCATTTTTAAACAAAAAACTTAAATACTTAGGGTTTCAATTTATCAATTTAGTGTTGAAGAATGAAACCTTAATGATTTAAAGTTTTATAAATGAAACCATCAATATTTTGGATTTTATTTTGGAACCCTAAATATTTAGGATTTAAATTTAGGTTTCATTTATGAAACTCTAAATAATTAAGATTTCAATTAAGAAACCCTGAATATTTAGTTTTTATTTAAGAAATCATAGATATTTTGTTTTTATTTAAGAAATCATAGATATTTAGGGCATCAATTAAATGTTTCATTTATGAAACCCTAACTTTTAAGGGTTTCAATGTATAAATTTAGTGTTTCATTAATAAATAAATAAATAGTATTTCATTAATAAAATTCTAAATAATTAAGATTTCATTTAAGAAACCCTGAGTATTTACGATTTCAATTTAATTTTCATTTAGGAAATCCTAAATATTTAGGATTTTTATTTCATGTTTCATTTTTGAAACACTAAATATTTAGGGTTTCAAAACATAAACCCTAAACATTTATGGTTTTTCAATGAAACCATTAATATTTAGGGTGTTATTTTTGAAATCCTAAATTATTATGATTTTAATTTAGGATTTCATTTAAACAACCTTAAATATTTAGGGTCATCTTAAAATACTTTCAAGACATTACACTTCCTTTTTCAAATTTTAACAAATTTACATTTTTTTCAAAATTTTCAAGACATTAGCCTTGTTTTTTTTGAAATTTTTTTAAAAAAATATCATCATTTTCAAATTTTGAATTGCTTTTTTTTTTTTTATATATATTTTCATTTTGTTTTTCAAATTTTCAAAACATTACACTTGTTTTTTCAATTATTTTTAAAATTTTCAAGACATTACACTTGCTTTTTTTTCATATTTTTTCAAAGTTTCATTTCAAATTTTTAAGACATTAGGCTGTGTCAATTTGTTTTTCAAAATTTGAAGTGCTTTTTAATATATTTTTAGTTTTTAGTTTTTCATTTAAGAATTCCTATATATTTAGGGTTTTGAGTCAATGTTTCAATTATGAAATAATTGATATTAAAGTTTTTAATTTGTGGTTTCATTTATTAAACCATCAATATTTAGGGTTTCAATTATGAAACCCTAAGTTTATAGGATTTCAATTTAAGGTTTTATTTAATAAACCCTAAATAATCAAGGTTTCCTTTTTAAAAACCCTACATACTTAGGGTTCTTATTAAATGTTTCATTTATGAAGCTTTAAATATTTTTGAGTATCAATTTATCAATTTAGTGTTGCAGAAAGAAACCTTAACTATTTAAAGATTTGTAAATGAAACAATAAATATTTGTGGTTTTATTTATCAAACCCTAAATATTTAGGAATTAAATTTAGGGTTTCATTTATAAAACCCTTAGGATTTAGTGTTTCAATTTAATGTTTCATTTAGTAAACCTTAAATATTTAGGTTGTGATTTAATATTTCATTTTTGAAACACTAAATATTTAAGGTTTCAAAAATTTAACCCTGAATATTTATGATTTTATAAATGAAACTAGAAATATATAAGATTTTATTTATAAAACCCTAAATAATTAGGATTTAAATTTTGGTTGCATTTATGAAACCCTAAGTATTTCGAGTTTCAATTTAATTTTTCATTGAAGACACCCTAAATATTTAAGGTTTAGATTTTATGTTTCACTTTTGCAATACTAAATTAAATCATAAATATTTAAGGTATTATTTATGAAACCCTAAATAATTAGTATTTCAATTTTGGGTTTCATTTAAGAAAGTCTAAATATTTAGGATCTTGATTTCATGTTTCACTTATAAAACACTAAATGTTTAGGGTTTCAATTTATAAAAACATAAATATTTAAGTTTCGATTAGGGTTTCAATTTGTTTTTCAATTTTATTAACGGTTTTATTTACATGAACATCAATTGAAAACTCTAATTAAGGTTTCATTTATCAAAAACTAAATATTTTTCTTATTACAAAATATTTTTAAAATTTTCACTTCATTATTTTGGTTTTCGTATTTTAAATTTATTTTTCATTCAAATTTTCATACACTACACTTGCTTTTTCAAAAAAACAAATTATTAAAAATTTCATTTTAAAATTTTTTTCAACACATTAGTCTTATTTTTATTTTATTTTAAAAAAAAAATCATTTATTTCAAAATTTGAAGTGGTTTTTAATCTATTTTAAATTTGCATTTATTTTCAAATTTTCAAGACATTACACTAACTTTTTCATATTTTTGAATTTTTCAGTTTTCATATTTTTAAAAACTTTTCATTTCATTTCGTTTAAATTTTCAAGACAATACTCATGTTTTCTTATATTTTTCAACTTTTCTTGTGAAATTTAGGGTTTCATTTAAGAAACTCTAAATATTTAGGGTTTCAATTTATGATTTCAGTTATGAAACCCTCAATATTTATTATTTCATAAATGAAAACATAAATTTTAAAGGTTGTATTTATTAAACCCTAAGTTTATAGTATTTCAATTTATACTTTTTTAGTAAACCCTAAATAATTAGGGTGTCATTTAAAAAAATCCTAAAGATTTAGGAGTTAGATTAAATATTTCATTTATGAAATCATAAATATTTAGGGTTGTATAATGAATCTTTAATTATTTACAGTTTTATAGATGAAATCATAAATATTTAGAGTTTTATTTTTGAAACCTTAAATATTTACGATTTAAATATAGGGTTTCATTAGGATTTTATTTAAGAAACCGTAAATAATTAGTGTTTTATTTTAGTAACCATAAATATTTAAGGTGTCAATTAAATATTTCATTTATGAAACTTTAAATTTTGAGGGTTTCAATTTATAAATTTCTTCTTTCATCAGTGAAATCTTAAAACAATTAGAGTATCATTTAAGAAATCCTAAATAATTAGTTTTAAGAAAACCTAAGTATTTAGGGTTTCAATTTAATTTTTCATTTAAGAAATCCTAAATATTTAGGATTTTCATTTAATGTTTGATTTTTGAAACACTAAATATATAAGGTTTCAAGACCTAAACCCAAAATATTCAGGGAATTATAAATGAAACCATAATATTTATGGTGTTATTTTTGAAACCTAAATTATTATCATTTCAATTTTAGAATTTCATTTAAGAAACCATAAATACTTAGGGTTTATTATAAAAAAAAATCAATACATTACAATTGCTTTATAAATTTTTTTAAAAAATTTTCAAGACATTACACTTGTTTTTTCATATCTTTTTCAAATATTCATTTTTTTTCAAATTTTTCTACACATTAGCCTTGTGCTTATTCAAATTTTAAAATTTTATATATTTTTATGACATTACACTTGTTTTTTCAAAATTTTTATTTTCTTATCAATATTTCAAGACATCACACGTGCTTTTTCAATTTTTTTTTCAAATTTTTAAGTCATTAAGCTTGCTTTTGTCAAATTTTGAAGTTCTTTTCTATATATTTCATTATTTTTTAAAATTTTCAAGACATAAAACTTGCTTTTTCAAATTTACTAAAATTCTCAACTATTGATTTTTCAAGACATACAATTGCTTTTTCTTTTTTAAAATTTTCCATATGACACTCTTATTTTTTCATACTTTTCAATTTTTCTTGTGAAATAGGGTTTGGATTTAATGTTTCAATTTTGAAATCCTAAATATTGAGGATTTCAATTTATGGTTTCATTTATGGCATTTCAATTTAGAATTTTCTTTTAGTAAACTCTAAATAATTAGGGTTTCATTTTAAAAACCTTACATAGTAGGTTTCCGATTAAATGTTACATTTATGAAACCCTAAATGTTTCAATTTTCAATTTTGTGTTGAAGAATGAAACCTTAATTATTTAAGATTTTGTAAATAAAACCATAAATATTTAGGATTTTATTTTGAAACAATAAATATTTAGGATCTCAAAAATTAAGTTTAGGGTTTCATTTATGAAACCCTAACTTTTAATGACTCAATTTAATGTTTCATTTAGTAAACACTACATATTTAGGGTTTCAAAAATTCAACCCTAAATAATTACAATTTTATAAATGAAACCATAAATATTTAGGATATAAATTATGGTTTCACTTATGAAACCCTAAATATTTAAGGTTTCAATTTAATTATTCATTTACGACACCCTAAATATTTAAGGTTTTGATTTTATGTTTCAATTTTGAAATACTAAATATTTAGGGTTTCAAAAATTAAACCCTAATTATTTAGGGTTTTATAAATGAAATTATAAATATTTAAGGTGTTATTTATGAAATTATTCGAATTCCAATTTCAGGTTTGATTTAAGAAACCGTAAATATTTAGGGTTTTAATTTAATGTTTCATTTATGAAACACTAAATGTTTAAGACTTCAATTTATGAAAATTAAATATTGAGGTTTGAATTAAGGTTTCAAATTTATTAACGGTTTTATTTATATGAACATCATATGAAAACTCTAATTAGGGTTTCATTTATGAAAATCTAAATATTTTTTAATTTTATAAAGTAATACTTTTAAAATATTCACATCATTATTCATAGTTTTGGTATTAAAAATTTATTTTTTATTCAAATTTTCAACACATAACACTTATTTTTCAAACAAAATTCAATTTTTTAATTTTTTTCAAATTTATCCGGAGATTCTTTTTGTTTTATAATATTTTTAGAAATTTTCATTTTTTTCCAATTTTGAAATTCTTTTTTTTTTATATATTTTCAATTTTCTTTTTTCTTTTTTTTTAATTTTCAAGACATTACACTTTTGGTTTTCAATTTTTTTTTCAAATTTTCAAGATATTACACTTCAATTTTCTTTTTTGTTTCAAAAAAAAAATTTGAATTGCTTTTTTGAAAAATTTTAATATTTTTTTCAAAATTTTCAAGACATTAGTTTTTTTTTCCTTTTTATTTTTAATTTTCAATATAATACTTTTATTTTCAATTTTTCTTGTTAAATTTAGGGTTTGATTTAAGAAACCCTAAATCTTTGGGGTTTGGATTTAATGTTTCAATTATGAAACCCTAATTATTAAGGGTTTCAATTTATGGTTTCATTTGCGAAACCCTAAGTTTATAGGATTACAATTTAGGTTTTTATTTAGTAAATCCTAAATAATGAGGATTTCATTTTAAAAAAAATGTTGATGCTTCTAATTAAATGTATCGTATATGAAATCCAAAATATTTAGGGTTTCAATTTATTATTTTAGTGTTCAAGAATGAAACCATATTTATTTAAGGTTTTATAAATGAAACCTTAGACATTTAGGGATTTCTTTTTGAAACTGTAAATATTTAGTAATTAAATTTAGAGTTTGATTTATGAAATCCTAAATAATTAGGATTTTATTTAAGAAATTCTAAATATTTAGTATTTTATTTAAGAAATCATAAATATTTAGGGTGTTAATTAAATATTTAGGGTTTCAATTAAATTTTTCATTAAAGAAATCTTAAATATTTAGGGATTTTGATTTAATGTTTCATTTTAAAAATAATGCATATTTAGTATTTATATAACTTAACCCTAAACATTTAAGGTTTTATAAAGTATTATGATTTCAAATTAAGGTTTCATCATAAATATTTAGGATTTCGATTTCATGTTTCATCTGTTAAACCCTAAATGTTTAGGGTTTTATTTTTTTTCAATTGTATTAAGGGCTTTTATTTATATGAACATTGGACTGAAATTTCAGTAATTTATATGAACATCAATTGAAAACTCTAATTAAGGTTTCATTTATAAAAAATTAAATTTTTTTAATTTTTTTAAAAATTTTGACTTTATTATTCTTGGTTTTCATATTTCAAAATTATTTTTTTATTCAACTATTCAAGATATTACACTAGCTTTGTCATATATTTTTAAATTTGAATTTTTTCTCAAATCTTTCAAGATATCGGTATTTTTTTTCATTTTTTTTTTCAAATTCTGAAGTGCTTTGTTATATATTTTTCAATTTTCAACACATTACACTTCATTTTAATATTTTTTTAATTTTTTTCAAAATTTTCAAGACATTAATTAGTTTTTTTTCATATTTTTTTAATTTTTTTTTAAGATAATACTCTTGTTTTTCATATTTTTCAATTTTTCTTATGAAATTTGGGATTCATTTAAGAAACCCTAAATATTTAGGGTTTGGATTTAATGTTTCATTATGAAACCCTAAATATATAAGGTTTCATTTTATAATTTTATTTATGAAACCTTAGGTTTATAAGTTTTCATTTTAGGGTTTTATGTAGTAAACTATGAATAATTAGCATTTCATTTAAAACCCTAAATATTTAGGATTCTGATTAAATATTTTATTTATGAAATCCTAAATATTTAAGGTTTCAATTTATAAATTTAATGTTGAATAATGAAATTGTAATTGCTTAGGGTTATATTTTTGAAACCCTAAATATTCAGGATTTAAATTTAGGAATTTATTTATGAAACCCTTAATAATTAGAATTTCAATTAAGAATCTCTATATATTTAGGTATTTATTTATGAATCTCTGAATATTTACAGTTTCAATTATGAAATCCTATATATTGAGGTTTTCAATTTAGGGTTTTATATATAAAATTTTAAATATTTAGGGTTTCGTTTATAAAACCTAAAAATTAGTGTTTCATCATTGAAATCCTAAATAACTAGAGTTTCATTTATGAAACTTTAAATGTTTAAGGTTTCATTTATGAAAGACTAAATGTTTAAGGTTTCGATTATGAAATTGTATATATTGAGGTTTTCGATTTAGGGTTTTATTTATGAAACCTAAGATTTAGTGTTTCATTAATGAAACTCTAAATTACTAAGGTTTCTATATATCGTTTCATTTATGAAACACTAAATATTTAGAATTTCAATTAAGGGATTTATTGATGTAACCCTAAATATTTAATGTTTCGTTTATGAAAACCTAAATATTGAGTTTTCAAATTAAGGTTTCATTTATGAAATCATAAATATTTAGGGTTTTTAAAGGTGAAATTTAGTATTTCACTAATGAAACCTTGAACAGTTAGAGTTTCATTAATGAAACATTAAACAATTAGGATTTTATTTATGAAACCTAAATATTAAGAATTTTGATTTATGGATTCATTTATGAAACATTAAATATTTATGGTGAAATGAAACCCTAAATAATTCAAGTTTTATTTATGAAACCTTAAATATTTGTGGTTACAAATTAGAGTTTGATTTATCAAAATCCTAAATATTTAGGCATTTATATATAAAACTATAAAATTTTAGGGTTTCAATTCAAGGTGAAATTTAGGATTTTATAATGAAACCCTAAATATTTAGGGTTTCAATTTAATGTTTCATTTATTTTCAAATTTTTAAGACATTGCTCTTAATTTTTCATATTTATTAAATTTTCATATTTTTTTCAAATTTTTTGCAATTACTCTATTTTTTCATATTTTTAAAATTTTCATTTTTTTTTCATAATTTTCAAGACATGATGCTTGTTTTTTCTTATTTTTAAATTTCATATTTTCCCAAATTTTAAAGACAATACCCTTCAATTTTCATATTTTTAATTTTTAAGACAATAGTCTTATTTTTTCATATGTATTAAAAAATTTAGTTTTTTTCAAATTTTACAAACATTATCATTGTTTTTTCATATTTTTCAAAATTTTCAAGATATTACAATTATTTTTTCATATTTTAAAAATTTACATTTTTTTTCAAACTTTTCAAGACCTTAACCTTGTTTTTTTTTATTTTTGTTTTTTTTTTCAAAATTTTAAAGACATTATTGTTATTTTTTCATAGTTATTAAAATTTTCAATTTTTGTTAAATTTTCCAAACATTACTTTTGTTTTTTTATTTATATTTATTTCAAATTTTTGAAGCATTATTTTCATATTTAAAAAAATAAAAAAAAAAGTCAGGTCAATACTCTAATTTTTGTATATTTTAAATTTTTCAAATTTTCACAACAATACTGTTGTCTTACCATATTTTTAGAAATTTCATTTTTCTTCCAAATTTTCAACACATTATATTTGTTTTTGCATATTTTTATAAATTTTAAAATCATTACTCTTGAGTTTCCAAATTTAAAAATTTACATTTTTTTCAAATTTTTTAAGATATTACTCTTTATTTTCATATATTCATATTTTTAAAATCCTTACATTTTTATCCAAATTTTGAAGACATTATTTTTGTTTTTTTTTTTATAATTTTTAAAATTTCCATTTTTATTAAAAAAAAATCAAAACATTAATTTAATTTTTTTTATATTTTATAAAAATTGATTTTTAAAAAAATTTAGATATTTCTCTTGTTTTTCACCATCTTTAATTTTTTTTAGGGTGTATAGTTTTAGGGTTTGGTAGTGTCAATTTTTAGGGTTAGAGTTCATCATTTATGAAACCTAAATAATTAGTGATTTATGGTTTCATTTATGAAACCTTAAATATTTAAGGATTTTTTTTTATGAAATCTTAAATATTTATGGTGAAATTTAAGTATTCATTTATGAAACCTTAAATAAGTAGAATTTAATTTATGAAATCCTGAATAAATTTTGCGTCCCTAAAAAAATACTTATTTTTTAGTTTGAGTCTGAAAACTTTTTACATTGTTATGGGTCGCTAAAATAAATTTAATTTTGTTGAGATGATGTCACGTCATCAATTGAAATGATGTCACATCATCGGTAAGACTCAAAATAAAATTAAAATTTTTTTAAAGACACAACAATGTAAAAAAAAATTTAGGGACTCATACTAAAAAATTGATATTTTTAAAGATCCAAAACTTATTTAAACCTATTTTTAAACAAAAATTAATAACTTAAATATTAATGAAGATGAAATCAGGCAAAGCATCTCTCGTGTGATATTTTGGTAATGAGAAATCATAGTATTTGATTATAAATAAGAGAGAAAATTTATATAATAAAAAATATAAACATAATGTTTTGATGGCTGTGATTCCAACATGAAAAGGATTTAAATGAATAATTAACATGAGACTTGAGAGGATCCAATCCCATGAAATTGAAATCAGCATATGACTTTATTGTAAATAAAATAAAATAAAAACTTGAAAGTATTCAATTAGTACACAGAATTTAGAATACCAAATCACACAATCACGATACTTTGGCTGACCAAAAAAACAACAATCACGCTAAATGAGATTAAAAATATTGTAAGAGGTTTGTGTATCTTCAATGATAATAATACATATCATCGTTATTCGTGGTTGTTGACTGAAAAATAAATAAAAATAAAAACCAGCAGACTCAATTTTGAAAGTTGTATTTTTCTAGTGTTCCACTAAGTAAAAACAACCAAAACCCGTGGCTGGGGTATAGTCACCTGTTACAAAAGTTATAGTTTAAGCTAATCAATTATAGGGATTAACATTTCATGACTTCACGTTTCGTTGCAAAAGAAAATCATTTCTCTTTAATGCAAGTAGTAGTCACACTATTCCACCCTTGCAAAAATACAACACCTGCGGTAGATTCTGTATAAGAAAAAACTACCAGTCACCACATACTCCCTCCCTTCAAAGATTACATAAAACATAACAGAATTTGAAACAAACACGCATGAAACATAGTTCAAACACAAATTACATTTTTCTCTAAATAGAAAAGGTATACGACAATTGACACACATCTAATTCAAAGATTAAAGCAGCAAATAAGTATTCAAAATCCCTGGATCACAATTCATGGCTCACTTGAAGGAGAACCCTAGTATTTGGCTCTCTTGGAGTAATCTCTGCAGCTTTCCCTCTCATAACCTTTATTTCCCCGCTCTTCCTCCTCCCTTCTGTGCTTTCTGTCTCCACGACCATCATCATCTCTTTTGTGCTGCTTTCTTTCTTCACGATCATCATCATCATCCCTTCTCTGCTTTCTTTCTCCACGACCATCTTCATCCTTTGAATGCTTTTTTTCCCTATCCTCATCCTCCCTTAAGGTCTTTCTTTCTCCATAATCATCATCGTCCCTTCTGAGCTTTCTTCCTGCCCGATCATCCTCATCCCTTCTGAATTTTCTTTCTCTATGTTCATCCTCATCCCTTGCATGCTTTCTTCCTGTTTGGTAATCTTCATCCCTTTCACGCCTTCTCTCTGCACGGTCATCTTCATCCCTCAAGTTCTTTCTCTCTCCACGGCCATCTTCATACCTTCTGCGCTTCCCTTCTTTGGAATCATCCTCGTTCCTTGCATGCTTTCTTTCTACAAGATCATCCTCATCCCTTGAGTGCTTTCTTCCTATACGATGATCTCCATGGCCATCCTCATGACTTTTGAGCTTCCCTTCTTTAGAATCATCCTCATCATCCCTTGCATGCCTTTTTTCTCCAATATCCTCTTCCCTTGCATGCTTTCTTACTGTACGATCATTTTCATCCCTTTCATGTTTTCTTTCTCCACGGTCATCATTATCCCTTCTATGCTCATGCTCCCTATGACTATCATCATCTCTTCTATGCCTTCTTGTTTCATGATCCACACCATAGCGAGCAGTTCGACCAACAAAATGTGATTCAACATCCTTGTTATAATGTCTTCCTCTCTGCTCAGAACTATCAGCATCACGCCCTGCAAACCTAGTTGATTTAGATTCAGACTCAGCTTTTCTATCATCTTCATCATGCTTGACTAATGTGACGGGCTCCCTATCTCTGTCTCCATCAATTTTCCTGTTACCTTGTGTCATGTCTCGGCCTCTACTTGATCCCTTTGCAAAATCTCTCCCATATGACTTTTTTAAAGAGTCCAATGCATCAACATTAGCACTATTCTTCCATTTATCTGCACCATTATCTCTGCCTCTGAATTTATTTTCTTCTGTGCCATATCCTTTGCCTTTCTCTGCCACAACAGACCCAACTTTTTTTGTTTTTGCATATCTGTGATCACTAGAATCGCTGTCTGAATCACTGTCGCTACTACTCTTGTTAGAGGAAGTGTCTGACCCCTTTCTAACATATCTGTCTTGACCCGATACACGCCTAACACCATCTCTATCAGAGTCCTCATCATCAGAATTATGCCTCCTTGTCTTCTGTTTCTCAAGTCTACCATATTTCTTTTCCTCACTATCAACATCAGATTCTCCCTCATAATCATGACGTTTGCTCATTTTTGAACGTTGCTTCCCTTCCCGAGTTTTATGCTTGGAGACCTCTTCATGATCATCAGAATCATCATCCGAAGAATGCCTCTTACGAGACTTTTCTTTATTATAACTTTTTCTTGCAATATTGCTGTCATCGGAATCAGAAGAAGAATCAGTATCATCACTATCCTCCACCCTACCTTTCTTGCAGTGCTTAGGTGTCTTCCACTTCTTTTCAGCCTTGGCCTTCCTCTTAGTCTTAGCATCACTATCAGAATCAGATTCATCACTACTGCTTGTATACTCTTTACCACGCTTCCTTGAACCTCTCTTCTCATCAGACAAACTGCTGTCTGAATCAGATGAATCGGACTCATACTTTTTCTTACGAGTTTCAACCTTCTTGTGGTGCCTTGTATCTTTAAGGCTCTTCTTAGAAATTTCATCCTTTTGATCTTCAACCATTTGCTTCTTTCTAGAGAAACCTCTGTCCAAAAAGGCATGTTCAGACTTTGGATTATGTTTTCCCTCCGCATTAGAACCATTTTTCCCATCATTCCCAAGCACATCAGTCTCATCTGCATTTATTTCATTGGCATCAGATGAGACTATGCCAAGAGCAGCCTTCAATGCTTCCATCTGCTTTTCCTTCCTGGCAGCAATTTGATGAGTCTGTGTATCTGAAACCCTGAAAAATTCACAAAAGAATCATCGTTAATGATAACTGGGCATCAACTATAGACACACTATTCATGAATAAAGTGAAACAAGTTTCTCCATTACCATGCAGATAAAGGACAGTTAATTAGCAAGACATTAATATGCATGTAATTGCATTTATGCCTTCAAAACATGCATCAACAACAACAAACCTCTAAAATAATTAAAACAACCTTACATCCAAATATACAACATGCAAGTCATTTATTTTATCAACAGAGTGCAATCACAATAGCTAGTTTATGCCATTAATGAACCATCCACGACAAGTAAATCCTCATTTTAATCCTGATGATATTTGTATGCATCAATCATTTTAGTTCCTAATTGTACTACAACTTCACTATAATCTCTATTTTTTTTTTTTTTCTTTGTTCTCAGATCAAGCTTTTTGATCTTAGGAAAACAACAGTGAAGTAAAGGACTAACTAAAATGACACATAAATACAATACATAAGGAATTCAAACATATGCTACTTGTTCTAACGCCACACACACCAATTCACAAAAAAAAAAAAAAACAGCTACTTGAAACAATTATTACACAACCCTAAAACACAAACATCAAAATTCAAAATCAATTACTTCTTATCCGACGCGGGTCCATCCGTTTCATCGGTGGCAGCGGCTTCCAAATTCTGGCGAGCCTCCTCGAGTTTCTCGGCGATCTCGGCGTCGGTGTAGCCCTGATCAATGAGCTTGTCTTCGAGGATGGTGAGCTTGAGCTGAATCTGGCGCTTGCGGTCGTGCTCAAGGATCTCTCTGTTGGCCTTCCTGGTGACACCAGCAGTGCCCTGATCCGCCTCGAAACCTTTCGTGTTCTCGGCAACCTTCGTGATCTTCGGCTTCACGAAGAACTTGTTGCTCTGGATGTAGCCATTGGTACCCGACCCTCTTGGGGTCTGTAACCCTATTCCGTTGTACATATCAACGACTCACTGAAATCAAAACTGAAGAAACAACGAAACGATTAGAAACCCTAATCCTAATGTAAATTAGAGATCTCAAAAGATAAAAAAAAAAATAAAAAAAAATCAATCATCATATCTGATGCGATGAAGAAATTAAGCACGGAAGAAAATTGGTTTTGATTGGGTGATTTCAATCAAAGAGAGTTATTAGAGAGACAGAGAGAATTAGAAATTATACCTTAAAAACGTGAGTGAACGAACACAGAGGATTGGTGAAAAAATCGCACGAACTTTAGGTTTTGAGGTTGATTTGTGAATAAGAATGTGATCCTCTCTAGCTTGGGTTTCTCTTCTGCTCCATCCAGCAAAAGCAATAGCCGTCAGATTATAATTTAAGGGTTCTGATTTTATAAGAAGAAAAATCACACACAAGCTTAATCAACCAAATTATAGTATAGAAAGATAAAATGATGATGATATATATAAGTTAAAAAAAATACCATATATTTTTATATATATAAATACATATTTATAAGTGGTTAAATGGACAAATACATATAGAAAGATAAAATGATGATGATATATATAATAATTTTTTTAAACTAGTGCAGTTAAAAAGTTGAGTTTTCATTTATATATAAATTAACATCAGTTCATGATGACTTTATCTTATTATTATTTGATGATGAAATATATTTTTATTATGGTGTTTAGAGTTTTGGTTAGCCTTAGTTTTATTATCTATTTTTATGATATAAATATGAATGCAAAGGAATTTTGGGTTTTCACTCAATTGACTTGTGTGTAATTTTAATCCCCGTTCTTGTACTCAATGGACACTCATATCTGCGCGAATATCAATTTTATTCCTCATTCCATAACTCAATAGACACTTGTCTGTCTAAATGTTTTTTTTAATGATTTTTCATAACATTTTTTTTCTCTTTCAATAATATCTTTTTCATTTTCATTTATATATTGAATTTCAATATTATTTTAAAAAAGACCAATAATATAAATTATTTATTTCTCCAAAAATATTTATTTATTATAAATTATAAATTGTAGCTATTTAACATAAATATTTATTCTATTGAACATTATTGTATGAGTTAAAATACTAGTTACTTATATATAAAAGGTTTATATATATAATCATTAAAAAAACATTTCTTTAAACAAATATATAACATTGGACCAACTTGAGAAAATTCAAAATAAAATCTTAAACTCTTTCCATAAGAACTCTTGAAACAAATTTCTAAATATAAGGAAAACAAGTGTCATGTTCGTGTGTGTCAGCAACTAGTTGGTGTGTGTCAGCAACTAGCATTCAGGAATTGAGAGTATATAGCAGTAGATTATTAGAGTGACTAAGCATTACAACATATATTAAACCCTGAAACATTATGTATAAAAATTCAAAACAGAATGTGAAATCTTTTCCTGCTTGAAAGAAACAAATAAAGGTACATTTAAACAATAAGAGTCATAGTACACTTCAAGAATCCAACATTTCAATAAATAAGGAGATGTCACAACTTCGGTCCTTGACCAAATTCTTCAATAGTTTTGGTGGCTAGTGTTAGGACATCAACAAAAGCACTAAATGATGCCCGAAGAAATCTGGCTTCTGCTGCCTCAAAGTGCCTGAATAAGGAATGAGAGAGAGAAAAGATTACACATTCAGCATGCCCTTTAAGCTAAATTAACTAGTGACAGCAGCAGGTGAATCCTTTTAGGTAAAAGTGCCTAAAATTAATGACTAACAGAAAATGCTCACATTGGAGATGATGTATTTAAAATTGTAGGGTCTGTTTGGGTAAGTTTCTCTAGAAGCACATATAGGAGAGAAAAATATGAAGAAAAAAAAAAGAAATGATAGGCTAAAATTGGTTTCTACAATGCTAATTTGTAAGAGTTTTCTTGTATAGCTTCTTTAAAAGATAAGAGAGCTCCTACAAATTAACTAATGGGAAGCTAATTTTAACATATGAAGAAGCTCATTTTATTTTTTCTTCATATTTTAGCTCTTCTAAAAGTGTTTCTAGAGAAGCTTATCCAAATAGGTCTATAGTCACTGTCATTATGTCTTAATGAAAAACAATAACTGCAATTAACCCGAACATGATGCAGATACTCAGGTATCTATAGATAGAAACATTTTATACACAAAATTGATAACAATAAAAGCTTCACTTGAGTTATCAAAACAATGTGTTCTATATCCTAATATCCTAATTTACTCCTAAGAACAAAATAACATTTAACCACAAACGATGCACTACTAAACCAACCATAAACTCATTTACAAAATCTTTCATCTATTAATACCAAAGAGGATACTCACACTGAAAGCTTTCCATCAGTCGCTGTCATAATTCGGTTTACTTTATCAGGTTGCAACTGCACAAGGCACAAAATTACATTAAAGCCAGTTGAAAACGATTGGTAAAGCACTGGAAAGCTCATGTCTTCAGACAATCACCTCTTTGTCAACTGCTAAGGTAGCATACACAATGGAAGCATTCTCCTCCGATCCAAAATCTATTTCCAAGTCACTGTAATTGTCATTCCATTTTTAATAACACACATTTGTCAGTACTAATTACAGTACACAAGGGAAACCTCAGAATTTTCAAAGCAAGCTTTTCCTCATGGTAGTGAATTTCAAGTTCAAGAAATTTGCACACAATTGATGCTACTATTCACCAGATCAGATCATTCTTTAAAAAATTATGTTATTTTTTTTTTACTATAAATGTGGGGCGAGCCTTGTCGCATGGTGACCAGTTAGTTGGTCACGGGCTCGACTCAGGAAACAACTTTGCATATACAAGGAAAAGGCTGCATACAATTACCCTTCTCATAGCTTCACAAAGGCAGGAGCATCTGGCGTTCGGATACATTTGTTTAGTCTTTTTTTTTTTTTTACTATAAATATTTAACTGATTAATTCATAAACTTGAGATTTTGATTGTATCTAAGATACTGAGTTTGAGCCTAAACAGGGCTTGGACCAATTGTAGGATTCAGGTCCAAAGGATAAGAGAGTTCATAATTTGGGTAAGAGGAGTGGCTAGTGACACTCTTTCTAATACTCTATTTTCAATACTCTCTACGTGATTGGTTAAATTTTATTGGAAATTATCAACTTGGGAAGATATCAGCTAAATAATCATGAAAGAGAATCCTTAGATGATGATATCTGGAACCAGTCAAAATTTAATAAATTTCAACAAATCACATGGAGAGTGTCTAAAAGAGGGTGTCAGAGAGAATGTCGGTAGCCTTTCTCATTTGGGTATTTCTTATGCTGACCAGACAGGAATATATGGAGGAGTGTCTGACAAGCATGCTTTGGTAATCTGTTTGTAAGAGCTTTTGGCTCAGTATCTTTTGAGAATTGAATAACACTCTCACTAGTTATTGTTCCTGGTTTTCTATCAGTTACAAAGTCCTAATTCTATAATTTCATTAGAAATGCCTAAGCACCTGAGCAAATTCAAACCTACTCACAGCTTTCAATTATTAAATTGTGATATAAGAAATGCAAATATGGGAAGACTACACAAAAACTCAAAAATTGTAATAAACAAAGTCAACAACGAATTGCATCTTTGGAGAGAGAGAGAGAGAGAGAGACCATGTGAATTCCCATTGCGATTGGGTGTGTAATGTGGTAGCCATGGCTGACCCGACCCGACCCGACCCGAATTAAAGCGTGGACTTGCTCTGACACCGGGAACAGAGTGGCGCAGAGGCACTGTGATTGACTTAGTGAGGGGAAGAAAGGGCACAAAGCCCTAAAATAGGGTTTCGTTTCTGTATAAAAAAGAGGGAAAGCTTCAATCACATGCATTTTTATACCACTTTCATTCTTTGCTCCTTTAATTATTACTCACAATTCAAAAAAACTTAAATCAAAATTACACAACTTTATTTTTGTGAACGTTAAATAAAGTTGTATAATTAAATCATTATTATAAAGATAATTTAAAAAATTTAGAGTAAATTACACTAAGCATTTTTGAAGTTTCATAAAATTATATAAATATTTCTTACATTTTTAACCATTACAGTATAGTATTTTCAAGAGTAAATTACAGCTGCATCTCCTAAGGTTTTATTGAATTACATTATAACTCTACATTTTTTTTGTTTTTTTTACACTAACACCCCTTTAAGTTTTAAATCATTACACTAACACTCATATATTTCAAAACATTACATTGACACCCCATATAAACATTACACTAATACCCTTTAAGGGAGGCGAAAAAATAAGAGGATACTTATATAATTACATGAAACCTAAGGAAGTGATGATGTAATTTGCTCTAATTTCAAACAAAGAAGGCTAGTATAATAGAAAAACTTGTAGTGTCAACAGTCAAGTGTAATTTGAAGAAAAAAAAACTCACAAGATATAGTAAATAAATAAATAAGGATTACACAACTTTACTTGCTAATAATTAGAAACTTTGTGATTATTTATATTTTATAAAAAAATATTTAATTTGTTTAATTATGAGATTTTTATCTATACATACACTATCCTACACACTGCTAGCATGGTCCAATGTTGCTGTAAAAAAAAAAAGCATCATTCAATTATTATTTTTATCTTTTTATCATTGTCATATGCTTAATCACTATTTTGGTCTCTACTCCTTTTAGCTCAACCAAGTAGGCCTGTCTGTACAAGAACAAAATTCGCATGGTCTCTTCTGGATTAAAGTTAATTTCAACATATAATATAATAATCACAAATTATAACCTATCCAAATTTCAGGGGCATAGTGACAAAAAGAAAAGAAGTAAGCAACTAACAGAAAGAATCAAAGAATGAAGGAAGGATATTCACATACAAATGAGAATCTGAAACTAAGCAACAATCAAATTATAAGTTATAACAATCAAGAAAGTAATAGGAATCTGAAATTAAGCAACAAACAAACTACAGATAAAAATCAAGCCATAAACAGAAATAATCAAGGAAGCATAATAAAAAAATATTACTTGATTTCTAATATAACAGCATATGTTAGGTATTCTAATATTACTTTTATATTAGGTAAACTCTTAGAAGTCTATGAGTCAAGTTTACAGAACAGCCACGAGTTTACGTAAACTCTGGAGTTTCACAACCTTGATTTAAAATATTAAGAAATCACACACAGACCCAGAAAGCATATTAGAACAACACCCCACCCCTAAAACTTAAAAGTAAAAAAAATAAAATAATAAATAAATTTACTGATACATTCTGCAACCAGGAAACTCAAAATCATCACATGTGAGAGAAGATCATGTCTTGGACATTTTGTCAAACATATTTCGAGCAATTTTACTTGATCAGTTGTATCTTTCACAATAAAATTGGGGTGCTTAAATGAAGATTGGAAGACGATTAACCCTAAAATTGCGAAAATCCTCAAAAGCCAAAGCAGATAAGATGAAAAAAACGAATCCCAAATCATCAGAAACCGAAACGAGAAGGTACCCACACACAATCATTCACAGAAGCATATTTTTTTTTTTTTTTTTTTGTGAATGACAGCAACATCAAGCATAGTCCATGAATACTGGATCAGGAAAAGTAAATTAAAAAAAACTGAACGAACCAAGAAAGAAAATATAGAGAGAGAGACCTGTAACACAGAAGCTAAGATTTAGCAGAAAATGAACAAACCAACAATTCAGCATCACCATCTGAGAATTAAAATACTGCATTGCATCAACCAAAAAAACTATGTAGAAAGATTTTTATAACACATTAGCACTTTGATTTTGCATCAACCATAAGCATCAAGTAAATTACCTAGCAAAAAGCTATACATAATTAAGAAAATCATCACCAAAATGGAGAAAAAATGGGTTTCAAACATGGTTGTTAAACTTGTGAATGAACTAATAGAATCAGATGACAATATGAGTTTGAACTTTGAAGCCATAAATCTGTTCAACTAGCAAGCAAACTCATTTCTGGGTGAGCACGGGGAAAACTCATGTGAGCTCATGTGAAATCGCTCACTATTTCAGGGGTGAATACTGAATTGACGAGTTCACTCAGGGCAAAACATCTCACCCCAAAACAACACATGTTTGGAGCCATTCTGAGGTGCATTTAGACAGAAAACGTTAGGGCACCTTAGTTCTCTTCTCTCTTGCAATTTCCATCTGATTCACAACATCCAAACATTGCTTCAGCCTTCAATCTCTCTCGCAATTCCATATCCATTCCAGTGAAGGCTCCTACAATTCAACCATCATCTCTCTCTACCTCACTTCCAATCTCACAGTTCTCTGGTTAAGTCTCTCTCTATTCAGGCAGACCAGCAACTAGGAGCTGCAAACCATTTATAAGCCTGCAACAAGCAAGCCTGATTTTTGTATCTCTCTGTTTTGTCTCACTCTCTGCTGTATAAGTTGTTATTTGTATTGACTTAAAGTATATTTAAGTGTCTTAGAAATGCTGAAATATTGGGGAATTAACTTCAACATTTAAAATTTAGGTAATTGGAATTATAATATTTCAGAGTTATCTTCCAAACTTAATTAATGTATATGAGTATATCTCAAGTCCTCACAACGAAAAAGGCCATACTGCAAATGTTAAATCTTAACTTATCACAAAATGTTGAATAATATGAAAACTTTTAACAAAATATGTGGCTTAGATTTACAACATAGGAAATCTATAAATATAAATGAATTAATCAACAATTTAAACAAGAAAAATATAGTAAGAATCTATTAGTTTGTTCAAAAAAAGCAAACAACACAATCAGTATTAGGGTTGCTTCTGAGTAAGAATCATAAAGAAAAATTTGAAGGAGAATCCAAAGCAATCTGAGAATAAACTAAATGGGATTAGGGTTCATCGTGCATGAGTGATTTTCCTATAAAAACATAATAATCAGTGAAATCAAACAACGAAAATAGAAAACAAAACACAAATTAACGAATTAAAAACAAAACCCTGGATTTAAGAAATGAGAGACGAACTTGGAACCATAGCAAGAGAGAGAGTGGGCTGAGAGAGAGAGAGAAAGCGATAAAGAGAGTGAGGGTCATGACCAGGGCGAGAAATGCAGGAATTGTGAGCAGAGTGGAGCAAGCATACGGAAAAAAAGAATTTCAAATTCTAATATTTTAACTAATTAAAATACCTCGTAAAAATTCTAACATTTCAATTTCTCTTAACATTTGTAGACATGATTTTCTCAAGATTTTTTTAATTGCAAACATATAGTTGTGTTATCTGACTCAGGATGGGTCAGTGACTCGGTCAAGACACTGGGTTAGGAGTCAACTCAGTGAGTTTGTAGTTGACCCACATGACTCTGACTACATTGAAAAAATTGAAAATAATTTACAACCTAACTTCTTTATACTTTGAGGAGTCAACATGGTCAGAATTCAGATTTCAAATGCTATTTCAAATTCCTATTATAGGAGCAAGGTCCAATTCATTCAAAGTTCAGAAGTTAGGGACACTCAGGCATAGTCACAACACAAATTATAACAATTCAAATTTCAGGGGCATAGTGACAAAAAGAAAAGAAGTAAGCCACTAACAGAAAGAATCAAAGAATGAAGGAAGGATATTCACATACAAATGAGACCCAGAAAGCATATTTGAACAACACCCCACCCCTAAAAACAAAATACTGATACATTCTGCAACCACGAAACTCAAATGATTTCCTGCTGAAAACAATAATAGCACTCGAAACCATCACATGTGAGAGAAGATCATGTCTTTGACATTTTGTCAAACATATTTCGAGCAATTTTACTTAATCAGTATTCAGTGGTATCTTACCCAACAGAATATTCAGACACTGCCACAGTAATTTTACCAAATCAGCAATAAACTAAAGAAGCTAGTAGCAGTACGCTTGATTCACAGCAAAAATTGGGGTGCTTAAACGAAGATTGGAAGACTATTAACCCTAAAATTGCGAAAATCCTCAAAAGCCAAAGCAGATAAGATGAAACAAACAAATCCCAAATCATCAGAAACCGAAACGAGAAGGCACCCACACACAACCATTCACAGCAACATCAAGCATAGTCCATGAATACTGAATCATGAAAAGTAAATTAAAAAAAAAACTGAACGAACCAAGAAAGAAAATATATAGAGAGACCTGTAACGCAGAAGCTTCAGCGCTGGAAAACGAAGCTAAGATTTGGCGGAAAATGAACCGAGCGTGAGAGATCGCAGAGAGAAAGAGAGAGACTTGAAGGGAAGCGTAGAGCAATTGCAAATTTGCACTAGGTGGTATTCAGATGTAAAATTAGAATGTTACTAAGGGTACTTTGGTCCGTTTAATTCAATTTTAATTATAACTATTAGGGGGACAATTGAGGTTAATTAATGACTTTTAAAATCTATCTATTATATAAGGTTTTGTCAAGTTGATATATATCACATAATAGTTACATATTAATTTACATTTAATTATGTTAAATAAAAAAATATTTTTAAAAATTAATTTATTTAATTTTTAAAATAATATTATTATTAAAATTATTTATCTATATATATTATGATTATGATAGTTAGTTATAAATTCAAATATCATTATTTTCCTGTTGTCTATGTATTCATGTTTTCTCATTCTATATTTTTTTTTTTCTTCTTCTATTCTGTTCTTTTTCTGCATTCTTTTTTATTTTTCTTTGTTTTGCTTATATTTTTTTTTCTTTTCCTGTATATTCATTTTTTCCTCCTCTATGCATCCTACCATTGAATGAACCAAGGTTTCCTTTTCATTTTTTCTCCTATATTTTTTTCTTTTTTTTTCTAATTCATATTTTTCATTTTCTGCATTCTTTTCTATTTTTCTTTGTTTTGCTTCTATTTTTTTTTCTTTTCCTATTTCTTCTACATTCTTTTATTTCTTTCATTCCTCAATTACGCTTATGTATATTATTTTTTTACTTCCATGCAATAAGTTTTTTTTTCAAGTTGCCTGTATATTCATTTTTTCTTTCTCTATGCTACCAGCCTACCACCAATTAGATCAAAGTTTCTTTTTCATTTTTTCTCCTATATTTTTTTCTTTTTTTTCTAATTCATATTTTGCATTCTCCTTTCTTTTTGTTTTAATAAGGAATTCAAAGTTCCTAAAGTTAATAATGAACATCCTACACAACAACAATGACAAACCTTACCGATGACATTGTGATTTTGTAACATCCCACTCATGTCACATAAATAATCAAAGAAAGATTGGCTTATATTTTATAAAAATAAAACTTTTTCATTAAACTATTTATTAAAAAGGCTGTGAACTTTTCTCAAGTTCCAAAATCAATGAATATAATCAAGTTTAAAGTATAAAACATGAGTTTATAAAACCGAGTTGAATGATTTACAATATCTCATGGTACTTCACTCTTTATAAAAAGAAATATAACTTTGATAATATAAAACTCTCATAACAAAAGCTTAACATAAACCTAAGTTATCCAAACTTGTGCGCGTTCCATCTACAACGGCTCTAAGAGAATTTCACTTGCTCCCAATTTTGTCCATCTAATTATCTTTTATAATTATTATTATTATTATTGTTGTTGTTGTTATTATTATTATTATCCCATAAAAAAAATGAAAGAATGAAAAGGGAAAGAAAAAATGAAGGAGAATACACAATAATATAATAAACAAGAAACACATTTTTTCTCATTTTCCTCCAAATTACACTGTTACAAGTTTCTTTAAAAATTGAAGTGTAGTTTACAATAAGTGCCCAAATCAAGCACAAGAAGAAGAAAAAGGAAAAGAAGCAACGAGAAGAAAAAAAGAAGGAAGAAGAAACAGGAAAAAGAAGAGAAGAAGAATGGAGATTTTCATCAGCAGCTTCATCAATCCGCTAACAAATCCCTAAGCAGCTTCATCAATCCGCTAACAAATCCCTAAGCAGCTCCATCATCAGGTAGCACTCAGCAGCTTCATCAATCCACTAACAAATCCCTAAGCAGCTCCATCATCAAGTAGCACTCAGCAGCTTCATCAATCCACTAGCAAGCACAGCACTCAGCCACTTCATCAGGATGGAGGCTAAGGGATTTGGTCAAAGATTGCAGCTGCAAGAAAGAAAAAGAGGACGAAGAAAAGAGGTTCAAAAAATTTCACTATATATAACAATAGAGAATGCTGAAAAGAAAAAAAGGAGGAGAAAGAGAAGGGACCAGCAGAGCAAGAAAAAAATAGAAGACAAAACATCAAGAACAGAGAAAAGAAGAGTAATACAGCAAAAGAGAACAATAAAGGAAGAACCATAGAACAATAGTGAGTAGAATAACAAGTTTCTTTTCTTTCAATCTTCATGTAATTTTCATCATGTATTAGCCTTTTCTATGTTTGATTTTAAGCAGTATATGTAATTCATGTGTTCAAATCTATTAGTTCAAAACAATGATAAATGAAATATGACTTTGAGAAAAGAATACTATGTTTAAATTTAAGTTAACCAAATCTATCAAAGATAAATCAGACCAAAAACAGATACAGAGGCAAATATCAAAAACACCAAAACCCGAATCACCAAAATCATTGAGCTTAATCCCTCAATCCCAAACAGAAACCCAACAAAACAAGAGTCACAAAGCAAGGCATGAATAAAGCAGAGACCAAATCCAAACAACAAAGCTAGTCACTAGAAAACTAAAAATCAATCAGAGATAAAAGAACCAAAGAAAGCGAAGGAGAAACGGAGAAAGGAACCATACCTAGACGCTCAACGCACCCCGAAACCACTACCGACCACGGCACCGCCACCTCCGCGCGTCGCGATCTCCACCGCGACCTCCCATTCACTCCTCCTCCTCGCGCCGCCGTGTCTCGCGACCATGGCCTCGTCCTCGACCTCACCCCCACGCGAACACGACCACCACGAACCCAACCCCCTCACGCCGCCGTAGCTGGTTCGATCTCCCTCACCCCTCGCACCGCCACACCCCGCTTCCCTTTTCCCTCTCTCGTGAGCCTAGGGTTCTTTCTAGGGATGGCAATATGGACCCAACCCTACGAGCACCCGCAAAAATACCCATACGCGGGTAGGGTAATAACCCGCATATTTGGGGATGGGGATGGGGCGGGTATTTACCCGCAAAATCTCATGGGGATGGGTGCGGGTACGGGTACTGTAGTACCCACCCCGCACCTTATGTATATACATATTAATTAATATATTATAATTTTATTATTTAAATTATTCAATTATCTATTTATTATTTTAATTATTCTTTTTATATGTTAATTTTGATATTCTATTATGATTTAATTTTTATTTGTATTAGTAGTTTAAAGCAATATAGAAACTATGGAAATAAGCATTTACAAAATATGGAGAAATTAATTCGGATGATGAAGTTAAAATATTATATCTATTTATGTTTTATTTTTAATATATAATTATAAACTAATTAGTTTTAAAAATATATTAGTTTTTCCTGTTTAATTAGAGTTTTTGTTTAAATTTATGTTGAATGATTATTTTTGTAATGTTATTTATTTATATAAATCAATATTCGTTTGATTTTAATATTATATAAGGGTGTATTGGATTAGGATTTTAAAATACTTTTTTGGCATAAAAAAGTCTTAAAGATTTTTAAGATTTTGTAGAAACTAAAAACTGTTAAGATTTTTTTAAGATGACTTTTGTGATTAGGATTTTATAATTTGGATTTAATGGATTTAGAATATAGGATTTCACATATTTATAAGATAAGATTTGAAAAGATTTTATGGATTTCTAAAAAAAAAAAAAATTCAAAACTATTAAACACAAACCAACAAGAGTGTGCTTGGAAATATTATTGAACATAGGAAATGAACCATTATGGCAAGGAAAAGTGTGATTCAAAGGGAGAAGAAGAGACAAAAATTGGAACAGAAATATAATTTGATTCGCCGATCCTCAAAAAAAAGAAATAAGCAAAGTTCCGTCGTTAAGTGATAAATGGGAAATGCATGGAAAATTAGAATCACTACCGCGTAATAGTGCACCTATACGTCTTCATCGACGTTGTTTTTCGATCGGAAGACCGCGAGCTAATTATCGAGACTTTGGATTATCCGGACACATACTTCGTGAAATGGTTCATGCATGTTTATTGCCGGTGCAACAAGATCACTAATCATAAATTATCATAAACTGAATCATCTCACCTAATGTACATGAACTCATTTTGAGATATATTTTTCACAAATTTTCATAAAGTAATAGTGAAAAATAATAACAAAATATTAGTAAAAAATATAAAATGTTTCATTTAACTCATAAAATCAATAATGTCATCAAAATATAAATCAAATAATTCAACAAAAAATATATGATGATCAAAACATTAATCATCTCGCTTAACTTGAAGAATATCCAAAGTTGTCTATGTTTTATAACATCCCAAACATTGCTCTTTGTTTCCTACGTTAAATTGTATATTTTTTCAAAATTGATTGCAATAGTTTAGAAAGGTCTTTTAAAACTTTAACTTGATTGTTTATCCCGAGTTAAAACTTCTTCTAGACTCAGATCTATTTCTTTTATGAAAATTTTCATTTCATTAAAAATTTATGAACTTAAAATGAATGAGACAGTGGACTACATTGTAGGCTTGTAAATTGATTCATAATGATTTTGATGTATGAACACATTACTATTAAAATCATATGAAAAGTCTCATCTTGAAAAAAAAAAAATGTGTGGGTGAGAGATTATGTCACTTGCCTTCAAAGCAAAAATAATGAAATAAATAAAAAAGTTTGAGATGAGAAAGAAAAAGAAAAGTCTCTCATAGTTGAATGTGATTGTTTGTAGGGTTTGGTATTTATATGATCAACTAAAAAGTCTATAAAATCTACCAAAATCCAATTAAAAAAAATTCATAAAATCTTTATAATTTTGAATAACAGATGATTTTTTTTTTTTTTTTTGCGTTATTCAAAATCCCAATTGAATACCACAAGATTTCGTTGCCCTTTGAAAAAAAAAAATCTTGATAATCTTGATTGAATACTATTAGATTATTTTTTATCATTTAACAATCTTGATTGAATACCCAAGACATTTTATAAAAAAAAAAAAAATTATTCAAATCTTAAACAATCCTAATCCAATACATCTCCTAAGTTTTTGTTTTTTTTTTATATAATTTTTAATTTTATATATATGAAAAGTGCGGGTCGCGGGTGCGGGTATGGGTATATAGGTACCCAGAGGGTATGGGGATGGGGATTGAAATTGTTACCCGCACGGGTATGGGGCCGGGGACGGGTACTTTTTTCAAACACGGGTATGGGGACGGGTACTATAGTACCCTACCCATACCCTACCCATTGCCATCCCTAGTTCTTTCCAAGCAGCTAAATGAGAATGGGAACCTCGACCCCCTTTTTCCTTTACTTTTTTGTTTTGGGCCAAGTCTACTATTTACACCTCCTATATTACTAAATTACGATGCATTTATTGTTGGGCCATACTTCTGTTTGCACCCCCATTTTACTAAGTTGAACTTTCTTTTCTTTTTAATTATCAATAGTTGTTTGAATTAAAATCATTTAAAATAATAATAATAATAATAAAGATGAATTGACTTGGGTGTACACCTCTGTCAATTTTTCAAAGTGTTTTTTAGGATAAATGAGTTGCGACAACTTAAGAGTCCTAAATTAAAGAATAAAAATAGTATATCTCATTCTTTCCTTTAGTAAAATTAATTATTTTGTTCTAGTAATGTTTTGATGAGATAAATGTCTAAAAATTATAAAAGATTTTCGTTTAATTAATTAAAAGTAACCGTCTTTGTGACGGACGTTGTGGGGTGCTAATACCTTCCCTACACGTAATGGACTCCCGAATTCAAATTTGGTTTCAAAGACCATTTTTTTTTTCTAAAAAGGGTTTTTCTGATGTTTTCCCTAATAAACATTGGTGGCGACTCCTCTGATCCACACTTTTCGATTTTAA
This sequence comes from Amphicarpaea edgeworthii, assembly GCA_014843725.1. Lineage (NCBI taxonomy): Eukaryota > Viridiplantae > Streptophyta > Magnoliopsida > Fabales > Fabaceae > Amphicarpaea > Amphicarpaea edgeworthii. The sequence goes on from CM026324.1 coordinate 15,311,376, forward strand.
TCGTCGTCCCGCCGCGATTCTGGTTGTGACAGTTACCACAATAAATACATATATAGATAAGGCAATTCAAATTACAGAAACAAGAAAGCTAACCAACCAAATCATACAACATAGTTATAAAATAGACCCATAGTCATGAACAACAGCACAAATCTATCACAACATAAATCATCACCTCTCGTTACATCTATTCATCAAATATCACAATCTTTATCAATCATCAAAAGTCATAATCATTCATCAACTATCACACAATCTCATCATACTCATTCAAGAGAAATCATCATAACTCAACACCACAAATCATTGGTCAACCTCAACAATAGACACTGACTCTGCTCCATGAAGACTCAACACAATATGAGCGATCCCCCATAGGTCCCATCCCACAACATAGTCTCACTATCTGACCAAACTGAGAGTCCCTTGGGCTGATCATGTGGAGGAGGTGTGGTTTTATCGAAAATAGACAAGTGTATATATTGGTTTACCTTTGCAAGTTTGCAAAACCTTACATCTATAGAGATTCGCCCACTTGTCTATTCTATAAGCTCATTCCCATTAGCCACCACGAAAACCCCCAGCATTAGGTTGAGAGTCTACCTAGCACTCCCAACTTATGTGCCTACTCATATGCTTGTGCACCAACTGTGCATACAAGGTATATTTCTGTGCATCAACTATGCATCCACCGTATACCAACGGCACATATTTGGAATCCTTTCCAGTCTTAGATATGGCACCTCCATACCCGCCATCTCCAATGACTCAACTTAAGGATCCAAATACATCTCAATAGTCCACACAACAATAACAAGACTTGGATCACTTAAGGTTTGAGATACAGCACCTCTGTACCTACCATCTCACTTATGGTCTGTCTCAAGTATCCAAGTTTCACACCATCACCATCACCACCAACAACAACATTATATCTCCTATATATTAAAGGGTCACTAAGCCTCTTGGGAAGTGGTTCTCTACACTCTAACACGCCATCTAGAGTAAAAACACAGGGGTAGTACTTGAGAAGATACCCCATTAGGTGAGACCCCCAGGTCGCTTTAGTAGGGCGAAGTCCTAGCGTGAAACTCACCCTCCCAAGTATACCATTTTTCATTAACAACAAAAGCCTTCCCAAAGGACATAGCTAATTCCTTTTAACATATAAGGATAGTTTCATAACAAGTTCACATTCACATTACATACATTATCATCTCACCAACAACCAATTTTCAATTTCTAAAAACATCATAATTTTCTTAATATCACATTCAACAAGATCACAATTATATTTTCTTACATACATATTATAAAGATTCATAAAACCACATTATATCTACTAAGGAACTTTCAAGAAGTATTAAAGGTAAAACAAAACACTATGCCTCCATTTAGCTTAAGCATGGAAACTTAGCTTAGCCAAACATTTAGCTTGGGCTAGAAATTCTAGGTTGAGCTAAGATTGTGCAGACCCATTTCTATCGAAATTTAGCTAAGGCTAAAATCTCTAGTCTAGCTAAAACTACAAATTCTGCAACTAAAGTTCTTCAAAAATCTTAGCTTTTAACCCTATTAATGGCTACTTAAGCATCCAAACTCACAACAAACATATCAATAATCATCCCTTAAGCTTATAAACACTAAGCCCTAACAAGAACACACAAGATTCAAACCAATCAAACTCATAATCATCATAAAACAAGAAAGGTAGGTTAGCTTCTCTTACCTATCACCATTTCCAACCTAGATTTTGAGAAGAAAAGGGAATCTTGAGCTCCACCAAGGGTTTTCCTCCAATCATCAGCTCCATCACATCAAACTCATAAACAACCCAAAACAACGCTCAAAAATGGGTTTTACATCAAAATACATAATGGGTACTCCAACAAAAGATAAGGAGAAAAAGATCGAAAAAAGGAGGTCGAGGGAGGAAGAAGAAAGCGAGCTTATCACTTCTACAAATAGCCAAAAAAACTTTACCTGATGAAAGGAAGTCTCCAATGGTGTGGGTACCAAAGCCTTAGGTTGGAGGAAGGCTTGGAGGAAGATGAAAAAGTGAAGGATATGTGGAAAAGAGGAAGTTTGTGTGTGCATTTAAGCTTTGGAGTCACTTAAAACTTTGCTAATCGACACCCCTCCCTTATTATAACTACAATCCATTATTTATTTTTATCGAAAATAACTACCAAGTCTCACACTCTCACGATTAACAATCTAAACATACTATAACACATCAAGCACTAAAAGCATAATATTATTAATTGGTAAACATATCAAATAACATAATTTTAATTTAATTCAACTAATACCACCATCAAATATTTAGTCATATATTATTAAAATCAAAGTGTTACAGATTTCATGTTACGAGTTATCAGCCATCACTACATTAACAATTGAAATCTTTTGTTAATTTGATTTCGTTTAGGATTATAATATTTACTATTGTAATTAAAATATTTGTTCTTTTGTTAGTTTGATTTTGTCTAGGGTTATCATTTTTATTTTATATCAATTTCAACATTATTTTATAGTATTGTCCCGTTGTTATTATTTTATGACATTTTTATGTCATTATTGTAATTATCTTATGAATATAACAAATTTCAAGATTAAATGTAACAATTCTAAATGGATTTAAATTTAAATAAATATAAATTTAGATTTAAATCAATTATTTGGTATTAATTTCATTAGAGATCTTAAAATAAACTTTATTATCTAATTTAAATAATTTTCAAATTTGTTTGAGATCTTAAAATAATTTAAATAAAGTTTATCATCTAATTTAAAAAAATATTAGTTTGAGATCTTAAAATATTTTAAATACACTTTATTATCTAATTTTAAAAAATATTAGTTTGAGATCTTAAAATTTAAAAAGAAATTATGATTTTTAAATAATAGTTGATAATAAAAAAATTAAAAATGTGTAATAAGGTAATTTAAATTGATTAATGTAATTATCTTAAAATTAAATGTTTGTTATTATCTTAAGATTATTGTAATTATTTTAATATTATAATAATTATTCTTTTGTTAGTCTGAATTTGTTTAGAGTTATAATTTTTATTTTATATAATTTAAAAAAACTTTATCATCTAATTTAAAATAAAAATAATTTTAAATAAAAAATAATTTTCAAATTTTAAGATTATGAATATAAAAAAAATTAAACAAAAATCAATTTAAATTTAAGTCAATTATTTGGTTTTATTTATTTATTTATTTTTTTAACTAGATTTTTTTTAAAATTTGGTTTTTCATCTATAACACTTAGGGGGTGTATTGTATTGGGATTGTTTAGGATTTTAAAGACTTTTTTTTTTTTTTTTGTAAAATGTCTTGAGGTATTCAATCAAAATTGTTAAATGATAAAAAACAATCTGATGGTATTCAATCAATATTATCAAGATTTTTTTTAGAGGGTAATGAAATCTTGTAGTATTTGATTGAGATTTTGAATAACTTAAAAAAAAATCATCTATTATTTAAAATCATAAAGATATTATGGATTTATTTTTTTAATTGGATTTTGATGGATTTTATGAACTTTTTAGTTAATCATATAAATACCAAACTCAGTAAACAATCTCATTCAACTACAAGAGACTTTTCTTTTTCATTACAGACTTTTTTATTTCATTATCTCTGCTTTGGAGGCAATGACATAATCTCCTAGCCACACGTTTTTTTTTTTTTCAAAGTGAGACTTTTCATATGATCATAATAGTAATGTGTTCATACCCCAAATCACTATGAATCAACTTATAACCCTACAATATAGTCCACCATCTCATTCTCCTTTAGATTTATAAATTCTTAATGAAATAAAAAATTTCGTAAGAGAAATAGATCTGAGGCTAAAGGAAGTTCTAACTTAATCGAGGCAAACAATCAAGTTAAAGTTTTAAAATATCTTTCTAAACTATTGCAGTCAATTTTGAAAAAAATACACTAACTTAATAGAAAAAACAAAAAGCAATGTTTAAGATGCTATAAAAGAAATCCAAATCTATTCATATGTCACAGGTGAAATAGTTCAGCTTATGATGATTTGTAATTAGTTTGTGTTCAATGATATTTTCAAGCACACTCTTGTTGGCTTATGTTTAGTAGTTTTGAATTTTTTTTTTAGAAATCCATATAGTCTTTTCAAATTTTATAAATTCTTTCAAATTTTATATTCTAAATCCATTAAATCCAAACTACAAAATCTTAATCACAAAAGTCTTTTAAAAAAAATCTTAATTCAATTATTTTCAAATTATGATTTTTAAATAATAGTTGATAATAAAAAATAAAAAAATTGAAAAAGTGTAATGAGTTAGTTTAAATTGATTAATATAATTATCTTAAAATTATAATGTTTATTATTATCTTATGATTATTGTATTTATTTGAAGATTATAATATTTATTTTTTTGTTAGTTTGATTTGGTTTAGGGTTATAATTTTTTAATTTATATTGTTCTTAATAAAATTTATCAGCTAATTTAAATAAAAAAATTTCAAATTTGTCCCATTGTTATTATTTTATGTCATTTTTATGTTATTATTGTAATTATTGTATGAATATAACAAATTTAAAAATTAAATGTAACAAGTATAAATGGATTTAAATTTAAATAAATATCAATTTAAATTTAAATCAATTATTTAGTATTAATTTCATTTTTTTAACTACATTTTTAAATAAACTTTATCATCTAATTTAAATAAATTTTATCATCTAATTTTAAAAAAATATTAGTTTGAGATCTTAACATTCAAAAAGAAATTATAATTTTTAAATAATAGTTGATAATAAAAAAAAATTATGGATAATTATTTAAATTCAAATGATAAGCTGGAATCTAATTCACTACCCCTCCTTAAAAAACAAGCATATTCATTGAAAGATAACCTTTTGAATATATCCACTTACAAGACAATTGTAAAATTAAAGGACTGTTTAAAGGTATTTTATATATATAATAGATTTAACAAATTTCAGTTTCATATATATATATATATATATATATAATTTTTCATATTTAGTTTTATTATTAATTTAATTTTTTATTTGTATCAGGATGGTTCCTTTGGTACATATGGAGTTGTGAAGGACATACATTGTATGTCAAGAAGATGGTTTTATCATGCTTGTCCATCAAAAAATTGTTTAATAGGATTGAAAGGACGAGGTGATAAATTTCTTCTTTTATCTATTGTCTTCTTTGTGTTTTTCTTCTATATTTTTTTCTAATTCATATTTTACATTCTTATTTCTTTTTGTTTCAACAGAAAATTCTTAAATATATATTTTTTTTAATTGTTTTTTTTCCCTTGTTCATTGAAATGGAAGATTCAAAGATAAGATACTGATTGTACTAGAAGTTGATTCTTGGGGTGGATGTTTGTGATTACATCTGAATCTTATTCTCTACTATGAGAGGGGTGTAGCTATTTTAACTTACACCAGCAATTCTCAGTAATATTTTAACATGCTTCTTCCTGTGCCATACATTTTTCAGCCTATTTCAATTGTTGTGATTCGTTCAATGTGACACCTAAAATACTATTTATTTTGCTTTTTATAAATGGACATGCTTAATGTAGAATAGTAATAGATGAACTACTAGTAAAGTAGCAGTAGACCATCATGAAAAACCTTTGCAAAAGATTGTACTGTGGAGTGTGGACCATAATAGCATCATTAGTTGGCACTTCATGTTGGGATAATCTAGCAATCTGTGGTTTTGAAATTTGATTGAAGTTGCTGCAAAATGAGATAACTCTGAGTTCCTTATCTCTATATTGTTCTCATTTTTTCATAGATGACTTTCTTTGCTTAGGTTCACTGCTGGATTAGCTGCAGCTATGCTGCTATGGCCAACAATCACCGAACACCTTCACCTGACTCGCAATGTACACCACAATCTCAGCTACGATTGCCCTACAGCCAAAACCGGCCTCCTTGGAGGCGGCGCCTTTCTGTCCCTTGATGCGTCTCTGCTTTGGTTGATTGCTCTTATGCTAGCTGACAATGCTCGTGAGGACTTCTTTGAAGAAGAAGAAGGAGTTAATGGTGGCGACAAGGGTGAGTTTGGCACAGCCTCCTCTGATGCTTATTATGATGCTGATTCGGGACTGAGGGGTTAGTGTCTGAAGTGAAGTGAAGTGTGTTACAAAATAGAAATAATTAAGTCTTGATGCACTGCTTGGTACTTTTGTGGTTTCCTTTTAATGTCTCATGCTGAACAATTCCGTGAAGTATTATTGAATGTACATATTTTAAAATGGTTGTCTCGGTGAACATTTTATTGTGCTTAAGCACTAGTACTGCAGAAAGAAAGAAACATAGTTGTTTATAAGATGGATTCCTTGTCAGTAAATCTCGTGTTATAGTATATTCCTTGAATTTTACTCAAATTTATAAATCTATTTCTGGGTTACCTTGTATGGCATGGATCCTTTTGCTCATATTTTGGTGTTTTAAGGTGTCTGCGACAACCAGAAAGAACATAAGTTCTGTGGGCTAATTACTTATGATGAGATTCTGTTTGAGTATTTTCTCACTTTCAAATATATGGTGTTCTTGTACAGACTGGCCTACTTGGTTTAGCTAAAAGGAGTAGAGACAAAAATAGTGATTAAGCATATGACAATGATAAAAGGATAAAAATAATAATTGAATGATGCTTTTTTTTTTTTTTACAGCAACATTGGACCATGCTAGCAGTGTGTAGGATAGTGTATGTATAGATAAAAATCTCATAATTAAACAAATTAAATATTTTTTTTATAAAATATAAATAATCGCAAAGTTTCTAATTATTAGCCAGTAAAGTTGTGTAATCCTTATTTATTTATTTTTAGCAAATTACACTATATCTTGTGAGTTTTTTTTTTTTTTTTTAAATTACACATGACACTACAAGTTTTTCTATTATACTAGCCTTCATTTATGTTTGAAAATACTATACTGTAATGGTTAAAAAGGTTAGAAATATTTATATAATTTTATGAAACTTCAAAAATGCTTTGTGTAATTTACTCTGAATTTTTTAAATTATTCTTTATAATAATTATTTAATCACACAACTTTATTTATCGTTCACAACTTAAAGTTGTGTAATTTTGATTTAAGTTTTTTGAATTGTGAGTAATAATTAAAGGAGCAAAGAATGAATGTGGTATGAAAACGTACGTGAATTGAAGCTTTTCCTCTTTTCTATACAGAAACGAAACCCTATTTTAGGGTTTTGTACCCTTTCTTCGCCTCACTAACTCAATCACAGTGCCTCTGCGCCACTCTGTTCCCGGTGTCGGAGCAAGTCCATGCTTTGATTCGGATCGGGTCGGATCGGGTCAGCAATGGCTACCACACTACACGCCCAATCGCAATGGGAATTCACATGGTCTCTCTCTCTCTCTCTCTCTCTGTCTGTGACACGTGTATTTCTCTTGATATTTGCATTTTCAAGCTTGCTTGCTTGCTGTTGTTATTTAGAGTTTTGAATGAGTGAGGATGGAAGTTTGCTCAAATTTGAATTTGGTTTCTAAATTGCCAAAATATCGAAACTCCTCTTTATTAACAAAAGAGGCAATTCGTTGTTGACTTTGTTTATTACAATTTTCGAGTTTTTGTGTAGTCTTCCCATATTTGCATTTCTTATATCACAATTTAATAATTGAATGCTGTTAGTAGGTTTGAATTTGCTCAAGTGCTTTTAGGCATTTCTAATGAAATTATAGAATTAGGACTTTGTAACTGATAGAACACCAGGAACAAGAACTAGTGAGAGTGTTATTCAATTCTCAAAAGATACTGAGCCAAAAGCTCTTACAAACAGATTACCAAAGCATGCTTGCCATACACTCCTCCATATATTCCTGTCTGGTCAGCATAAGAAGTTACCCAAATGAGAAAGGCTAGTGACATTCTCTCTGACACCCTCTTTTAAACACTCTCCATGTGATTGGTTGAAATTCATTAAAAATGATCAATTTTGGCAGGTTCCTGATATCATCTAAGGATTCTCTTTCATGATTATTTAGCTGATATCTACCCAAGTTGATAATTTCCAATAAATTTTAACCAACCACATAGAGAGTATTGAAAATAAGTATTAGAAAGAGTGTCGCTAGCCACTCCTCTTACCCAAATTATGAACTCTCTTATCCTTTGGTCCAAGCCCTGTTTAGGCTCAAACTCAGTTTCTTAGATACAATCAAAATCTCAAGTTTATGAATTAATCAGTTAAATATTTATAGTAAAAAAAAAAGACTACACAAATGTATCCCGACACCAGATGTTCCTGCCTTTGCAAAGCTATGAGAAGGGTAATTGTACGCAGCCTTTTCCTTGCATATGCAAAGTTGTTTCCTGAGTGGAGCCCATGACCAACTAACTGGTCACCATGCGACAAGGCTCGCCCCACATTTATAGTGAAAAAAAAATAACATAATTTTTTTAAGAATGATCTAATCTGGTGAATATATGTAGCATCAATTGTGTGCAAATTTCTTGAACTTGAAAGATTCACTACCATGAGGAAAAGCTTGCTTTGAAAATTCTGAGGTTTTCCTCGTGTACTGTAATTAGTACTGACAAATGTGTGTTATTAAAAATGGAATGACAATTACAGTGACTTGGAAATGGATTTTGGATCGGAGGAGAATGCTTCCATTGTGTATGCTACCTTAGCAGTTGACAAAGAGGTGATTGTCTGAAGACATGAGCTTTCCAATGCTTTACCAATCGTTTTCAACTAGCTTTAATGTAATTTTGTGCCTTGTGCAGTTGCAACCTGATAAAGTAAAACGAATTATGACAGCAACTGATGGAAAGCTTTCAGTGTGAGTATCCTCTTTGGTGTTAATAGATGAAAGATTTTGTAAATGAGTTTATGGTTGGTTTAGTAGTGCATCGTTTGTGGTTAAATGTTATTTTGTTCTTAGGAGTAAATTAGGATATTAGGATATAGAACACATTGTTTTGATAACTCAAGTGATGTTTTATTGTTATCAATTTTGTGTATAAAATGTTTCTATCTATAGATACCTGAGTATCTGCATCATGTTTGGGTTAATTGCAGTTATTGTTTTTCATTAAGACATAATGACAATGACTATAGACCTGTTTGGGTAAGCTTCTCTAGAAACACTTTTAGAAAAGCTAAAATATGAAGAAAAAATAAAATGAGCTTCTTCATAGGTTAAAATTAGTTTCCCATTAGCTAATTTGTAGGAGCTCTCTCATCTTTTAAAGAAGCTATAGGAGAGAACTCTTACAAATTAGCATTGTAGAAGCCAATTTTAGCCTATCATTTCATTTTTTTTCTTCATATTTTTCTCTCCTATATGTGCTTCTAGAGAAACTTACCCAAACAAACCCTACAATTTTAAATATATCATCTCCAATGTGATCATTTTCTGTTAGTCATTAATTTTAGGCACTTTTACCTAAAAGGATTCAACTGCTGCTGTCACTAGTTAATTTAGCTTAAAGGGCATGCTGAATGTGTAATATTTTCTCTCTCTCATTCCTTCTTATTCAGGCACTTTGAGGCAACAGAAGCCAGATTTCTTCGGGCATCATTTAGTGCTTTTGTTGATGTCCTAACACTAGCCACCAAAACTATTGAAGAATTTGGTCAAGGACCGAAATTGTGACATCTCCTTATTTATTGAAATGTTGGATTCTTGAAGTGTACTATGACTCTTGTTTAAATGTACCTTTATTTGTTTCTTTCAAGCAGGAAAAGATTTCACATTCTGTTTTGAATTTTTATACATAATGTTTCAGGGTTTAATATATGTTGTAATGCTTAGTCACTCTAATAATCTACTGCTATCTACTCTCAATTCTTGAATGCTAGTTGCTGACACACGCGAACATGACACTTGTTTTCCTTATATTTAGAAATTTGTTTCAAGAGTTCTTATGGAAAGAGTTTAAGATTTTATTTTGAATTTTCTCAAGTTGGTCCAATGTTATATATTTGTTTAAAGAAATGTTTTTTTAATGATTATATATATAAACCTTTTATATATAAGTAACTAGTATTTTAACCCATACAATGTTCAACAGAATAAATATTTATGTTAAATAGTTACAATTTATAATTTATAATAAATAAATATTTTTGGAGAAATAAATAATTTATATTATTGGTATTTTTAAAAATAATATGCAAATTCAATATATTGAAATTAGAGACTATAGTGATGTTGTAGTACAATTAGGAACTAAAATGATTGATGCATACAAATATCATAAGGATTAAAATGAGGATTTACTCGTCTTGGATGGTTCATTAATGGCATAAATTAGCTATTGTGATTGCAATTTATTGATAAAATAAATGGCTTGCATGCTGTATACTTGGATGTAAGGTTGTTTTAATTATTGTAGAGGTTCGTTAATTGTCCTTTATCCACATGGTAATGGAGAAACTTGTTTCACTTTATTCATGAATAGTGTGTCTATAGTTGATGCCCAGTTATCATTAACGATATTTCTTTTGTGGATTTTTCAGGGTTTCAGATACATAGACTCATCAAATTGCTGCTAGAAAGGAAAAACAGATGGGAGGCATTGAAGGCTGCTCTTGAGCAAATGTCATGATTCTGAGGGAGAATCTGATGTTGATGATTCCAAGGACAAGAAATATGGTAGACTTGAGAAGTAGAAGACAAGGAGGCATAACTTTGATGATGAGGACTCTAATAGAGATGTTGTTAGGCAGCGACAAGAGTAGCAGCGACAGTGATTCAGACAGCGATTCTAGTGATCACATATATGCAAAAACAAAAAAAAATGGGTCTGTTGTGGCAGAGAAAGGCAAAGGATATGGCACAAAAGAAAATAAATTCAGTGGCAGAGATAATAGTGTAGATAAAGGGAAGAATACTGCTAATGTTGATGCATTGGACTCTCTAAAAAAGTCATATGGGAGATATTTTACAAAGGGATCAAATAGTAGAGGCCGAGAAATGACACAAGGTAACAGGAAAATTGATGGAGACAGAGATAGCGAGCCCGTCACATTAGTCAAGCATGATGAAGATGATAGAAAAGCTGAATCTGAATCTAAATCAGCTAGGATTGCAGGGCTTGATGCTGATAGTTCTGAACAAGAGAGGAAGACATTATAACAAGGATGTTGACTCACATTTTGTTGGTTAAACTGCTCACTATGGTGTGGATCATGAAACAAGAATGTGTTTTTACGTGAGAATTAGAGTCGATATTCTTATCCATTAGATTAAATTAAATGGTTAGAATTAGAACACTCATTTAAAAATTAACATACATCTACCTCACCTTGATCTTTTTATAAAAAAAAAAAGATTTATTAAATATTCAAAAGATTTATTTTATCATGTTTTAAAATATCAAGATTTATCATCACTGTCACAAAAAGTTATTTTATCACCATGATCACCACCACTAACATGATCATCGTCACCATCACCGACGGTGGTAGTGGTAGCAGCAACAACTGGGACAACGACCATGATGGTGGCAGTGATGGTGGCCTTGGTGGTGGTGATAGTAACCATGTTGGTGGTTATGATAAGTTTTGAATATTTTAAGACATGATAAAATAATTCTTTTGAATATTTGGTAAATCTTTTTTTTTTAAAATTTTTGATACACTAAAGAGGGAAAGCAGAGATATCAAGGTAGGTTTATGTTAATTTTTAAACGGGTGTTCTAATTCTAATCGTATAATTTAATATAAGGGATGAGAACTTCCATTCTCATTCTCACATAAAAATCGCAATTCGTCCCCATATATGAGAACTGCATTTTTATATTAAAAAAATCGCAGTTCTCATATGAATCGCAATTCTTATTTTTATATTTCACACTAACACTCTACCTTTCATAAACGTGTTTCATAATAACCTTAAACCTTACACCCTTCTTAAACGTGCTCAATACAAAAAAAAATTCTCCTTTCATCTTCATTTTTGTAAGTATGATGATTAATATTTTTTTTCTTCTACTCACAAATATGCTTTATTTTGAATTAACATGTAATTACATTGTTTAATTTCTCATTTTTTTAATTCTTTATTTTCTAAGGATATGTACATAGAGACAATTGTTGTATTAGAATAATTAAATGATTCTGCAAACACAACGACAAACTATATAGTGGTAAGCAATATGCAAATCATGATAGTCATAATTGCCCAACAAAACCTTCCTTTTTTTTATAAGAAACTATATAGCTAAATCATGTTTCTTTCATTTTTGTCAAATCATGTTTTTTTTTAATTTTTAATAAATCATGTTTGTTTCATTTTTTTTTAAATCATGCTTCTCACACTTCTACTTGTAGATCTGTCATTTACTAGAAAGTACGATGTGAAAATTTTATACATGCATAATTATAATCGAAAGGTTGAAATCTTAAAGACCTTATAAATGATGCTTTGGACAATTTTGTTAATAGTTTTTAATTGTATTTTGGTTGATGGTGACTATTATTGAGTTTTGAATTATATTTCTCATGTAGAACTTTTACCATTAGTAATTACTTTAATTGAATAAAAAGGATTCTCAATCAGTATCATATTACTTTATTTTGTTAGTAGTTTTTAATTGTATTTTAGTTATATGTTAGATTTATTAAAAAGGTTTAAAAAGTGCATACATAATATACATTTTGATGGTCAATGAAAGTACAAAGGATCGCTATATTTTAAAACCTCCACTAAACAATTTTATAATTCATGTTTTTATCATTGATTCAAAGTACAAAGGTCGCTATCCTTTAAAACCTTCACTAAACAATTTTACAACTCTATGTTTTTAAGCAACATGCTACAAAAACATTATTGGTTCTAGTAATATGAGATGTTCTTTTAAAGAATATGGAGCACATGTCAAAGATCCACACTTTTTTTTATAGGCTAAGATAAAATATTATTAATAATATTCTTTGTCTTACAAGAAGTGATAAAAATTTAGAATGATAAATACATAAGATAACTAACTCTTGTGTAGCAAACTCCATGTTGTTGTGTTTATAAAATCATTTAATTCTTCTGATACAGCAAAAATCATTTAATTTTTCTGATGCAACAATTGTCTCTATGTACATATTTCTAGAAAATAAAGAATTCAAAAAAAAAAAAGAAATTAAACAACAAATGTAATTACATGTTAACCCAAAGAAGCATATTCGTGAATAGAAGAAAGAAGAAAATATTAATCATCATATTTACAAAAACGAAGATGAAAGGAAAAAAATTTCTTTTATTGAACAAATACCATTGTTAAACAATGTTTGTTTTAGGAGATTAGGGTGTAGGATATATGGCTGCTATCAAACACGTTTATGAGAAGGAAAGGTGAAAGTTTTTCTTTTAAGGTGTAAGGTGCATTAAAGAGGGAAAGATGCACTAAAGAGATGAAGCAAAAAGATCAAATGAGGTAGATGTATGTTAATTTTTAAATGTGTTCTAATTCTAATTGTTTAATTTAATCTAACAAATGTCGTTCTCACCTAAAAATACACTTCTCATATGAGTCGCCCCTATATATAGAAAACTCAACTTTTTAATCATATATATCATCATCATTTTATCTTTCTATATGTATTTGTCATTTTAACTAGAGTTTAAAAATTCAGATCGACCCGACTGGTCGAACCGAGATTTGATTGTCAGTTCGGGTCGATTTTGGTATTGGATCGGGAATGTCATCAAACCAGATTCACCTGGTGTGAATCGGTCGAATTTGTAGTTAAACTGCTAAGTCATTGACCTAGATCGAGTCACTTAAAAAAAAAAACTTAAATACGAAAACATTGTTTTTGAACATCACCAAACAACTTCCATTGAAGTGGAGGAATGTGGGAGGAGGAGGAGGAAGAGGAAGAAGAAGGAGAGGTGTGAAGACATTGTTGAAGGAGAGAGAGAGTGATGAAGTTGAAGAAGATGGAAGAAAGAGAGAGAGATGATGGTTGATGACTCATGAGGGCATGAGGCTACGCATTTTGGGGAGGGGACGAAAGTACATACCTTTTTTGCTTTTCGTTTGTGTGTATTTTCTCTTATTTTTTAAAACTATTTTTAAGACTTAAATTAGTTTTTGGTTTTTAAAATTTAGTATTTTTTTTCTACATAATATTTTCTATTTCATAGTACTTAGAGAATATTTAATTTCATTTTAGTAATTTAAAGTATTTTTAGTTATATTTTGTTACATAATATTTTAGTTACAAACATAAACAAAAATAAATCAACAACTTTAAAATGTATTAAAATGTGATTAAAACATACTTTAAAATATTAAAATGAAATTTTTACAACATTATGTACCGAAATATAACTAAAACATAATTTCAAAGTATCAAAATAAAAATTTTAAAATATTATGTATCAAAATGTAAAAAATATGAAATTTAATGGATTAAAAGTAACATTAAGCCTTTTTTTAATTTTTATATACATTTTTTTTAATACAGATCGGGTCATGCGATTCAACCAGTGATTCACTGGTTCGACTATTGATTCAGTTACCTAGTGTCTCGACTAGTTTGATGATCAATTCCGTTTTTAAAACCCTACCTTTAACTACTTATAAATATGTATTTATATATAAAAAAATATATGGTATTTTCATAAATAAAATCATATATATTAGTTTTTATTAATTTTCAAAAATATATTTAACATTAAAATTAATACAATTAAAAGATTCATTTTTTCAATTTATTAACTCTTGCATATATATTTTAATTTACATTAATTTGTCATTATTTTTTATCTATTATTATTTGGCGATGAAATATAACTTTAAATATTTTTTTCATGGACTTTCTATACTATTATTTCGTTGATTAAGGAGGTGTATTAGGTTCGGATTTAAAAGATTATTTTTACATAAAAACTCTTGTAGATTTTTAAGACTTTATAGGAATGGAAAAACTTTTAAGATTTTATTTAAAAGACTTCTATGATTATGATTTTATAATTTGGATTTCAATAGATTTATAATATAGGATTTGAAAGTACTTTACATATTTATAAGATTTGAAAAGACTTTATGGATTTTTAGAAAAAATAATCAAAACTACTAAATACAAATCAAAATAATGTGTTTGAAAAATATCATTTAACATAAATTAGTCACAAGTCATCATGAGATCAACTCTCTCATCCACCAATAAAGTACATAAATTCTATATCAAAGTTACAAGTTGCTAATACATTTTTGAGATATCTTTCCATGACAATTACAAAAATTGCTTACTCTAGTCCCTTCACCATTGCTGGAATGTGTACCATCAATAGTTCTAATGTAATCATAAAATTATTCATATATAATAATAACTATGTTCTAAAAAATACATGACTAATTATAATAATGACAAATTATAACTTTCTTTATAATCAAATTGCATGACTAGTTTCTACATATTTATAATATTGTTATCATTATCACAATGTTACCTATGTTGAAAAAATTAAATAATTTTTTATTGGCCTACATTAAAAAATAGAATAAATAATATATGTAATGAAAATATAAAATATTTTACGAAGTTTTTAATCACAAATTCTCATAAAGTGATAGCGAAAAATAATAACAAAATATTAGTCCGAAAATATAAATACTTCATTTAATCCGTAAAATCAATAATGTTATCAAAATATAAACCAAATAATTCAACAAAAAAAACATAATTAAATAGAACTAGAAAGTTTATCAAGAGATGATAGAACATTATTCATCTGTCTAACTTGAAGAATATCCAAAATAAAATTCTTCTAGTGACATTTGAATGAACAAGTCCTTCTTTGCTTAGTATTAAACAAATCACCTATCATGTAACGAGTCTAGATCTAAAATTTCTTTTATAACATCCTAAACATTATTTTTTTTTTCTTTATTAAGTTGTGTATCTTTTAAAAATTGATTACAATAGTTCTATGCTAGTAGAAAAGTTTTTTAAAACATTGGTTTGATTGTTTATCCTAACTAAGTTAGAAGTCCCTCTATACTCAGTTCTATTTCTTTTATAACGACTTTTTTTTATTAGGAATTGTTAAATCTAAAGGGGAATGGAATAGTAGACTACATTAGTCAAATGATGTAGGATGATAAGTGGTTCGTAGTGATTTGGAGGTAGGGGTGGACCCAAACTTGAAGGAGGGGGGACCAATTATAAAAAAAAAAAAAGTATATAATTAAATAAATTATTTGGTATTCATGTTTAATAACAAGCAAAATTTATCATTCAAAATATATTATACACAAAAAAAAATTAATATAAATTAGTCAATTATATTTATTATATAGTGTATATAAATGTAATATACTATCAATTCGTTGGTCCAAATGATAGTTAGACTTGCTCCTCTTAAACAAGTTTCAAATTTGAATTTATGAATGGAAAAAACTTAATCGAGAAGGGAGAATCCCACTAAAAGTGGTGTTTATTGGCAAACTCTTTTAACTAATGTTAACTAAGTTTATATAATTTTAAAAAAAATGATAAAATTAATATTAATTTTATCATTTTAAAAGATTAAAGATAAAATTGATGATATAATAATTAAAATTGAATATTTAAATAAAGATTTTTTCTTCTTATAAAATCAGAACCCTTGAATTATAATCCGACGGCTATTGCTTTTGCTGGAGGGAACATAAGAGAAACCCACGCTAGAGAGCATCACATTCTTATTCACAAATCATCCTCAAAACCTAAAGTTGGTGCGATTTTAAGGTATAATTTCTAATTCTCTCTGTTTCTCTAATAACTCTCTTCTTTGATTGAAATCACCCAATCAAAACCAATTTTCTTCCGTGCTTAATTTCTTCATCGCATCAGATATGATGATTGATTTTTTTTTTTTTTTTTTTTTATCTTTTGAGATCTCTAATTTACATTAGGATTAGGGTTTCTAATCGTTTCGTTGTTTCTTCAGTTTTGATTTCAGTGAGTCGTTGATATGTACAACGGAATAGGGTTACAGACCCCAAGAGGGTCGGGTACCAATGGCTACATCCAGAGCAACAAGTTCTTCGTGAAGCCGAAGATCACGAAGGTTGCCGAGAACACGAAAGGTTTCGAGGCGGATCAGGGCACTGCTGGTGTCACCAGGAAGGCCAACAGAGAGATCCTTGAGCACGACCGCAAGCGCCAGATTCAGCTCAAGCTCACCATCCTCGAAGACAAGCTCATTGATCAGGGCTACACCGACGCCGAGATCGCCGAGAAACTCGAGGAGGCTCGCCAGAATTTGGAAGCCGCTGCCACCGATGAAACGGATGGACCCGCGTCGGATAAGAAGTAATTGATTTTGAATTTTGATGTTTGTGTTTTAGGGTTGTGTAATAATTGTTTCAAGTAGCTGTTTTTTTTTTTTTTTTTGTGAATTGGTGTGTGTGGCGTTAGAACAAGTAGCATATGTTTGAATTCCTTATGTATTGTATTTATGTGTCATTTTAGTTAGTCCTTTACTTCACTGTTGTTTTCCTAAGATCAAAAAGCTTGATCTGAGAACAAAAAAAAAAAAAAAAATAGAGATTATAGTGAAGTTGTAGTACAATTAGGAACTAAAATGATTGATGCATACAAATATCATCAGGATTAAAATGAGGATTTACTTGTCGTGGATGGTTCATTAATGGCATAAACTAGCTATTGTGATTGCACTCTGTTGATAAAATAAATGACTTGCATGTTGTATATTTGGATGTAAGGTTGTTTTAATTATTTTAGAGGTTTGTTGTTGTTGATGCATGTTTTGAAGGCATAAATGCAATTACATGCATATTAATGTCTTGCTAATTAACTGTCCTTTATCTGCATGGTAATGGAGAAACTTGTTTCACTTTATTCATGAATAGTGTGTCTATAGTTGATGCCCAGTTATCATTAACGATGATTCTTTTGTGAATTTTTCAGGGTTTCAGATACACAGACTCATCAAATTGCTGCCAGGAAGGAAAAGCAGATGGAAGCATTGAAGGCTGCTCTTGGCATAGTCTCATCTGATGCCAATGAAATAAATGCAGATGAGACTGATGTGCTTGGGAATGATGGGAAAAATGGTTCTAATGCGGAGGGAAAACATAATCCAAAGTCTGAACATGCCTTTTTGGACAGAGGTTTCTCTAGAAAGAAGCAAATGGTTGAAGATCAAAAGGATGAAATTTCTAAGAAGAGCCTTAAAGATACAAGGCACCACAAGAAGGTTGAAACTCGTAAGAAAAAGTATGAGTCCGATTCATCTGATTCAGACAGCAGTTTGTCTGATGAGAAGAGAGGTTCAAGGAAGCGTGGTAAAGAGTATACAAGCAGTAGTGATGAATCTGATTCTGATAGTGATGCTAAGACTAAGAGGAAGGCCAATGCTGAAAAGAAGCGGAAGAGACCTAAGCACCGCAAGAAAGGTAGGGTGGAGGATAGTGATGATACTGATTCTTCTTCTGATTCCTATGACAGCAATATTGCAAGAAAAAGTTATAATAAAAAAAAGTCTCGTAAGAGGCATTCTTCAGATGATGATTCTGATGATCATGAAGAGGTCTCCAAGCATAAATAACATAGTGGGTGACCATTTTAATAGATTTAAAATAGATTATGATATCATCTTAAAATATAGATTTGAGGTTAAAATAACTTGTATAGTGTATATTGTATCTTAACCTTATCTCTGCCATACGTATAACTTGGCTTTTTTTTGATAAAAGAAGTAACTTCAAATTCAACCACCGTTTGGATGAAATGGTTTCATAGTTTTTATTTCTTTTTTCTTAATTGATTAGTGCTTCGAACTAACGCAGCTAAAATAAATTATGAAACGACGTGATTCTATTAGTGTTCAAACTTGAGGAAACCAAACTGCACTATTGGGACATTACCATTTAATAATATTGTACCTTGTTGGCTCTCTTGAAGGTTTTGTATTTATTTACTTTCCCTAATCAAAATATATATAGCATTTATGACTTGAATGTTACACTCTTAATTCTTTTACATTTGTAAAGATCTTGGAGAAATAGCTTAATGCTATATGATCAATTTTGATGTGGTTGGACCCTATTAAATTGCTTAGCTTAATTGTCAACGACCACCAAATGGTATCCTATTATAGATTATCTTTATTTCAATGATAATTAATTATTGACAAAATGTAAAGACCAAATTTATTTTTCCTTTTTGGGCTTAACTAATACATTAATAAACCTCTATGTTTAGATTTGGTTTACATAATCTTATCACGAGCATCTCCAATAAAAATTGCTTAACAAAAAAAATTACTTAATTATAAGAATTATTTAATTTAGGGTGTCAAATGTATTTTGGGTTGCTTAATATTGGAAGGAGTTATTTATATAAATAACTCTTACTCATAATTTGTTTAAGTCTACATTAAATATATAAATGAAAAAAGAAAATATCTATATGAATTAAGTAATTTGTTAATAAAAAATACTATTGGAGAGAAAATTAATTGAATTGCTTAAAATTAAATGATAAAAATTAAGTTGCTTAAAATTTTACCATTGAAAATGCTAAAAAGGATATTGACATATTAGGTACTCATTTAATAATTTTTAAGCTTGTGAAAGTAAAGCTTTCACTAAAAATAAAGCAATTCAAGTGATAGTAGATGTTTTCATTAACTACTACTTTTTACTAGTAATGTTTATTAAACTTGCTTGTTTTACAACACACTAATTAATAGCAATATGGCTCATCTGACAAGCTATTTTCAAATAAAAACTTACATGCACGAGTTATTTGTTTGACCAAATTCATCCTCCAAATTTTTTTTTTCATTTTTAGATTTATGTTCAAGCAATATTGGAAACATAAATTGTGTACCTACTACTAATTATTTGATTTCTCCCATTTACTTTTATATTTTGTAACTTGCACTAGCCATTGGGTTCCAATATTGTATTATTAATTAACACGGGACTTTATAAATTGAAGTTGAAAATATGTTTTTGGTATACGAATTATTAAATATTTTTGTTTATAGTTTTATTTGATAGGTTTTGGTCTTTAAAATATTTTTTGTTTGCCTTTCAGTCCCTCCTACAATGAGTTTCGTTAGTGAATAATATGATTCTGATAGATATCATGTATTTCATTAATTAATTTACATGTGTTTTATTTTAAATTATTTTGAAATAAAAATAAAATAAAAATTCACGATAGCAACATGCACTTTGCTCAACCTAATAAGCTACTTGGATGCAAACTTGACCCACTAATGGAGCTTACTAATGAAGGAAATAAAAAAACAAACGAAAAAAATACTTTAAGAACCAAATCAATCAAATAAAATATCAGGAATTATAAACAAAAATTTTCATACTTCAATGAATAAATATTTTTGCAAGCAATAGAAAGTAGTATATTCAGTGGGGCATTTTGAATCCATCTGGTCTCTGATCCCACTAGGTGGGAACCTAACCTTTTGCACAAAGTCACCCTTTCTAAATTGTTTTTATTATTATGTCCGGTCCTTTTTATTATAAACCTCACTTATAATATATTTTTATACTACAAATGTTGTTTATAATAAGGACTTTTCTAGATAGTATCATACTATCCTTGTTGAAATTAACATGATCATAGATGTATGAACAAACCTTGATTGAAATAACAAAATGACCTCTAGGTTGGAGAAAATTATTAGTCATTCAGCCCCTCAATCCATAATAAAGCATCATTAACATTGTATAGTTGCATCATATTTTTCTTTATGTACTCCCTTTATTTCTATTTGTTGTCTTATGTAAATGGGCTTAGAGGGCCTTCTTAGTTTTCCTTTACTTTGTAATCTATTTCTCTTTTCTTTATTGGGCTCCACCCTATATACATACAGGGTAAACCCAATCTTTGTACTCATGAGCACATAGAGTCTCTTCAATTCAATGAAAATATTCAATTTGATTTGTTCATTTTCTCCCTTGATACTATGATATTATGGTATCAGATCTTTTCCTAAATTAAAAGCTTCCACAAACCTTAACAATGACCGTTGCTAATTCAACCCCTAATCAAACCCAAAACCCATCAAGCCCTTACTACCTCCACCCAGGAGAAAACCCATGGGCAATTCTTGTATCTCCACCGCTCAACGGAGAGAACTACCACGCATGGAGCAGAGCAATGAAACACGCATTACTAACAAAGAACAAGCTTAAATTCGTCAATAGAAACCTACCTCCTTCAGCAACAACTGATTCATTATACGACTGTTCTTGCAGCCTAAACAGGAAATTGAAACAACATAAAGAAACTGAGTGTTATCTATTTCCTAAAAGGGTTAACAATAACTTCAATACTATTAAATCTCAAATTCTTCTCATTGATCCATTACCATCTATCAATAAAGCCTTTGCCATGATTTCCCAACAAGAAAAAAAAATTTCTGATTCCCCCAATACAGGCACTACCACTTTCAGTGCTGCCAACACAAACTACCCTTGGAACCCACAAAATCATAACCAAAACTCTTAAGGTCATGGTCAATCCTAAAATTTTGGTGGTAAAGGCCATGGCCAAACCACAAACAATAAGCAATGCACATAGTGTGGTAGACCCTTCCATACCATTGAAAATTGCTATTTCAAACATGGATTCCCTATTGGTTTTCATAGTAAGAACTTTGAGACCTCTGCAACCACCATAGTCACCATTGACAAACCCGAAAATTCCACTACACAACACCAACTCAGGTTCAAAATTTCAACTTACTCATGCTAATTACCAACACTTAATCACCCTTCTACAAGAATCCAAAACACAGCTGAGTCACAACACCAACAATGCATAAAGTAAGTCAAAAAACAATGAGGTACCAAGGTACCAATTAAAAGCATGATATCTAATGTCACCAAATCAAGTACTATTTTTTCAAATTATTTAAATTGGATCTTGGACACTAGTTCCATCGTTCATGTATCTCCTCACAAATTTATCTTTTTCCACATACAAATCTATAAAACCAATTTCTATAAAATTACCTAATGGAAATCTTATAACTGCTTATCATTCTAGAAACATTATAATATCTAAAAATATAACTATATTTGATGTTCTCCATATCCCTGAATTTCACTTCAACCTTATTTCTATTAATCATTTGTCAAAATCTTCACATTGTAGTCTAACTTTCTCATTTACAAATTGTCTAATACAAGAGAACCAATCCAAGAGGATGATTGGAATTTCTGAAATGCATAATGGACTCTACATTTTACCACACTAGTATGCTCTTAACATTGCTTTTGTACAAACTACTTTAAATAACCCTAATGCTTCTGTTGATACTTGGCATATGAGGTTAGGTCATCCTTCTCATATGGTTAGCCAATACGTTTGTAATAATTTCCCTTACACTCAAATAAATAAATCTATCATATGTGATTCTTGACATCTAGCCAAACAAATTAAACTCCCTTTTCAAAATAGCATAAATACTATTAATAAAATCTTTGACTTGGTGCATATGGATATTTGGGGTTGTATGAATGTTACTTCTCTACAAGGTTTTAAATATTTTTTGACTATAGTTGATGATCTTTCTAGGCATACTTGGATTTATCTCTTAAAATGCAAAATTGACACTAGAAAATGTATTTTTAGATTTTTGCAATATGTTCAAAATCACCACAATTGTACTGTTAAGACTATACGTTTTGATAATAGTCAAGAATTCAATATGCCAAATATTTATGTTGATAATGGCATCTTGCATCAAAAATCTTATGTGGAAACCCCACAACAAAATGCTAGAGTTGAATGTAAACATAATCATATATTGAATGTTACTCATGCTATTCTATTTCATTCTAAATTGCCGAATGTTTTCTAGTCTTTTATTGTTTGCCATGTTGTTCACATTATAAATTGCATTCCCACCATTATACTCAATTATAAATCCCCATATGAATTACTTTTTAAGAAACCCCTCACTTTTCTTAATTTGAAAGTGTTTGGCTGCCTTGCTTATGCTTCCACCATAAGTCAAAATAAACCTAAACTTGATACTCGTGTTAGAAAGTGTATGTTTTTAAGATTTAGACCTAGTATAAAAGAATACCTTTTATTTGATTTACATACAAAATCTATTTTTCTTAGCAAAAATTGCATTTTTTTTTTATGAAAATTAGTTTCCATATAGCACTACCTAAAACAATCTTGATGCCATCATTAACCAAGAACTAGAAAATTCACACACAGATATCCCCATTGACATCGACACCACCTACTAACCTGAAATTTCTAATCTCACCCTAAACCAACCTATCATTACTACTGAACCAAAGTTTGAAACTGAACTAGAAACTATTACTAAGCCTGAAACTGAACCATCCAATAACCTTAGAAAATTTACCATGAATAAAACCACACCTATATACCTAAAAGACTACCATTGGAAACTTACCAATTCCAACACCTCCAATGATAATCCTAAAATCCTCTACCTTTATCCTCTCATCTTGAATATCATCACTTATCTACCTCACAAAAATACTACACCTTAACCCTCTTTTCTATTGATGAACCCAAAACTTATAAACAAGCTATACAAAACCCTGCTTGGATTAAAGCCATGGAAACTAAAATTTCAACCCTTAATGATAACCATACTTGAGATATTATTTCTTTACCTGTGGGAAAGAAAACCATTGGTTGTAAATGGGTTTATAAAACCAAATTACAAGCTGATGGTTCCATAAAGCATCATAAAGCCTGTCTTGTTGCTCGTGGTTTCACACAAACTGAAGGAATTGATTATTTCTCTACCTTCTCACTAGTAGCCAAACTCAACACCATCCGCCTCATTTTGACAATAGCTACTACCCAACAATGGACTCTACATCAACTAGATGTCCACAATGCTTTCCTCCATGGTGATCTCAATAAGGATATATACATGACACTTCCACTCGTGATTCAATTCTCTCATCCCAATGATGTCTGCAAGTTAAATAAAGCCATTTATGGCTTAAAGCAATCCAGTCGTCAATGGTTTGCTAAATTGTCATATTTTTTTAATCTTATAGGGATTCTCTCAATCCTCATTGATCACTCCTTGTTTTTTTAAAATTCATAACAATTCTTATACTACATTATTAGTTTATGTTGATGATCTCATACTTGCAGGGAATGGTGATTAGATGATAAAAGACACCAAGATATTTCTTCATAAACAATTCAAAATCAGAGATCTAGACACCTTAAAATACTTCTTGGGCTTTGAATTGCCAAATCCCACAAAGGCATTCATGTTTGTCAACGAAAATACACGCTGGAAATCCTGTCAGATTTCAATTTACTAGCAGCAAAGCCTGTCACCACTCTCATGGTCAGAAATCTCAAACTCCACAAAGGTGATGAACCCTAGTTGAAGACCCAAAGGCATGAAGACTGATAGGAAAATTTATATATTTAACAAACACCATACCTAACCTCACATTCCGTGTTCAACAATTAAGTCAGTTTATGGGATGTCCTACAGTCATTCATCAACAAGCAGCTATTCGAGTTCTTAAAACATCAAAGGTCAACCAACCCATGGATTATTCTTTTCCAGCAACACTACCCTGCAGCTTAAAGCCTTTTCAGATTCAGACTAGGCCAACTACATTGATACTTGCAAATCCACCACTCGATTTTACATATTTTTAGGAAAATCCTTTATCTCCTAGCGATCTAAGAAACAACCCACTATTTCTCGATCTTCCTCTGAAGTAGAATACAAAGCCTTAGCTACAACAACATGTGAAATACAATGGTTAACATTCCTCCTTATAGAATTACAAATACCTTTTATTTCCTCTGCCCTCCTTTTTTGTGACAATCAATCTGCAACTCACATTGTTGCCAACCTCAATTATCATGAAAGAACCAAGCACATTGACATAGAT
This sequence comes from Amphicarpaea edgeworthii, assembly GCA_014843725.1. NCBI lineage: Eukaryota > Viridiplantae > Streptophyta > Magnoliopsida > Fabales > Fabaceae > Amphicarpaea > Amphicarpaea edgeworthii. The sequence continues at coordinate 15,336,298 of CM026324.1, forward strand.
TGTCATATTGTGCGAGAAAAACTACAATCCAAACTGTTCCACCTCCTTCCCATATCTACCTATGACCAATTATTGATATATTCACCAAATCTCTTGACCCAAACCCTTTCATAACCTTGTATCCAAGTTGCAAGTCTTCTTTGTACATCCTCCAGCTTGTGGGGGGTAATGGAGCATCAGTAACATTGTATAGTTGCATCATATTTTTCCTTTATGCACTCCTTTTATTTCTATTTATTGTCTTATGTAAATGGGTCTAGAGGGCTTTCTTATTTTTCCTTTTCTTTGTAATCTGTTTCTCTTTTCTTAATTGGGCTCTACCCTATATTATGGTAAACTCAATCTTTATACTCATGAGTACTTATGAGACACAAAGAGTTTCTTCAATTCAATGAAAGTATTCAATTTGATTTGTTCATTTTCTTCCTTGATACTTTGATATTAATCCTTGCTTACATGCAATGGTCACCAACAATTCATAATTAAATGAAACTTAGATACATTCAAAAGTTCATTATCAAACTATTAAGTTTCTTCTTTTTATGAGCAAAACATTTCATTAATTAACAAGTGTGTCTCATCTCAAGACTCCAATCACCTCTATATTACATTAGATCATGAAAGCCCTAGAGTATCCAACTACAAGCCAATCTGTGCACATGAAATTAAACACCTCTTCCAGAGTGTTTGATGTTTTGTTTTGAAGTTATTACAAAAATCAAGGTTTCACGTTTCATAGATTAATACCTTTGTATGCTATAGGCTATCAAAGTGACTAGCAAGATATGAAAATCCCACACGCATGAGATTAGGCAACATGAGTATGTTGTAACGCAAATCTACTGATTTGTCTCCTGTGCGTGCGATAATGAACCACACAAATCTTTTATTGCGTACTTAAGTTGTTGCGATAAATATTTTTTTTAATTTACTTAACTATTATTATTATTACTATTTAATTTTCGTATTCAGCACAACCTATCTATCTAAGTTCCCGAGCTTATAAATACAACATTTTTTTTCTTTATAACTTCTTAATTACTAAACTGATGTCCCTAGCCTCATATTCGTTCGTTCAATAGTTCATATGATAATGATCGGTTTATTTAAAAAAACAAATTATATTTATTTATGAAACAATCATTTATTGAAAAAATATTTTTTATATAAAATATAAAAAAAAATTAATAAACTCATCATTAAGGATTGTCGATAAAAGAACATTTTTTTTATAATTATTTATTTTAATTTTAAATAAATTGATCTAATATAATAAAATTAGTGTATAATATTTTGATCGGCAACAAGGTATAATATAATATTGATTTTTTTTTCTGAATATAATATAACATTGATTCTAATAGATTAACAAATGAAACATATGTTCCTAAAAAAAAAAAAACAAATGAAACATATAAAATAAAAGACTTAATTGTAATTTTGATTTCTAATTTTAAAAATTATTAATTTTGTTCCCTTAATTTTTAATCATAAAATTTAGTTTTCTAATTTAAAAAAAATAAAGATTTTGATTCCCTTACTCATTATTAATTTAATTAAAAATGAATTAAAGATATTAATTATTAAAAATGATTTTTTTAAAAAAATATATTATTTTTAATATTAAAAATAATATTTTAATGACCGATAATTAACTATAAAAGTAATTTTATTAAGAGAATCAAATATGAATAATCATAATGATACATAAATTAAAATGCAGGGATTCTTCTGATATCCAATGCATGATTCTGAAATGATTACCTTACATTACATTACATTGCACAGCTGTAATAAACTAGTACGTACGGACACAAACGAAACACGAGATGAATGTAGCCGAAATGATTACATTACATTATACAACTTATTTATCGTTCAAAAAAAAAATTGTGTAATTTTGATTTAAGTTTTTTTGAATTGTGAGTAATAATTAAAGGAGCAAAGAATGAACGATAAAAAAGAACGTGAATTGAAGCTTTCCCTCTTTTTTATACAGAAACGAAATTAGCATATGCTTAATCACTATTTTTGTCTCTACTCCTTTTAGCTAAACCAAGTAGGCCAGTCTGTACAAGAACACCATATATTTGAAAGTGAGAAAATACTCAAACAGAATCTCATCATAAGTAATTAGCCCACAGAACTTATGTTCTTTCTGGTTGTCGCAGACACCTTAAAACACCAAAATATGAGCAAAAGGATCCATGCCATACAAGGTAACCCAGAAATAGATTTATAAATTTGAGTAAAATTCAAGGAATATACTATAACACGAGATTTACTGACAAGGAATCCATCTTATAAACAACTATGTTTCTTTCTTTCTGCAGTACTAGTGCTTAAGCACAATAAAATGTTCACCGAGACAACCATTTTAAAATATGTACATTCAATAATACTTCACGGAATTGTTCAGCATGAGACATTAAAAGGAAACCACAAAAGTACCAAGCAGTGCATCAAGACTTAATTATTTCTATTTTGTAACACACTTCACTTCACTTCAGACACTAACCCCTCAGTCCCGAATCAGCATCATAATAAGCATCAGAGGAGGCTGTGCCAAACTCACCCTTGTCGCCACCATTAACTCCTTCTTCTTCTTCAAAGAAGTCCTCACGAGCATTGTCAGCTAGCATAAGAGCAATCAACCAAAGCAGAGACGCATCAAGGGACAGAAAGGCGCCGCCTCCAAGGAGGCCGGTTTTGGCTGTAGGGCAATCGTAGCTGAGATTGTGGTGTACATTGCGAGTCAGGTGAAGGTGTTCGGTGATTGTTGGCCATAGCAGCATAGCTGCAGCTAATCCAGCAGTGAACCTAAGCAAAGAAAGTCATCTATGAAAAAATGAGAACAATATAGAGATAAGGAACTCAGAGTTATCTCATTTTGCAGCAACTTCAATCAAATTTCAAAACCACAGATTGCTAGATTATCCCAACATGAAGTGCCAACTAATGATGCTATTATGGTCCACACTCCACAGTACAATCTTTTGCAAAGGTTTTTCATGATGGTCTACTGCTACTTTACTAGTAGTTCATCTATTACTATTCTACATTAAGCATGTCCATTTATAAAAAGCAAAATAAATAGTATTTTAGGTGTCACATTGAACGAATCACAACAATTGAAATAGGCTGAAAAATGTATGGCACAGGAAGAAGCATGTTAAAATATTACTGAGAATTGCTGGTGTAAGTTAAAATAGCTACACCCCTCTCATAGTAGAGAATAAGATTCAGATGTAATCACAAACATCCACCCCAAGAATCAACTTCTAGTACAATCAGTATCTTATCTTTGAATCTTCCATTTCAATGAACAAGGGAAAAAAAACAATTAAAAAAAAAAAAGTATCATGTAATATAATGTAATACCTGAAAATTTAGTGATGAGAATTGGTAAACAAAGTAGAAGGAAACAAACAGCACTTACAAAGAAATGTTGAAGAACACTGTGAAAGTGGTGTGTTTAAACAGAACCCCTTGTGGAACAGACTTTCCTTTGTAAGGGTAAAACAAAGACAGATAGCCAGCCACAGTGGATGCAACAAGAAACGCTGTGGAAAGATACCCCAATGCAACACTTGGATCTGCCGGGTACTTGCAGGTGACAGAGACACCATCCAAACCAGGCACAGGTTTTCCAGTTGCAGGCTGTAACAAAACAACAATGAAAAAGAAAAACCTTGTGTTTGTGAATGTGTATGTGTATGCACACAAATGCAGAAAAAAACAGGTAGGAGAATCAAGAACAAAACACTTCAAAGTTCAAAAAGAAATCACATTGAACCTACAAAGAACAATCCCCATTCAGCCATTCACTCATGTAATATGATGAATCCAGTATATCATACGAAATGTGCTAGAAATGAAATGAATTTCTCCATAAACTAAAATTGACTTCTCCAATAACTAATTTTTAGAAGTTTCACATCTTATCTTTTTTAAATAAGTTATATGAGAAAGTTTTTACAAATTAGCTATTGAAAAAACCAATTTTACCTTATAAAAAAAAGTTCATTTCATTTTTTCTTCATATTTAATTCTCTTAAAAGTCTTTCCATATAAGTTTACCAAACATGCCCATAATGCAAATGAAAAACAAAAAGAAAACCTTAAATACAATTCCAAAGGCGCTTTTGGTGAGGTTCTTAAATCAAAATTGAAGTTTAACTCAGTAAGCTATGTTAACCTTCAATTCAAACCTATACTACTGTTAACGTGGAATCCAATTCTAATAGGACAATTTTATAAAAGAAACAACATCTAAGTTTTTTCAAACTATTATCTCTAGACAATTTCCATTCATCAAATTGGCAAAGGTTTCATATTACGGCATGTAACTGTAATTGTGCCTGCAGCAATATTAACGAACTTTCTGCAAAAAAAAAGGCTTTGTTCTCTCCACAATGACAAATGCAAATTAAAATTTTGCAAAATTCCAATGAATTAGTAGAGAAGTGTTGAACATGCGTTGGCTGGGGTTTGCATGATTGATTACCTTTTTGTTTTCAGCAATAACTCCCAAAACGAAGGACACGACGCCCAACAGTGTCACGATCAAAGACATTTGTTTGACCGTGGCAGCCATAGTGCCCTGCAACAACAACAACAACAACAACAACAAAAACAACACAATTCAGACAACAATTACAAACAAACAAACACAGCAATTAATAATAACCTTTTCAATTATTATTATTATTATTATTATTATGCGAGAAACAAACAAACAAACGGAGAAGAAGAAGAAGAAGAAGGGAAATCAAAACGACGACGTACCAATGAATTGAAAGATTCGAAACGCCAAGCACGGAATTCGGGATCCCCACGATGTTTTGGATTCGTTGGGGGAAGACACAGACGCATAAATGGAGGAGCGAAATGTTCGGATGCGATGATATTTTAGTGGTCAACGAGATAAGTCAACTCGACTCATTAGAGGATAAAACCGCGTATTTGGATCAGAATTTCGGCTACATTCATCTCGTGTTTCGTTTGTGTCCGTACGTACTAGTTTATTACAGCTGTGCAATGTGTAATGTAATGTAAGGTAATCATTTCAGAATCATGCATTGGATATAAGAAGAATCCCTGCATTTTAATTTATGTATCATTATGATTATTCATATTTGATTCTCTTATTAAAATCACGTTTATACTTAATTATAGATCATTAAAATATTTTTTTTAATATTAAAAAATATTATTTTTTTAAAGAAAATTATTTTTAATAATTAATATTATTTTTAATAAATTTATAATTAAATTAATAATTCTATTAATCATAATTATTGATTAATTTATAATTATTGATTAATAAATGAACAGAGACTAAACAAATTATCATTTTTTTAAATTAGAGAAACAAATTTTACGATTAAAAATTAGAGAATTAAAATGGAAAATTTTTAAAATTAAGGATAAAAATTACAATTGATTTTTTCATTTTATATGTTTCCTTTGTTAATCTATTAGAATCAATGTTATATTATATTCTGAAAAAAAAAAATCAATGTTATATTATACCTTTGTTACCGATAAAAATATTATACACTAATTTTATTATATTGGATGAGTTGGTTTAAAACTAAAATAAATATTTATAAAAAATATTGTTTTATCGACAATCCTATGAGTTTATTAGTTTTTTTTATATTTTATTTTTAAAATAAATTTAAATAAACTGATTCATTATCATTAACTGTTGAACGGATATGAGGCCAAGGACATCAGTTTAGTAATTAAGAAGTTATAAAGAAAAAAATGTTGTATTTATAAGTATAGAACTTAGATATATAGGTTTATTAGGTAAATTAAAAAATAAATTATTTTTTGTAACGACTTAACACAGAATAAAAGATTTGTATAATTTATTATTACACTTATAAAAATAAATGAGATCTTACACCTTTGCATCAACTCTTTGGATTAGCACAACTTGATATATAAATTAGTAATACGATGGTATTAATCTAGGAAATGTGAAACCTTGATTTTTGTAATAATTTCAAAACACAACATCAAACACGGGTTTAATTTCATGTGCAAAGATTGGCTTGTAGTTGGATACTCTGAGTTTTGAGAGTTGCTTGAGAGGAGCACAACATGTTAATTAATGAAATGTTTTGCTCATAAAAAGAAGAAACTTAATAGTTTGATAAGGATCTTTTCAATGTATCTCAGTTTCATTTAATTATGAATTGTTGGTGACCATTGTATGCAGGCAAGGATTGTACATCTATCTGACCATGTTAATTTTAACAAGGCTGGTATGATACTATCTAGAAAAATCCTTATTATAAACAACATGTGTAGTATAAAAATATATTAGAAGGGTTGTTTATAACAAGGACCGGACGTAATAATAAAAACAATTTAGAAAGAATGACTTTGTGCACAAGGTTAGGTTCCCACCTAGTGGAGTCATAGACCAGTTGAATAAAATCATCAATTAAAAAGATCAATTGATGATAAAGTTACAAACAAAATGAATTCAATTTAGGGTAAAAATATGTTTTTGGTTTTTTAAGTAATAAAATTTTTTGTTTATAATTTATAATGTTTTATTTAACTAATTTGGTTTATAAAGTATTTTTTCCTTTGTTTTTTGTCCTCTGTCAATAAATCTTGTTAGTGGATCAGATTTGTATCTCAATATGACATATGACATATGACATTTCATTAAATATTTTGAAAATATTAAAGAATATAAATGAAAATATTAAATATTACATATAATAAAAACATATTTTCAACTTCAATTTATAAAGTCTCGTGTTAATTAATAATACAATAGGGAATATAAAAGTAAATTGGAGAAATCAAATAATTAGTGGCAGGTACACAATTTGTTTCCAATATTATTTGAACATAAATCTAAAAATGAAAAAAAAAAAATTGGAGGATGAATTTGGTCAAACAAATAACTCGTGCATGTAAGTTTTTATTTGAAAATAGCTGGACAAACAAGCAAGTTTAATAAACATTACTAGTAAAAAGTAGTAGTTAATGAAAGCATCTACTATCACTTGAATTGCTTTATTTTTCGTGAAAGCTTTACTTCCACAAGCCTAAAAATTATCAAATGAGTTAGGTAAACATCCAATTTTATCCTTTTAATTACATTATTATAATTATTATTTCACAAATTGTGTCTTACTACATAAAAAGAATGAAAGGGAAAAAAAATGAAAAAGAATACACAATAATATAACAATGCGCAAGAAATCCAATTTTTTCTTATTTCTTCAAGTTACACTGTTACAAACCACTCTAAAATTGAAATTCAGTTTTTACAATAAGTGTCCCAAATCAATTCAAAGCACAAGAAAAGGAAGCTACAAAAAGGAAAAGAAGAAAAAAAAAAAAAGCAACAAAAAAGAAAAAGAAAAAAGGGAAACAAAAGAAACTAGCAACTCCTTCAACAACTTCATCAAATTAGCAACTCCATCAATAGCTTCATCAACTAGCAACTCTATCAACAGTTCCATCATCCTAGCTAGCCACTCTAGCAAACTAGGCTAGGCACTAGGTGGTGGCTGATCCTAAAAAGGCTAGGTGGTGGCTGATCCTAAAAAGGCAACTAAGAAGAAAAAAACAAATGATTAAGTGAGGAAAACTTCCTATGAAGGAAAGCTTAAAAAATTATTAAATAAGCAAAACCTCCTAGGAAGGAAACCTCACTATATATAGTGATAGAGCAGCACCAAAGGGAGAAAAAAGATTAGCAGGAAAAAGAGGGGGAAGAAAAAAGATTAGGAGGAAAAAACATAGAACCAAAGAGACAACACAAAGCAAAAAGGGAACAACAAAGGGAAGAACATAAAAAAAAAAAAAAAAAAGAATAGAGGGAGAGGAACAGAATAGAGCAAAGCCATAGAATAGCAAAGGGAAGAACAATAGTGAGTAGGATAAAGCAGAAAAAAGGATAACTTGGAGGTTTCTTTCAATCTTTATGTAATCTTTATGTGTATTAGCTTTTTTCTTTGAATATGTCTGATTGTAAGCATTATATAATATTTTGCAATCTATTTGCTCAAAATAGTGATAAAAAGATATGAATCTAAAAAGAAAGATACTATGTTTAATTAATCAAACTATTAAAAGATATGAGCCTAAAATAGAAAGTGACCTTAGAATCAGAATCAAGGGGACATTCATGGTGAACACCAAAATCAAAGACCAAATAGAGACCCAACACTAACAAAGCCACAAAGCAGAAACATGAACTAAACATGAGCAAGGCAACACAAAGCAGAGCCATGAACAAGAAAAGAAAAAAAAACAAACAGATGCCAAAAAGTCCCAAAACTAGAATCATTGCATGATTATACACTTACCACAAACCAAAAATAATCATCCTCCACAAACTTATAGCAAGAAAAATCAAATAAAAAAAACCACAAACAACCAAACAAAATCCAATCCAGAGAAAACGAAACAGAGAAAGCAAAAGAGAGAAAGCGAAAGACAAACTATACCTTAGATCCTACTCCAACCACCATGCAAACCACATCTCACTCACCCCCTCACGCTGCCGACCGCACGGCACCCATGACCCCCTCGCGCCGCCAACCGCCATAACCCATAACCACCGCGCCCCTCTGCACCACGAACCCAACCGCTAACCTGCGCGTCGTTGTTGCTGGCCCGCTCCGTCGCTGCACACCGCTCACGCACGCCATTGCTAGTCTAATTGCCATCGCACATGCGACGGCATCACTGTCCATGGCTTTGCCATGGAGTCCGAATCGCACCATGCGAGATGACTTTTTCCCCTCTTTTCTTCTCTCGCGCATTGCGGTTACTCCTAGGGTTCACTTTTGTTTTTTTTTTATGAATAAAGAAATTAGAAAATGGCACTAAGGCCTACAAAAGAGAGTGCCTGGACACCAGAAACTAAGTAATTAGAAGCCGAAGCTGGACAAGAATTTAATAAAATAAATGAGGAGGAGGATTTGGCTCCTAACTTAGCAAGAATGTCCACCACAGCATTTCCTTGCCTAAGCATATGCTTGAAGCTAATATTCCAAGGTAGTTATACGTAACCACAAATGGCTGAGACCACACTTGCATGAGGATGAACAGCATCGAGGCCCTCAATGATGAATTTTAGAGAAGTGGTGGAATCCATCTCACAAATAACATTAGAGAAACCTTTTGTGTGAACAAGTTTAATGTCATGGAAAATGGCACACAACTCAGCGGTGATGTTTGAAGTAAAACCACAGCTGCCCATATAACCCGTAATCTAATTGCTTGCAAAATCACGTAGAACGCCACCAAAACCTAACAAGCCAAGATTACCAAAGGAACTATCGTCCGTATTGATCTTGATGTAATTTTGCGGAGGAGGTTCCCAATTAACTAATATCCTATCTGTCGGGGACGAACTAGTCGAACTTGTCCCTTTGGCTAGATGTAAAAGAGAACTTATCTAGTTATGCATATACCAGTCTGGCTAAACTATATCGTTAAAAACCACCTCATTCCTCGCATGCCAGATCATCCAACAAGTGATGCCGAATAAGAGCTGAAAATTTCCTTGAATGTTACTTCTGAGCCAATATGCAACATCATCAACGAAGAAATCAGGACCATACTGCAACTGGATGTATTGCCACACCTTACATACATAGGGACAATTGCGAAGGATGTGAATCCATGTTTCATTGGCATCTCCACACCTGCAACAAGAAGAATCAGTAGTAATATGCCACATGAAGCGGAAAGAGTAAGTAAGAAGGCTCCCTCTATAAGTGAGCCAGATAAAGTGTTTAACATTCTCAGGTAGCTTGGACTTCCACACCCACGACCAGAACTCAGCACAGATAGGATGAAAAGTAGGCTCTCGGCTCAACCACGCATAGGCGGACTTGGTATCATATCTTCTTGAGCTAGACGTACTCCACCTAATAGTATCCGGCATAGAAGGATTAAGGAACAAGTACGGAAGGGTGTTCTAAATGTCTTGGGGCAAAGTTGTAGTAAGGACGTCAAAGTACCAATAGCCATCAAAATAGACATCCTTAACGTATAATTGCATGTCCCTCTCATGAACCTCATCCACCATGCCATACAAGGGTCTCTCCTCTAACCAAGGATCAAACCAAAAGGAGCAATCCCCGTCCCCAATCTTGAACGTGAAACCTTGCTTGAGATGAGATAAGGCTTTCATGATAGAGGACCAAACATACGAGTTGATTGTGGAATTCTTAAGGTGAAGAATATTCTTTTAGCCAATATATTTAGTATATAGCAAACGAACCCATAACTTATCCTTGTCATGTAAAAGATCCCACACATGCTAGCCAAGTAGGGAAACGTTAGCCTGGTGGCATCGACGAATGCCCAAACCTCCTTTAGCACGAGTTTTAGAGATAGTAGACCAATCTACCCAATGATTGTAATTCCCTCCCCAAATGAAGCACCTTAACTTAAGTCAATTTTATTGCAAATTCCTTCCAAGATCCACAGGTTTTGCATAGAGTAGGAGGGGATAGCAGATATAACCAACATAGCCAAAGTTACTCTGCCAACACGGTTAAGGAGTTGACCCTTCCAACCTGCAATGCGGCTATTGGGACGATTTGTGAGGGAGGCAAAATCCGCCTTAGTGGTCCTACCTACCAAGAGAGGGAACCCTAAGTATCTGCCTGGATTATGAATGTGTTGGAACTCTAATATAGTGGCAAATTGTTGGATTTTGCTACACGGAACATTCTTAAAGATGAAGAACTTAGATTTCTGGCTATTGACTTTTAAGCCAGAAGCAAGACAAAATAATCGGATAACATCCTGAACCAACTGCACTTGATTTGCCAACGCCTTAGTGAACAACAGACAATCATCAGCAAAGAATAAATGTGATATCTTAGGGCCACCTCTGGAGACCGTAACTGGTTGCCAATCCCCATTACCCACTTTCTCTTGAATGAGAAGCGCTAGCTTCTCCATGCACAAAAGAAAGAGATAAGGTGACATTGGGTCTCCCTGACGAAGACCACGTCTTGGCAAGAAAGAGGGCAATCTCTCGTTGTTCCATTTTAGGGACAAAGACGTAGTAGTAGTGTAGTTCATAACCAAGTCTATCGTGCTGTTCGGAAACCCAAATTCCTTCAAAGTCAATCTCAAGAAGCTCCAATCAACCCTATCATAGGCTTTTTCAAAATCAATCTTAAACATAACATAGCCAATCTTCCCAGTCTTCTTATGCATACTATGAATAATCTCTTGGGCAATGATGGCATTATCACAAGTTCCCCTCTTTGGGATAAAGCTACTTTGAAGGGGACCAATGATAGAATCTAGGTGTGGCCGAAGGCGATTCACTAGGACCTTAGAGACCAATTTGAATAGAACATTACAAACACTGATCGGTCTGAAGTCCCTAATGAATGTGGGATTCTCCGACTTAGAAATGGGAACTATCAAAGTTTTAGTCATTTGGGGTGGGACAATAGTTGTGGCAAAAATCTCAGCTACTATGCGCGTAATATCACCCTTGATATGAGGCCAGAAGGTTCTGAAAAATATAGGTTGAAATCCGTCTAGCCCAGGGACTTTGTAAGGGTTCATGCTAAAGAGGGCATCCTTCACCTCCCACAACGTGACGATAGCGGCTAGGCCGAGAGAAACATGGTCTTCCAATCGAGGAACATGCACTAGCTGTAAGCAATTGGGAAGGCATCTAGCAATAGATTGGAAGAGACCTTGGTAGAATGATTGAGCTTCCTTCTGAATAAGGGATGCATCAGTGCACCAAATATTATCGATAAACAGGCCAGAAATGTTATTCTTATGTCTTCTGATAACTGTTTGAGTATGAAAGAATTTGGTATTCTTGTTGCCATATCTCACCCAATTCTCACGAGACTTCTGGAATCATAACATTTCTTCACAAAAAAGGATCTAGTTGTACTGGTCCTGCAAGGCTTTCTCAAACTGAATCAAGTCGGAAGTAGCCTGAGTCTCTAGTTCTCGGTGGACTCCTTTAATACGAAATTCCAACTTCTTTTTGTCCTGAAAAATATTCCCAAATACCTCTTTGTTAAAGATGATAGAGTTGTCAAGAACCTTATTAAGCTTATGGAAAGTGTCTCTGGTAGTTGGACCCCATGTTTGTGTCACAATATTCGCATGCTCCAGGTGGGAAAGCCAAGTTGCTTAAAACTGAAAGGAATGGTTTATGCGGGAGTCAGCTTTTTGGTAAGAAAGAAGGAGAGGATTGTGGTCCAAGTTGTAGGGGAGAAGAGTTTCCAGCAACGCATTGGGGTAGGCAAGACACCAGTCAGTGTTAGCCACACACTTATCGAATTTTTTTTGTATGAACCCCCTTGCTTGAATATTCCTGCGCCACGTGAAGAAGCTCCCTGTGATTTCCATATCAATAAGGCCACACTGGGTGAGACCGTCGTAAAGAGCATTGGCCTTGGCTTGGTGAAAGGCTCCCCCTGTGACCTCTGATGGTTGAGTAATCTCATTCCAATCACCAATAACCAACCATGTTCCTTCCATGTCATTACCAATCTCGATCAAGTGGTCCCAAAGAATAGCCATCGCCGTAGGAATGGGAGAGACATACAGCACAGAGCAGTTTCACCTACTATTCGCCTTCTCTAACCTGAAGGTAATACATTAATTCGTGGAGTGTAGAAGAGTAAAGTTGGCATCCAGCCTTTTTGACAAGACCCAAATACCTCCTGCATGTCCTCTAGCCTCTTGGATAAACACTTTCTCATACCCCAATGACTTCCAGAATTTTTCAACCCTATGAAACTGAACGTGAGTTTCGTAAATGAAGAAAAGGGAAAGTTTATGGATTTTAATCATATGTTTGACGTGCCGTTTCATACAGTGGTCAACCGCTCCTCTTATGTTCCACGATATGATGGATATATCTTGTAAGCAATTCATGACAACATAATAAAAAGAGGAGGAGAACCTGAGCCAAGGCCCTACGTTGGCATGGCTTAGTTTATAGGGACTAACTCTTGAGCCACATTAGCCACCTTATTACCTTGAGAATCTTCAACCATAACCACATCAATAATGTTAAGGTTCGATGCAATAGCATTAGCATGCATGCCAGGTACCATAGTGTTGACCCCATTTTGATTTGCATGATTATTCGTATGAATATTGAACACTGACGATGATTGCATTGATGTGGGGTCCAGTGGAGTAATAGGAGTTAAAGGTAATACCTTTTTATTTGTCTCATGTGAATTCATGTTGATCTTTGTAGCATTTTGAATTAATTGTGCAATAGGGATATAAAAATCTAAACATGATCTTTTATGAGCAGATAGAACCACGTGGCTAGATTGATTTGCATGATTGCTTTTTAAATTTCCCACTTTCTCTTTCTTACCACGAATATTGGAATTCTGTTGTGGGAGAGAGAATTTATTCTTATCCTTTTTATTTGTCTCACTTTTATTTGTTTGAACTAATACAACTAAGATGAGAGACCCCTAATTGCATTTTTTCTTTTTTTGGTTTTTTTTTCTCTCTTCGTTCCAATTCTACATTCATTTGGGCCTGGCTTATGCTTGGGTCCATTTTTAACTTTCTTCCTTTTTTATATTGTGCAATATAAACAATTTAATTTAGTTTAGTCATTTTGTTCTGTCTCACGGCTTTCAGTTCCTGCCAAGGTTAAGGTTATAATTTTGTTTGATTAATAATATTTGTCTAATTATAATTATAGTAATACATAACTAACATATTTCACAAGAAAATTAATTTAAATATTATTTTACTCTACGCTTAATATAGACACATTTTCCGTTATGTTTAGAATAATAATAACGGAAATAATTACTAAATCTATAATACAATTAAGTAAAATAATCCTCAATAATTAAATAATTTATAAATTAAAAAAATAAATGAATGATTTAAATATGATATCTTTTTAATCTTGGGATTTTAGGGGACAAGTTACGATAATTTGATAACCTTAAAAAATTAATCTTTTAAGAATTATTTTAAAATTGAATCCCATTAAAATAAAATAAAAATGGATTGATCTGGGTATACATCTCTGTCAATCTTTCATATTTTTAGGATAAATGAGTTGCGACAGCTCAAGAGTCTTAAATTAAAATAGTAATAAAAAATAAAAATAATATTTTTCATTCTTTCCTTTAATAAAATTGATCTTTATAAAAAAAATTATTCTTTTCTAGTATTGTTTTAGTGAGATAAATGTCTAAAATTTATAAAAAATTTTGCTTAATTGATTAAAGGTAACCGTCTTTACGACTGAGGTCAGGAACGGATCTAGAAAATGTAGGAGGGAGGGGCTAAAAAAAATTTTGGTTAACTTTATTATTTTTCATAATAAAAAATATTAATTTTTTTTCTTTGTGATTGATTTTTTATATATAAATTTTTTTGTTTTAGATTTCTATCTTCGTATAAATGATGGAAATCGTCACAAATTATTTTTTTTTAATTGATTTTGATGATTTTTATCTAAATAATAGTAATTCACAAATCATTACAAATTATTTTTTAAAATATTTAAGGGATATGTCATCAATTAATTGACAATAGGAATCTAAAACACATTTTTTTATATATTAAGAACATGAAGCGCAATTGAAAAAATTATTATAAAACAAATACAAAATTGAAATATATAAGAATAAAAGATATTTTAATAATTTTTTAACACAATTATTAAAATATCTATTTTTTATAAAATTATTTAACAAATAACAAAAATTTTTATTATTGATTTTTTTGTATAAAATTAAAAATAGAAGCTATTATTAAAAAAATTAAACAAATCTCAATTTAAAAATATTTATTTTTTATTTTTTATATACATATATTGGGGGGAGGGGGCTGAAGCCCCTGCCTGCCCCTTCATCCGTCTCTGACTAACGTTATAGGGTGCTAATACATTCCTTATATATGATAGACTCTGAACTCAAATCTAATTTCAAAAATCATTTTTTTTAAAGGTTTTTCCAATGTTTACTTTAAAAAACATTGATAACGATTTCTCTGATTTCATTTATCAATATTTTCATACTCTCGTCATGACACTGGTTGGGACAAGTACCCAAATATGACAATTTTCTTTTAATAAGATTATTTAAACCAAATCAAAACACAAACGTTTATTAATGTATTAGTTAAGCACAAATACTCTCTCATAAATGAAACATAAATTATATACTTTGAAATTTACCAACCATGAAAGGAAAAAATACTATTTGGTCTTTAATTATTGTCAATATCTAATTATTATTGAAGTAAAGATAATCTGTAAAAGGGTACGATTGGATGGTCGTTGACAACTAAATTAAGCAATTTAATAGGGTCCAACCACATCAAAATTGATCATATAGCATAAGCTATTTCTCCGAGATTTTTACAAATGTATAAGAATCTAGAGTGTAACATTCAAGTCATAAATGCTATATATATTTTGATTAGGGAAAGTAAATAAATACAAGACCTTCAAGAGAGCCAACAAGGTCAATATTATTAAATGGTAATGTCCAATAGTGCAGTTTGGTTTCCTCAAGTTTGAACACTAATAGAATCACGTTGTTTCATAACTTCTTTTAGCTGCGTTCGTTCGAATCACCAATAAAAAAAAAAAAAAAAACTATCAAACCATTTCATCCAAACGGTGGTTGAATTTGAAGTTACTTATCGAAAAAACCCCCAATATATGGCAGAGATAAGGTTAAGATACAATACACACTGTAGAAGTGATTTTAAGCCCAAATCTATATTTTAAGATGATATAATAACTTATTTTAAATTTATTAAAAAAAATTACCCACCATGTTATTCATGCAACAAATTCAATAGTATTGGACGTTCAGAGAAAACAAATTATAAAAATTAATTTCAATGGAAAAAATATATAAATATAGATGAAATAAAAAAAATTATTTATAATCTTCTATTAAAATATTATTGGTGAATTTTAGTGCATCCCTTACCTCTATGTAGGTCCACTCCTAATGTGAGGTGATATATTGGAAAAAATCATCACATGTTAGACTAAAGATAATACTAAAATAGAATATAAAACTAATGAAAATTAAAGAATGTTAATATGAGTTAAATACTCTCACTTTGGTTGGTTGTTGAATAAATTTTGATCAACCAAAAAAAATATACAAGAAAGAAAGAGTTTTGAAAAACTTATATTAGCATTCTTCCTAAATTAATTGTTAGGATTGAGTTAAATTTAAACCCACGTTATAATAATAATAATAATAATATCTCACTTACTTTTCTGTTAAAAAAAAAACTAGACTTAAGTTTAGAAAGTTGAATTCAACCAATTTTTTTTAATAGTAAATTATTTAAAATGTGTTAATTTAATTATTTTTTGACTTTGTTAAATCAGTCACATATTTTATTATTTAATTCCTTTAAAAAAATATAAAAAAAATAAGATATATACTTAATAAAATGATGGTGTAAATAAAAAAATATTTAACGAGCTCAAATCTACTGATAAAAAAGAATACATGTTTTTAATAATACAAATATCAAATTAAAACTTTTTTAAACTTATATACGGACAACTAACTATTAAGTCAATTAAGTATAATTCAAACATACACTAAATCACAACTCACCAACTAAAGAAGTTGCTACCCATGCTTCTCCTTGGCTGACCAATGCCAACTCATTTTGTTAAGATATTTGCATTTCACACGTATTCAACCAACTTTAATTCATTTTAATATAGCTATACAATATATAAATTAACAAAAAGTAAAAGAAGAACCCTACATGGAGATATATATATTGAAAAAAAAAAAATCCTACACGGAGACTAATCCAAACTCTATTGTACACTTTCTTCATAATTCAATGATGCACTTACATACTTAATAATCTAAGCCCAATTGCTAATAAATGTATACTATATGCCCACTAAACATCAACCATGGGAAAATAATTGAAACATAGAACTCAAAAAGTTAAGGTTACTCAGTCTAATTTTCATGCTATAATTAATATTGAATTTGATCTCCAATTTTTTTTTAATTTCAATTTTGATTTCTAAATTATTTAAAATACGTCAAACATGGTTCTTTTTTTTTGTCAATTTTTTGTTATTTACACTCTACTTGTATTAAAGATACCTCCAGTTTGTATATTTTTAGAATAATATAATTAATAAAAAGATGATGTTTAATATATACTACTTTATTTATATAACAAGCATCAAGATTACTTAGAAACAAATATACATTTTTGTTACATGTTAAATTTTGAATTTTTGTTACATTTTTTTATGCATTTGAAATTACTTTATTGTCCTATGATTTTGGAATGAAAATTTTGTGCTTGATATATACTACTTTATATAATAGTTTATATAATAAATATAAAGAACACATATATTAAAAAAACTACATATGTTATAAAAAGACCCAACATTTGCAAAAATAACATCTTATAATTACAATAGAAACAGAAAAATACTTTTAAAAAATCAATATAGGCAAGAAAGAAATCAAATATTTATGATCAGCGTCAATAATTAATAATATTATAAAAATTGTCTAGTTATGATCACTTGAATTTATAATTTCTTTTTTTTTATTTCATTTTACTATTATTTTGAAGTGGATAAAATATTTGTGTCCTTTATACTTTTTAAAATGATCTATTGCATTCATATTTGAAAAGATAATCTATTTATAAAAAAAAATTCGATATATATTCAATCTTCATCTATATAAAATTTCATTTGAATAACAGTACTTCTTTAATCAACTATATCCCGTCCATTGAAAAATACTCATAATTTATGAACTATTAAAAATGAAAGAAAAAAACTCAAAAGGATGAAAGTTAGAGAACATCAAAGGTTGTTTCGATACAAGGCAGTTATATCTTCACAGCATTATACTTCATTAATAACCAGTCACAGTTCAAAGCTTCGATTTTAAATGGCATTTACTATTGCGTCAAACAAATATGAAAATTATACTACACCGTGTTTGCTTTTCTGTTCAAACATTGATACGAATTCCAATTCATTTGACCATAGAGTACTGTGTCTGGCTTAGCATTAAATGGATTGAATACATATTTCCATGCATATTGAAGCATAAAGTAATATGTTTATCGTTTTGTTCATTCAAATTGAAAATTATTTTTTTTAATATGATAAATGTTATATTTAATTTTTTAAATATATTTTTAGTCTTTTAAATATATATTATTTTATTCTTTCAAATTAAAAATTTCTTTTTTATTTTAAATATGATAAATTTTACTTTTAATTTTTTTGTCTAAAATTTTTAAATAAAGTATATAAATTTTGTAGTTTATAGTAATTTTTTACGATTAAACTCAAATTGTGATAATAAAAAATTATTATAAATTATAAAATTTATATATTTTATTTGACATTTGAATAAAATAATTAAAAATAATATTTATTATATTTAAATAACTAAAAAAATAAATTTTAATTTTAAGAACTAAAAAAATTAACACTCAATTTTAAAGGATCAATAACATATTTAAGTCTATTTTAAATATATTTATTGTTCATTGTATCTCTACTTCAAAATACCTTGAGTCTAGTATATGTTAGATTTTACATTGAATTTTTTTAATTACTTTTATATTTCATGATTTTACCTATAAAAAAAAGTTGGAACTAACATGTTTGGATTAACTGTATGGTGATATAATTTATATCACTTTAATAATATATTATACAAAATTGATTTCATTTTAAAACAAATATGTTAACACTGATCTCCCAAACATGTACCAAGCGCTTGTTTGGTTGCGTGTCCACTTTGAAAAAAAATAAAGTTAAATTTATAAAATAACCCAAAAATAATTATAGATATGACTTTTCACGTAAATTCAAACACTTGAGAAAACAAAAAATTAAAATTAAAATTCATATCCTGAAACGCATTACCTCGAAAGAATAGAGTAGAAATACTTGTAAATTATCATGAGTTCATGACAGGCTTCTATAATGAGAATTAATGTATGTTTAACTGGTTAATGGAAATTTTTATACTTCTATAAAAATAACACTATTATATTATTGTTATTATTACTATTGTTGAGTGAGTCTCAAAAGGACTCATATACATAATACATGTATTGATTTATATGCTTATGGAAGAATAATTTCACACAATTGATTAACATCCAAGAGTTTCATGAGTTAACGAATAATTCAATGGTTTGAAGAAGTAGGCCACACAATTCATTATTGGTGTCTCAATAAGGCATGTAGTACTGTCATGACTCTATACCATTGTTGGAGATTGCTAGAAAGTGGAAACTATATATTTATAGGTAAATAATGTGTTTAGGGGTTAATAAAATAATGGAACTAGAGGACCAAAATAATTTAAAATTAATATGGATCTACCAAAACTCAAAATGGATCTAGGGCTCATGAATAATATATTATTTTAAAAGATTTTGGGCATATAAAAAAATAAGTTGAATATTGAAAAATAAAAAATGATATCATTATGTAATTTTTTAGGTTGATTTTTGTAAAATTATTTTAAAAATTATATAAATGATGAATTGTAATTACATAACACTGTCAAATTATTTTAATTTATTTTAAAATTTTCTTTTAAAAGATTTTACTATTAAATTATATCACATACCTATGTAATAATTGAAAAACAATAGTAAATGGCTAGGAGTAAATGTCCTAGGAATGGAATTGGACTCAATCATTAAAAAAATGTTGAGTACTTCAAGCAATTATTTTATTTTTGGTAAAGCACTTCACCCAGCTGTGAAACCATGTTTTGCCTTCCCCTAATTGATAGAGGACTAAAAAGGAGATTTGAAATTGGTGTTAAATATTAGTAGTTTACAGAATTATGTAATTTTTGTATTGAGCTTTGTTAGGCTACTAACCAGTTAGTTAGTACAAGTATACTATTAATTATTATAAACAACATCCTCTTTAATTTTTCAATAAAACCTTTTAGTTATCCATTCCGTAAAAATATCAAGGAATCTTTAAATAGAAAAATAATTTAGAAAAAAATAATATGAAAAATATGAAATTTATTATATAACCGTTTTTTTAATCTGTATACATTTTTTTTTGTTGGGTTTATAACAAGGAACCGGAGGGTGTAAGTACTAACTAGGAGTTTCTTCTTGGCTGCAAAAGATGTTGATCAAGAGAGTCACATATTGTTTTTTGAAAAGGAAGATCAAGAGAACAAAGTGATAAATTTGAGAATTACTACTATCTTTAGTAGAGAGAAAGCACAATAGTATTATGTATGACAGACAGTATGAGTGTGCTGGAAAAACCGACCAATGAGGTTGTTTTGGAATTTGGATTAGCTCAAGCCTCAAGGGCAAGAACACACTTTTTGTTTGGATAAGCGGAACAAGACACAAGGAGGGACAGCGAGGCAGACGGAGACAAATTATTATTTTTATTTTTATTTTTATTCGTTAAAATTATATTAAAATTTTTATAATTTTAAACTAAAAATAAGATAAATTTCTTAATTTATTATTATTGCATACACCAGATGTCTAGTTATTATTAGTATTTTATTTGATCTTTATTATAATAAGACACTTAGATATCAATTACATAAATAAATAAGGATAATTAATATAATTATTTTTAATGATTTTTTTTTATTATTGTATCAATTATACCTTATTAATAATCATTACTAATAAAAATATAATGACTTAATAAGGACAAGTAAGAAAAAGAAATAATAAATACTTTTTGAAAATTTTAAAATACATTATAAAAAAATCAAATTTTGTTATGAAACTATGTCTTATAATAAAACATAAAGGAAAAAAAAAAGTATGGTAATCTCAAAATTAAAATAAAAAATAAAAATAATTTGGTTAATTTAGCAAATTGACATTTGAAGGAAAGTACTATTCATGGAGACGATCACAACTAGAAAGAGATGAACATTTTCTACTTATCACTTATCAGGTTCAAGTTCTAAAAATCAATAACTAATAAGCTTCTTTATAGTTTGATTCAGAACAAAAGATTGAATCGAATTGAAAATAATTATTTTTTTAATTTGATGTACGTTGAAACGAATGAATTTATGACTACTGATCAAATCGGTTTTGTACTTTTATTTATTCAATTTTGTACTTTGAATTGAAGAAAAATAATGAAAAAAAAACTTAATATGAAAAAAGCTTATTACCTTTGGTTAGGTTCATTAATAGTTCAGTTCAACATACAAAATTGAATCAACCTAAACCAAATTAGAAAAAAAAAAAATCCTCAACTCATACCGAAATGAAAAATAATTGACCTTAACTTAATTAAACTATTGTATTTCTTTAGTAAGTGTCCAGCCAAATTTTCTAAAGAGAGTTATCAACAAAATTAGTAAATGTTGCATCATTTCAAAATACATTAAGTTCAAGGTTTCAAGTAGGTATTAAAGAAGGTAATTAATGTGTTAAATTTCCTAAAAATATCAGGTAACTTATTAATATATCCTTTATTTTTAATTAATTACTCTTTCATTTTTATTATACACTACTTTCAATAAGTATCAATTAAGGTAGTCTTGAAAAATAATTATTTAAACATTGATATTCCAAAATGACATATATTTTGGAATATATATTTTTTTCTAAATGTCATACAATATTTTAGAAGGGATGTAATACTATTTTGAACAAATATCATAGTGATAATTTTTTTTTATCTCTTTAACTTTTTTTATTAAACTATTTCTTTAGTTTGGTATACCAATGAAAATGGTTCAATTTTTTAATTCTTGTTTCGGTTTGGTTCACTTCTAATTTTTAACAAGTGTTATCAATAATTTAGTTGACAATTTATATACAAGAATTTAATGAATACTCAGTAAATACTTTCATATAATCACAATCTTGTATATTTTGATGACTTATTAAATAATTTTATAAAAAAATATTATCTTATCATAAATAAAATGACTTTAATCAATTAAAACAGTTTTATGAGTCAATGTGAGTTTTGTTTTTGTAGAAAAAAAAATAGTTACAATCTCATTTATTGCATGTAATAAGGAGTAGCCGCGTCAGAATTTTCTGTAGTTTTCTTAACAAAGTGAGGTGTACCACCACTTTGCTGAGCATGCTTTGCTACTTCACCCAAAGAAAAAAACAGATTATCTTTCATAATTCAATAATGCCTCTCTCTCTCTCTCTCTCTCTCTCTCACTACTCACCACCCTCTTTACTCTTCTGTACAATCAGCAAAGCTAGCTAAAGCCCTTAACATAGCAAGCAAAAAGTTTCTGGCTTTCTGCAATCCAAAGCGATCTGTTCTTAGCTTTTCTGCTTCTGCTTCTTGGCTTTTAATTGGCTTTTAAAGGCTTCAACTTTGTTGCTTTCTGAGAATTTTTTTTCCATCTGGGGCCCTTTTTACTTGCCACTTTCCATATTTGTGATCTTTGCATTTTTGTGTCACTGATTCATTTTACCCACCCTTTGTGTTCTAACCAAAAAAACTTCTCCACTCTGGATTAGTCTTCTGCTATCAAATCAGTGTGTGGTTGAACTGTTTATTCAGATTCTGCTATTTTCACCATGCAAGCCTTGGATTTCCAGAATAAATGAACAAACTTGTTGGAGTCAAGGAATAAAAAAACCCACCTTTGAGGTTCAGATTTGATATACTCTTACAAAAGAGCATATATTTGATCTTTTCTGTTTTATGGAGTTGATGGGGTGTGGAAAGTTTAGGGGGTGCCTTGTTCTTGTGCTGTTTCTGTTGGTGGGTTTGGTGTGTGGAATTGGTGTTAATTGGGGAAAACAATCAACACACCCTTTGCCACCATCCACTGTGGTGAAAATGCTTAAGGACAATGGTATTCAGAAAGTTAAGCTTTTTGATGCTGACACTGGCATTTTGGATGCTCTTAAGAAGTCTGGGATTCAGGTAATGGTTGGTATACCAAATGACATGCTCTACACACTTGCCAACAGTATGCAAGCAGCAGAGAAATGGGTTTCCAAGAATGTTTCAGCACATGTCTCATCTGGGGGAGTGGACATCAGGTAAATTTACTACCTTTTTGTTGTCTCTATTGACTGATTTGTGTTGAGTTCAAGTTCAACCATTGCTTTGTGAAGCTCACTACTTTGGATATGAATGATGCACGTAATTGAGTGATTCAGCTATGTAATTCTGCATTTCATGTTGTCGATGATGGACTTTGTTAAGCCATGAGTTTGGAGGTTTTGTTGAGGACTGTGTTATCTGATTCAAGAGGAGTTCTAGCTACTCTCTCTCTCTCTCTCTCTCTCTAACACTCTTTCTGACACTCTCCTTAGGTAGGAATGGTTGAAATTTCTTAAAAATCAACAATTTCAGGATATTTCACATATCATTTAAGGGTTTTCTTTCCTGTTTTAGCTGATACCTATCACATATCACAGTTGATAATTTTCAAAAAGATTCAACCAATCACGTATATAGTATCGAAAAGAGAGTGTTGCCAGCACTCCTCCTGATTCAATGCTTTTGAGAAGTAATGGTACCGAACAATTTTAGAAGAAATCATTGCAACTGAAGATACTTCAAATTGTAGAAATTACTTGTCTTTCCTTGATGTTCTTTTAGTGGAATCCTTTCAAATGTGTTTGGAATCATTAAAAAGTAGCATTTATTTTATTTTGTTTAATAGAATTCACTTGGTTTGATTCAGAAATCTATTCTAATTGATTTGATTTAGAAATCAAATCCCCTCAAATCTGACCAAGTTTGAGTGATTTTCTATATGGACACAAGGTAATAGGAATGATGATTTCTTAGAGTTGTTATCTATTCTATGCATTAATGAATGACATTGTAGTGTCAATCTCTGCAAAAAGGACATGGCCCTTGTTTCTTCATCGTTTACAAATGAATATTTGTGTGAATAGATCATGCTATTTAAAGCTTTGGAATTGGTGTTGAAGTTCAACCATCCTTTTGTAATATGATCTTCACTGCAACAGGGTTCATCTTTATTTATGCGAGTCAATGTAAGATGAGTGGCTGTCCTTCTTTGGTCCTTATTGAACAGAATTTTATGGTCTGGCCTTTTGGCACCCCTGATGAATTTGTCTGTCCCTAGATGAGTAAAATTATGCATGTTATCTTCATAGGTATTCTTTCTTCTAACATGTGTAGCACTAATGATCCTCCATTTCTCAAAACTAATCTTGTTTTGACTTACTGTAATTTGAAATCTAAATTTTCTGATCACTTCATGCCTCTGCTTACTTGCTTTTAAACTGCTGTTGTTCCCCTATACTGTATTGAGATATAATACTAGATTCATGTCCACTAGTATTAAGTCATTGCCAATGTTTGATGAATGAGGACATAAAAGTAGGGCATGGTTTATCAAATTCCATCTGTATGAGACTGTAAAAAAACATAATATGATTAGGGTTTAAAGGTGATGCATTGATAGTGTAAAATAGTCAGGTAATCACAACCCTCCATTTATGATAAGTCTTGACTTTTATAAAACTATTTGAAAAGTCATATAAATGGAGGATTGTAATTGTTTGACGGTGTAAAACTATGTTTGACTGTTAGTGCATCACCTTTAAACTCATGATTATTTACTCCATTGCATTTGTTAGAGGTTGAGTGTACTTAGATCTCATACCGAGTTAGATTGAAATATTTTCCTTCTGAAGGAGGGGAATCAAGAAAACCTGTGTCTTCTACTTTAGAAATGTTTATTCATATGCCAATGTTGCAATCCCTATATTTTTTCTCAAACATTATTTCTTGTAATTTTTTCAAGGTATGTTGCAGTGGGAAATGAACCATTCTTGTCAACATACAACGGCACCTTTGAAAGCACAACACTTCCAGCTCTTCAAAACATCCAATCAGCCCTTGTGAAAGCCGGTTTGGGCAATCAGGTCAAAGTCACCGTCCCTCTAAACGCCGATGTCTATCAGAGCATGCAAGTACCATCCGATGGCGACTTCAGGCAAGACATCCACGACCTCATGGTGCAGATTGTCAAGTTCCTGAGCCAGAACAACGCTCCCTTCACCGTCAACATCTATCCTTTCATCAGCCTCTACAAGGACCCCAACTTCCCGGTCGACTATGCCTTCTTCAATGGCTTCCAATCTCCATTAAACGACAATGGAAGGATCTATGACAACGTCTTTGACGCCAACCATGACACTCTAGTCTGGGCGCTGCAGAAGAACGGCTTTGGGAACATGCCTATAATCGTGGGAGAAGTCGGGTGGCCTACAGATGGTGACCGAAACGCGAACCTCCAATACGCACAGCGCTTCAACCAAGGCTTCATGTCGCGCTACATTGCGGGGAAGGGGACGCCGATGAGACCGAGTCCAATGGATGCCTACTTGTTTAGTTTCATAGACGAGGATTTCAAGAGCATCCAGCCGGGCAATTTCGAAAGACACTGGGGCTTGTTTTACTATGATGGACAACCAAAGTACCAACTCAACATAGGATCAAGAACAAATGGCCTAGTACCGGCAACTGGGGTGGCATATCTGGACAAAAAGTGGTGCGTTTTGAAACCCTCAGCAAATCTCAATAGTGACCAAGTTGCACCAAGTGTGTCCTTTGCTTGTCAAAATGCAGATTGCACTAGTCTTGGATACCAAACTTCATGTGGTGGCTTAGATGCTCTCGGTAACATTTCTTATGCATTCAATAGCTACTTCCAAGTGAATGACCAGATTGATGGTGCATGCAAATTCCCTGGCCTTTCTGTTGTCACTGACAAAGATCCTTCAACTGGAGATTGCAAGTTCAGGATCATGATTCAGACAGATTCTGCTGGTTTACTACTACATGGGAATATTGGGAGAATTTGGTGTCTCAGAATAGTACTCTTTGTACTATTGTTTTTCAGTCTTATGTGAGTGAGATTTTAGATTTTTATTTTTTATTTTTGGAGAATGTAGACAGTAGTACTTCATGTGGGTGGGTTGGAGTAGCTAATTATATGTAAAGCTTGTTGAATGAAGATCACAGAAAAACTTCTTTGCAGTGTTCAATATTTTTGACATTATTGGCCTTAAAGTGACTTTTGGTACAGGAATCTTTCATTTCTAACTATGCTATTCTTTTGGGATGAGATTCTCTAGAATATGATTTTTGGTTTGGGTATATACTTATATTATTTCACTTTTTCAAAAATAATATGTAATTACTGTTAGAAACTTTAGTAATCATTCACTTTATTCTCACTTGTTCATAAATTAATATTTTTATTCTCTTGTAGTTAACATGGGAAACATTTATTCTCATGCAAATGTAAAATTAACTTATTGAAATTTGGGTCATGTGCAGCTCAATCTCTGGACTTTAAAAAGGTGTAGTTTGATTATTGAGGTGTTCATGAATTATGACAAGAATATAATTTTTTTTTTTTTGGATAAAAAGTAAATAAAAATAGAAGTGTGGTGGATAAGAGTAAGGCATCTAAGAAAGTCCTAGGAACTGCTTGCGTGGAGATAAGAGATCATGAGGTCACTTTTCCTATTTGGACCACAATCTTCTTTAGAGAATTCTTTTGACACTGTATGTTTGGGGTTTTATCATTTAAGATTTTGTATAATCTATAAGCTATTTTGTTAGAAAAGCCGTTTAATCACAGACACTTTTTAGTTTGTTTTACTTGCAATCTTAGTCATGATATCTGATATCTGAAATCTGAAAGTTGTTTGAAATGTAATCTTGATAATCGTGATTTAATCTCACATCAACAAGAACAAGTAATATGAGCATAATAACGTATATAAATGAGATACAAAACTGATCTTACAAATCGATTTTGTACAAATTCACTTTCTAAGATGTTTTAAGAAAAACATAAAAAAAAAATGGGATTTTTGTTTTTTAAAATAAGTTATTTTTATGAAGCTTAAAATTCAAAATTTATAGTTTATAATTATTTTTCAACTACTTATTTTTTTTTTAGTTATTTTTATATTCTTTTACCATATAAAAATTAACTTTTTTATTACATCTAAACAAAGTTAACTATCTTCATATTCCTTTTTAATAAACTTATTCAAACAAAAATTATTTCTAATAATAATAATAATAATAATCAATTATATATATAAGACTAATTTGTTTACATTTATTAAATAAATACTTATTTTTTAAAATAAATTATTTATTTTTTCAGTATTTGTCTGAATTGTTTCAAATTATAATAAGTTATTTTTTACTCATTTAAATAAACAAATCATATTTTCTTATGAAATAATAATTTATTTTATAAATGTTTTTTTTTTATTTTTAAACAAATTCACCGATAATCCATTGAACTAATCTAATATTTTTTAGCTATCAAAACATACTTTTCGACTTTTAGGAGTTACTTGATATAACGGCTCATAATTCAGTTATTGTAATATTCTTCTAAGTAATTTTTTATAAAATGTTTTCAAAATTAGATTTGTCACTGAATTTATGAAGTCATTGGTTGAAAATTTAGTGGTTAAACCAGTTTTAATAAAATAATATTTTCTAAAATAATATACTAAGTAATATTAAATAAAAATAAATTAAATAATATAATATGTATAATTTATAATATTAAAAATTAAAGTTAATCTCCCTTAAAATTGTCATAATTAATAATTTATCATCAAAATAACATTGGTTTATCCATTTAATACATTAAACTAAATTTTAAGATAAACTTTATACAACTAGAAAAAAAAGGAAAAATAAAATTCCAAGTCAAAACCACATCGTTTTGTTCATTTAAAAAAAAAAAATCAAATCAAAACAACATTGTTTTGTCCATTTAAAATAAAATAAAATAAAATTGATTAATCATTGAAATCGTCAATTTTGGATCAATTCAACTGACTTACCACCAATTTAATCGAGATCAAATTATGTGATTGTTCCGGATCGTACAAACCATTGATTTTCAATTGAATAGGCCGATCCAGTCTACTTGTGAAAACCATGATCCTAACATATCATTGGCGTTTTATGCGGTAGTATTTTGGAGGTGCCTCATCATTATGTTGCTTTTTCTATAAAAAAAACAATGTCCCAGAAATTCTAAGTAAGAGAAATAATTTAAAATAAAATGAGTGATGTGCTAGTCCATAATCAATTACTATTTTTTAATAGAAAAAATCTTGTACACTTATAAAATCTTAAAGCACTGAAATGTACACTTTTTAAAAGTTAGGACCAAGTCACAATTTAAAGTCAAAGGTACTAATTTACATTTATCTTAAGGGTAGTTTTAGAAACAAATTAATCTGTGCTAGTTATGTGATTGATTCTGTCAACTCTAAACCAAAAAAATTATCAAAAGAATTATTCAACACAAGTGATCAAGTCACACATGATCAAAACCTCATACGGTTAATTTTCATTTTTATCCTTTCCTTAAATTTTGGATTCTAGATTTTAAATATGTCGTGAAAGCTATAACTTAAAATAAATGTCGACAACATTTTCTTAAAATATGAAATTTAAACTCTAGATGTTCAAGATAAATCTAAGAACAATATCTGATACATAATGTGAATTATTCAAGAAACACTCAAATATGAATTGATTATAGAAAAATAATAATACAAAAATTGATAATTTTTAATAAATTTTAATTATTCACGGAGAGAATATAAAAAAAAAATTATTAGAGACTGAGAGAGTGTTGCTAACATTATTTTACACAAGGATTAAGACTTCTGTGGAAATGGCAAACTCAATTTCCCAGCTAATTGTAATTACACACTAATGTTTTTCTTAGCCTTGAAATCACTTATTCAATGATGTTCTTATCGTATTACATAAACTAGTGTACAGAATATTAGGCAAGAGAGAAATCGGTGGAACAAGGTTAAAGAAGCAAAGATAAAAGTGGTATGAAATTCCTAAATTAATCTTATAATTTGTAACTAAAAACTAAACTAACGAACCATAATGCTCGAAGCTTCTCCTTTTGGAACAAAGGTATTTTTGTACGCAACCTTTTCTTTAGTATTTTGTAGAGGGGGAATGAGAGAATTCATGAAGAAATAGGGTGGGTCCCACATGTATACCACAAATTCTCATTCTACCCTCTATTTTAATTTAATTATATGTTTGATTTAAAGTTTCAAATCACCAAATTTTAGTTTAGAATAGGTGAAATTTGATTTTGACATTGATTATATGTTTAACAATAGAAGATAAATTTGAGTTTGAGTTGATATTATTAAAAATAATTTTTATTTGAGTTGATGCTACTGAAAATAATTTTTATGTTAGAATCCAAAATTTTATACTTAATTTTACTCTAAATTTGATTTTATATTACAAACATTCAAAAACATAAATCAAATCAATGTAAAATCAATTTCATTCCAAATTAATTTTATCAACACTCCTTCAAACACGTACTAAATATTTCTATTTTAATGTCTATCTTCTTTACTTCCATCATCTCATCCAAACACACTAGTTTTAAGTTTGAGCCTATGACTTGGTCACCGAGGCACAACTTTACCATTATGCCAAGGCTTGCACTCTCTTATAATTTCAGAGTTTAATGATACATCGTTTATATGATTTTTGTGATTGACTGAAAGTGTAAACATTAGTTCATCATCATTTAACTCATAGTTTAATCACTTTAAAAAAAAAAAAAGTAAAAACTGCACTACATTATTTATTTAACAAATATAAGATAATAATAATAGTTGAAATTAATAGTAATGATGAATGAATTCTTTATGGCAAATAAATGATGCTTCAGGTCTGAACCTTGTCACTTACTCATATAAATGATGCTTCCAGCTCTTATCACTTTCACAAATACATGGTTTTTTAAACCAACGTAAATGAATAACAGTCAAATACTTGTGATTTTATAATAAGACTGTCAGCTAGCACTTCTGATCAGACAATCAACGAAACCAGAAATGAAAATTCTGTTTCTACACAGCACAGAATGCTAGCAGGCAAATAGTTCTATTTTGAGAGTGATTTGGTTCTATATAGTATTATCACTCTTTTACATGAGTATCATCGAATGCTAAGTCCCTATATAACCGTGTGAGGTGAAATGGATCATTCAATGAAGCTATAAGCAAATCCACTGGCACTGGCCTTGTTTCTAACCACTTGATGAATTGTGATGGTTCTATCAAGTTCATTTGTGTCCCTTGCAGCCAAAGTTATTATTGTCATCTCACATAGCTATTTCATTGTTTAACAGGTCAAAAACTTAAACCTGAAACAAAATTTACAGTTAAAAAAGAAAATCAACAAGAACAACCTTGTAAATTCTACACGATTATAAAGTGTGGCAGAGGTACAAAAAATTTCACAATATCGAGAATCATAGTGACTAGAAAGAATAAGGTGAGTGCAAAAGGCACCAGAAAAAAAAAAAGACTGTACATTCAAAGTTAAAATCAAGATTGCATTCGATTTCAAGGCTTTACATATATGGTTTGAAAGCTTAATCACAACCTTGAGAGTTGAGTCTATTCATTTACACTTCTGAACTTGAAAATTCATGTTGCTGTGACCACTTGCACACCATACAAGTAAGGGAAGAACATTTAAAGTAGACAGTGACGTACCATGAGTGAAATTACTTTACTTTGGCATTCATTTCAAGCTTCCGAATGTAGTCTCTAGATCTTATGTCAGCCTGCAGTTCAAATAGGGGTGTAAGGACAGGGTACTTGTGATTTCCAGGAATTAGAATACAGCCAGTGATTTATAGTTTTTCTTAAGAACAAAATGTTTCCAGCAGAAGTTATATGATGGAAAACCTAACCAAGTAAATATCTAATCATAGTATGTATTAAGCAGCAAATGGGGAATTGGTAAATCAGTCTAGCAGCTATCAGCATTTGATACCATGAACTTTTGTAATAAGGATAATATCAATAAACAAGATACAGAAACATTTAATCAATTGTCAACCCAATAATTTGTTAGAAAAGATTGAGTTCAACTAAGTGAAGGAGAACAAGTGCAACTCAAAAATAGTAAAATAGGGCTATAATACCTAAGCTGCAAATTTTTTAGTGAATCCTAAAGTACAAAGTGGTCTATTACAATAAACCAGCAAGAACTTCCATAAACGAGTCAATATTAGGTTAATAGGAGAAAAAGGATTAAAAGCAAAAGGCACAAGTATTCCCTTTAGAGGTCTGGTTTGTGTATTATTTCTTTAATTTTCATTAGTAACAAAAGATGTATGTATTATACATACATTTGAAATTAAGTAAACATAACATGCTTTCAAATGGCAGATAGTTTCACCTGCCTAACTGGCTCAGGCACTCGATACTTGCAAGTCATTTGAACAATCATAATGGCAGTCTGAAGTGATATCCTGTGACCAATTGATATAAATATTGGTTTTATGGATCCCTGTGTAGATCTCATGGCCTGGACACAAGTGGGGAAAGAAAAGAAAAAAAGTTAGAGCATGTTGAATCAATATATCAATAAAAGTGCATAAAAACACAAAACTGGTTTTTTAGCAGCTTATGTAAGTTATGCTTGATAACATTTAATAAATAGTTTGAGAAATGCTAGCGATACTCTCTTTGACACTCTCTTTTAGACACTCTCCTCGTGATTGGTTGCAATTTAATCAAAATCAACAATTTTTGTGTATTCTACGTATCATTTAAGGATCTACTTTTCTAATTTAGTTGATACCCACCAAAATTGATAATTTTCAATAAATTTCAACTAATCACATAAAGAATGTTGCTAGCACTCCTCAAATAGTTTTCCATGAGTATGATACAGTCATTATGAAATGGCATATGCTTGTCAGCATGTCATTAACAAATCAGGACAGGTGGAGTTCCAAAAGTTAAAGTTCTTACCGCTCCCCATATACGCCCAGAACAACCCACCAAATTAATAAAATCTTTCGAAGAGTTTTCTTCAGCTCCAAGAAGTTTTCTCACTCTAGAATGATCAAGACCATCCATATGATGCAACTGGAACATATACAGCTAAAGAATTCAGGCACCTATTTAGTATTTCTAGTTCTTAACTACAAAAAAATAACTCTTAAATCTCTGATTTAATAGAGAAACAAGTGAAAATCTATAGAAGGTTAATCTGGGACACATGAGATGAGAGATCAGTATCAATAGTCAATACTAACATTCTTTCCAATTCCAATTGTTGGGATATTGGCCTCAACTCCAATATGACAGGCCAGCCCAAAACCTGCAAAAGATAAAGGTTTAGAGAATTTCTGTTAAACACAGGTAGCAAGCTAAAGTTTATATGTTAAATTAAAAAAATTATAACTTATTCAGAAGAAATTCATCAATCAGAAAAAATTGTGTGCATGAATCTTATAAGGGGGATGCAAAACATTAGTGTGTAAAGAACTTGCCTCGGGGATGAAGTATTCCATTTCCATCAACCATTAACAGCTGTCAACAACCATCAAATAACCTTCTATTCAGATGATGAAACTTGAGTACAAAAACATCATAAATTGCTAAAAACATCCAAAATAGTTACCAATCTGTTAGAACTCTGCATATCTGAGTTTTTAGTGCAGCTAACAAGATTGGCACCAGCAATGTGGGTACTGACTAATGAAAAAACGAGCAAGTTTCAAAGGCAACAAATTCATATATTTTTGTTTAATGTAGCAAACAACATTTACCTCAGGGTAGAAAGGATTATTGTTCCTTTTCATTTTCTCTAGAAGCTGTAGAAGAACTGGGGCCTAAAATCATAGGAGCAATCAATAATACCTGAAACAAACATTTTAGAAACTACAACAACAACCAAGACTATTTTCATAAGGCGGAGTCAACTACAAGGATCAAATAACACCGAATGTTTGACCGTAAGGGTCTGTTTGGGCAAGCTTTTCTAGAAGTGCTTCTAGAAGAAGAAAATATGAAGAAGAAATGAAATGAGTTTCTCCATGAGTTAAAACTGGCTTTTCCAATAGTTAATTTGTAGAAGTGTTTCTAGAGAAGTTTATTCAAACAGACCCTAAATCATGTTTATAGACAAATTAATAACTTCTGATATCATTCTTGATTGTTTCTCCAATAACTTTTCCCAGTCCTCCCTTTACCTCTAGATGCCAAGTTACCTTCTATCTGATTTAATCTCCTTATTGAGGATTCTACTGGTCTTCCCCATGCATGCCCAATTCACCTAAGGGAAGAAGATTCTGTCTTTTTTTCTAGAATAGATACCACCCCAACTTTTTTCCTTCTAATGCATTTTTTTTTCTGCTAAACAAAAATTTAGATGGTAGGGGCCCCTAAGATAGGAGAATCCTCTAGCCTCGAAGAGCACTTACAGAAGAATTTACATTTACCTCATTGTTTGAGATGACTGGGGGTTTGAATCTATAACTTATCAGATTTGAGACCCTATCTTGTTTCGCTCAACCAAACCCCTGAGGATTAGTTACTGATAAATACCCGAATTTTGTTTCAAGTTCCCAATAAAGTTTTTTGTTGTTTAGGGTCCCTGATTAAAAAAAAAAGTTTTATTTTGGGTCCCTAGCATCAGCTAAGTGATGCCGTGACACCTTCTAAACACAGATATTCCCAATCTTTTGTTTATCAGGGATTCAGAACAACGAACAAATTTATGAGTGATTCCGAACAAAATTTGGATATTTATCAAGAACTTATTTTTAATCCTAATTTTAATCTTATCCTGTCTACATATAACACATGTCACATAGCTCCTTAAAAATAGTGAAAAACTATCAAATAGAGAAAAAAGGAAGGAACCTCTCTAAATGCAAGGAAGCCAGGCACATAAGGTACTTGAAGAGTGACCAAAGAGAAGTCCTGATAGAGAACTTGAAGAGTGTGGAAATCCAACACCACAAGGCTCCCACACGCCCTCGATGGCTCATCCTTATAGAAGCTTATGTCAACCCCACCAACGTATTTCAATGCTTCTGGTAACTTCCATGCGAAACTGTCCTCTGTGACCAGTTTTTGTCTCAGAATGTCTTGTGCGCTGAAAAAGGGGTGATAGAAATTAGTTAGTAATGATTAAAAGAAGGAGAAAGAGAATAGAAGAGTTTGAAATTGTGGGGATGTGGATTTTTTTGACACACGTAACGTTATCCAGGTGTGGTGATCTCGCGATGAGTCTTGTGACTGTGATGGTTCTTCGTCTTCGGATTTGTGTGATTTTTCCATTGTTTCAGAATTGAAATCGGAGAAAGATATACAATAATCAGCGCTGTGAGTGAGTGTCTCTCAACATCGAGGATGATATGCAATTGCGAGGAACACCGGTTAAACTTATTTCAAGAAACAAACAGTTATTTTAATAAAATAAATATTTATACCACGAAATAAATACTTATTTTAATAAAATAAGAAGTTATTTATTTATTTATTTTCACTTAGAATGAGTAATTTATTAAAATAAATATTTATTTCATAAATACATTTAAACAAATTAATTCCATATCTTATAATCAATTTAAATAAATTGGATCAATTTTGACAAATACATTAAAAAATAGTTTTTATTTAATTTGGTCTTTCATATTTTAAAAGCTTCAATTTGATCTTTTACGTTTTTAAAATGATTCAATTTAATCTTTTATATTTTAGAAATGAGTTAAAATGATGATTATGAAAATAAATATGATTTTCAATTTTGTGAAGCGATTTTGAATTATTTTTTTACTAATTCAAGTCATAAAAACTATTTTATTATATTCCATTTACATAAGAACTATAAAATTCAACTAATGTTTAAATAAAAAAATATGATAAACATAGTGAAAATTTTATGAAAAATATATCCAACGAACAACTAAATAAATGAAAATTTTAATATTAAGTTTTTTTTTTTAATTGTTTATAAGACTCATTTTGTCAGACGATTTTTATTATGTTTGACTTTCTTTTAATTCATACATCAGTTGAGTTCTACAAATTTTATGTAAGTGAATATAATAAAATAATTTTTATATCTCAAATCCTTTAAAAAATAATTCAAAATCACGTATTAAAAAAAGCATTGTTTCAAAAGAGTCATTTTGACTCATTTTAGAAATATAAATGACTAAATTGTGACTTCTAAAACATAAAAAACTAAACAAATACTAAAACATAAAAAACCAAAAGTGACATTTAATAAAAAATAAATAATGATTTTTTTTATCAAAATATGTATTTATTTCAAGTTTAAACAAATCACTCCATTATATATTTTGTTATCAGTTTTCTCAAGTAAATAGTCAATTTCCTTATTAAAAATGTAAAACACCCACGTATTAGTGAAATCCAATGCATTGATAATTTCATCCTAAATGTGTAAAAACAAAACATATTAATTATGCTCTCAAATTTAGTTTATGATGTCTAATACTTATGTGTCATCTTGTGACTAGTTTATCACACAAAAAAGAATAGTCAATTTAATTATTCACTTACATGACTAAATTATAAACAATATGTGATGAACAAATACTCTCATTTATAATCAACTAAAAAAACATACGTGCACGTGTTAAGAAAACACTTACATGCATTAAATTTTACTTTTTTAAAATTATTTTTCCTAAATCATCCTCGTTACCTTTTTTCAAAAAGAAAACCCTTAACTTTTTTATGAAAACATTTATTAAAGTTAAAGAGGGTATTTTAAGAAAAACATTATTCAATGAGATTAAAAAGTCAAATTTTACTTATAAAAAAAATGACAAAATTAAAGGTTTTTAACAATTTGAGTATCAAAATTGAATTTTTTTTAAAATTTAATATCAAATCATAGACTTAATTGTCAATAAGTTATGGATCCAAATAGTTACTGAACTCGTAACGTTAATCAAGTCTCGCGTTCAAGTTGCGAATTTTCGATAGAGATTAATCAAAGAGTCGTAAATATTTCATACTAATATCATGCTTGAAAAAAAAAAAACTTCAACTTTAAGTGGAAAATTCTCAACTTCCACTCTTCAATTTCGCTATACTATACTATAATAGTAGCGACGACGACGAGCATAGGTTGGGAAGGTTTAGTGATAATGGCACAAGTGAATAGATGCAATCCCATCTAGGGATGGTAATATGGACCTAAACCTTATAAACATTATATATATGCATATTAATTAATATAATAAATTTTTTATTATTTAAAATTTTCAATTAAAGTTGTTTAATTATCTATTTTTATTTTAATTATTCTTTTTACATGTTAATTTTGATATTTTATGATGTTTTAATTTCAATTTTATTAGTGGATTAAGACAATATATAAATTAGGGAGATAAGCATTTATAAAATATGGAAAAATTGATTCAAACAATGAAGTCAAAATATTATATCTATTTGTGCTTTATTTTTAATTTTTAATATATAATTATAAAATAATTAATTTCAATATATTATTTTTTCTCGTCTAATTAGAGTTTTTGTTAAGATTATAACATTTGTAATCTTTAAGTTAGATGATCATTTTTGTAATGTTATTTATTTATGACTTAAATTTGGATAAATCAATTGTTTATTTTATTTTAATATTATATGAGTTTTTTATGGGTGCGAGTATAGATATATAGGTAGGACAGATACTTTTTTCAAATATAAATATACAGACAGATACTATAGTACCCTACACATTGTCATCTCTAACTCTGATATCTCAAACCTATTTGACCAACTCCGCAACCTTCTTCAACCTCACTCCTACTGTTGTTGGATTCAACATCATCATTGCTTTTTTATATGCATATATTTTTCCCCTTTTGAATTTAAATAAGACCATATGATATTTTTGTTGCCTGAGGTCGAGGATATCCACAAGAAAAAAAAAAATAGTTCAAATTAATTTTTGCACGTGAAAGAGATATAAGGTTAGTTTATAAGAAAATAAGATTAAGATTTTTTTCTTTTAATTAAAAGTAGACCGAAAACTATGTTCCAGTTCATTACACTTACTTTTTATTCTCTTTAGATTCAGAGCTTATTCGACTTAAGATTGAGGATATTAAGAAATACTTTTAAGAAAAGAAAAATGAATGTAGATTTATTTTAAGTTCAAATTAATTTATATACTCCCTTTAATTGGTTAAAGCTCTCTCATCTTTTAAGTAAGTTACATGAGATAATTTTTACTAATTATCTTATACATAAACTAATTTTGACCTATGATGATTGGATAGAGAAACTCATTTCATTTTTTTTCCTTCTTATTTTCTTTTTACTTAGAAGTGTTTCCTGATAAGTTTATCCAAAACACTTTTTTAGTTTCATATGTGACTCATTTTAGAATCAATCAAACAATGATAAGTTTATCCAAAACACTTTTTTAATTTCATATGTGACTCATTTTAGAATCAATCAAACAATGATAAGTTTATCCAAAACACTTTTTTAATTTCATATGTGACTCATCTTAGAATCAATCAAACAAAGACATGGATCACACAATTTTTGAAATATGATACTGAATTACTGATTAAATATACTGTATAATTATGTTTTTGGACTTTAACTTTACATATTTGAAAATAATGATACATGATTTTTTCTAAGTTAGTCTCTTAAACTGAGAAAGCCAAAAAATAATGTGTTTTGTGAGTGTTGGTATTAACTATTAAAGGAGTTAAAGGAATACAATATGTTCATTATTAGTGTTTGGTAAGGGGTTAAAGGAGTACATTAGTCTGATGACTATGTTTGGTTTACTTGTAAAAGAGGGGTGAAAATTAAAAGAGTAAAATTTTCTAGTTTTACCCAATTTTAGGGGTTGATAATTTGATGATTTTAGGGGCTTACTTGCATTTTTTTCAACTGATGATACATATATACACACTTCTATACATCAAACATTCTAGCAACACCTATTATTTTCTCTTATCTTTTTTCATGATAGTTTTGATGATGAAGATGATAGTTTTGTTTCATCATGCATAGACTTGGTAGGAAGAACAGGTTTATTAATTGGATACAGTGACTGAATGTAATGAACACGATGCAAATAACCAAGTATTTGAATCTTAAGTAGTTACAAGAATATTTTGGCTTTGATGATTAGTGGTTAATCAAATTGTTTGAGTGGTTGTAATTATTATTTTTTATTTCTTTTTTATATTAATTTTAGGGTATTATCAAGCACGTGGATCAACTGGTGCGGATTGTTCAATCTTAATCAAAGGTTTTGAATTTGAGTCCTGAATATATATAACTGTGTTAAATATTTGAAGGAAGAATTTTATCACCTATAATGATTCTACGTGGTTTGAACAAAATTGTCTCCAATAAAAAATAATACTTATGATTACATAAAAAAAAAAATCATTTTAGGACAAAATAATTTTTGGTTCTAAATCTTGCTTTGTTCAAGTCAATAATTGCATATATAGAGTTCAAAACAGTGTTTACTTTGGACTTTGGATTTTGGATTAGAGATGCATGATTGGATTAATGTAAAATTGAAGAAAGGGATTTTATGGATTCTTTGGTTGTGCATTGCATATATACTACTTGGGCATATGTGTTGCATGTCGAGCATTCTATTTATTAATTGCACAAAAGAGTTTTATAAACCTTGTTTTAAAATTTTATTTAAACTAGGCTTCATGGTAATAACTTCAGCATTTGATTTAGGGTTTAAAATTTTAATTACACAAATTTCACAATATCCTATCACATGTTTAACACATTTCTATTTTGTAGAATATTATCTAGTATTCAAATATTTTTATTAAGAATTAACTAAGTTTTTAGTCTTTAAATTTTTTTAAAAAAATTGTTTTTAGTTCGTAAATAAATGTATCAGTTTTACTATGTTTTATCAAGGGTGAAAAAAAAGATGTGGCCTCTGAAGTGAACCACTTTTTGAAGTCGTCTACCATGTATCAATTTTAGAGCCTTTAGATTAATCTAGGATACACAATTTTACTATAAACCCTCCAATTTTACAACCAAGGCACCAACCTTCCTCCACATATTACATAAACACTATTTTTTCCTCTATTCTTACTTATATTAACATTTTTTTTTATGTTTGAAAATATTATACCAAGAATGACTTTCTTGTATATATTTAAAAGATGAGTGTTATAATCAAACTCTTAAATATACTATTTAGGACAAATTCTTTTTGATTAGTCAAAATTAATCAAAAATTATAAAATTAGGAGAGATAATCATTAAATAGGATGTAGATCCACCAAATTTAATGTTATAGAATGCATTCCTATTATTTTTCTATTAAATATTACTACGAAATTCCCAGATTTGCAAAATTAAAAGATAGGGCCGTTGTTTTTAAAATCACCAGCAAGATTACACATAGATAATAGAGTAAGATAAGACACGTCGAGGAAAGTGGTTATGCATGTGAATCGCTGAAACAAGTGACCTTTGGATAGTTATAAGGTTGGTTTAGTTGTACAAACAGAATAAAGGGAATGATAAGCAGTAGATTTGAGTTCCTCGTTAACAAAAAATAATTATTAACATATAATTTATAATCTATAATCTATAATCACAATAAATAGGATATCATAAAATATAACTATTTTTAGACTTTATTTTTATATATTTATTATATCCTTAAATAAATAATTATTATTTTTATAATTAACCGAGTTCTAAAAATAAAAAAATAAAGAGGGGCACGAAACTCTCCTAACCCACTAGTATATATGAAGCTAACACTCGTGTAACAGAAATACAATGGCGACAAGTGTAGTTTTGGAGGATTCAGTTATAACGCCACTGAACAGGTGCATACGCTCCCTCCAAATCGAACTCGAGGACCCAATTTTCCAACGCAACGCCACAGTCTCAAACCTAATCGACGAACTTCAGAACCTTTTCGAACCTCTCTCCGCAGCCACTCCCAGGAATTCTGCTTCTTCTTCTTCTTCTCAGCCTCACCATCACCAAATTAAGGTTTGTTCAATATTCATTGATTCATATCATATTCATGTATTATATAAATAATATGATTTCACTTGAACACTGTGAGAATGCTAAAGCTCTGAATCATGTTGGATTGAATTGAACGGGATTTATGTTTTTTTTTTTCATGCGTCCAATAATTCATGCCTTGGTGGTAATAACTAATAATAATAAATCAGAAAAAATAATAATATGATAAGATAGCTACGAAAATAATATCATATAACCAATTGCTTCTTTTTTGTATACATATTTTTATTTCTTTTCAATTTGAAAAAAAAAAAAACATTTCATATATTTGTCGCCTGGGGGTGAGGATACAGGCCTGTTTGGGTAAATTTATCTGGATTTATAAGAGAAGAAAATATGATAAAAAAATAAAATTATAAAATTGATTTATCTCATAACTAATACGTAGAAGTTTCATATCTTTTAGGAGAAGTTATACTAGAAAACTTCTACAAATTAATTATTGGATAAACCAATTTTAACTTTAGAGAAATTAATTTCATTTTTTTTCTCAAAGTCCTTATAGAGTAGTGTTCCCAAACAAGCTCATATTCTTCATTTTTTTTTTTTCAACAAATCCTATCTTAGTTTGTTTGTTTCTTCTCCGCATGCCACTCACCTTAGAATCAAGAGCATGGTGTTTGGAATATGATAGAGATTCAACATAGCTGTACAATAGAGTTTGGTTTTGCATATTTGGAGATAATGATCATTTGGTTTTTCCAAGTTTGTTGCTTAAACTGAGATTGCTAAATAATTAATTATCTGTGCTTTGTAAGGGCCGGTATTGATATTTGTTGAAGTTAATATTTGTAGATTGATGCAACTATTCCTACCTTAAGGCAGATAGAAAGACAAGCTATAGCTGCGGTGACTTCTGTAACATACATTCCAAGGTATTTAGTGGTTTTCTATGATTGACCATTCCTGAATTTTCCCATATATGTGCAGTTCTCTTCATCATCCCATCTGAATGTTTTTGTCCTCTTTGTAAAATCAGGGACCTTTTGCTCTTAATTCATGAACACCTACTGGCATCTGGATTGTTACAAACTGCTTCTATGTTGCTTAAAGAGGCTCAGTTGAAACCGTTGCCATCATTGGTTGCTCCATCTTCTCTTGTGCAACAGCCCTCCTCACAGGAAGCTACTCCAGTACAACTGAAATGGCCTTCTGGTTGAGTTCCAGGATTTCTCTCTAAGAAATTAGATCTTAATGCAAAGGATAATGATGTTGAATCTCAGTATAACACTCCAATAACCTTGCCAATGAAACACAAGTTATCTGATTTAAGGGATATATCAGTGTCGTCATCATGTGGAAAGCGATTGAATGTTGGGGATCTAGGATTTTGTTCTCCTATTTTTCAATCTCCAAGTGTGATAGGTAAAAGTAGCTTGCAGACTGATGCTACTGAGCTTTATACACAAAGTTCGAATCTGAGAAATCACCAAGGGCCTTGTGCAGCTGATTATGTGGATGATAGTCAAAGCAGCATGTCAAATCTAGGTCAGACTACACCATCCTCTCTGGTGGTAAATGATCATCTGCCCAACAACCCAGAACGTATAACATTAGATTCTCTAGTGGTTCAGTATCTGAAGAATCAGCATTGCCAGTGCCCAACTCCTATTACCACTCTTCCATAGCTTTCTCTTTTGCAGCCTCATATTTGTGCTGAACGCAAGCAAAGTCTTGATGCCCCTTCTAATGTGACATCTCGTCTTGGTACACGTGAATTTAAATTTATGTATCACATGCATGGCAATCACAGGGATCGTAAATTTGTTTATAGTCAATTCAGACCATTGGGCACTGCTGCTGATGTTTACTCGTTAACAGGCATTACATTTCTTGGGGACTCTCCTTTTGTTGCTGTTGGAAACAACAGTGGAGACATCCAATTTCGGGATTCTACTTCATTGAAGCACCATGACGACACCTATCATTATGAAGAATGTCACAGATATCCCTTGACACTTGTTCAGTCTTTTATTTCTGATGAGTACCAGCTGCTGCTTTCTTCAAGCTCCCAAGATGTAAAGTTGTGGGATGTTTCGTCACTTTTAGATGACAGTATTTGGGACCAATACAAAAACAGAATCCATTTATTTCATGGGTGCAAGGCTGCCAGGTTTAGCCACTCTGGGAATGTTATTGCAGCCTTGTCATCGGAATCTTCACAATGGGAAATCATGTTGTACGATATGCAAACATGTGAGCTAGAGTCTACGTTGTTAGATACTTCTACAACTTTTGCAGGTAGGGGTCATCTTTATTCTCCAATCCATTTTAGCCATTCTGACTCAATGCTGCTTTGGAATGGTGTCTTGTGGGACCGGAGGGTTTCTTGTCCTGTTCATCACTTTGACCAGTTCACAGACTTCGGGGGTGGAGGCTTTCATCCTGCTGGCAATGAGGTATGTGTAATCTAGCATCTGTCTTATAAAGTAGAAAATGTATGTTGTAGGAAGTAGGAATGTTTTCTTGATCTGACTGCAAGTTAAGTTAGCTAGAAAATATAGGTATACGACTTACTTTGACTGATGAGTCTCAAATCTCAATTGAGGGGAATAAGAGATATAGAAAAGGGTTGATACTTGCGTTGGGGTTAGAGCAGTAAATTTTGATGAAAGTGACAATGTTAAAGG
This sequence comes from Amphicarpaea edgeworthii, assembly GCA_014843725.1. Lineage (NCBI taxonomy): Eukaryota > Viridiplantae > Streptophyta > Magnoliopsida > Fabales > Fabaceae > Amphicarpaea > Amphicarpaea edgeworthii. The sequence goes on from CM026324.1 coordinate 15,378,885, forward strand.
GGAGTAATTACTGGAAGCTGAGGTTAGGGCTGTGGCAACAATAAACCCCTAAATCTTTGTGGCATTGGCAAAGTTTCACCTATGCAGCAGCATTGATGCCTTTCTGTTGTGACATTGTTTTCCTTGAAAGGTGCAGGATCTATACTGATATTAAACAAGAAATGGTTCAGGGGTTAAAAGTTGATCCTGTTGCATTCTTTTTCGTACCAAACAAGTAGGAATGACAAATTTTATCCTACAACTGTGATTTTTTTTCCCTTTGCCATTTGGGTACAACTTAATTCTGTAATTATTTTTTAAAATATTTTTAAGGTTTATCAGACACACCCTTAGCAGAAGTTCTTGTAAATCTAATTTGGGTTGGTTGAAGGATATTGTGGACAGCAAGGCGTTCACAGAGTTTGTTTATTTGGTTTATAATGTGGCATTTTTTAATGATCTTTTTATTGAATGTCAAAAATTGTTTTGTTGTATCTAGGTTATTATAAACTCTGAAGTGTGGGATCTGCGCAAGTTTAGACTGCTTCGTAGTGTACCTTCATTAGATCAAACAACAATAACATTTAATGCTCATGGAGATGTAATATATGCTATTCTAAGGAGAAATATTGAGGATGTAATGTCAGCATTTCACCCACGCCGGGTCAAGCATCCTCTTTTTGCAGCTTTCCGCACAGTGGATGCAGTGAATTATTCAGATATTGCTACTACCCCAGTGGAACATTGTGTTCTTGATTTTACAACTGAGCCAACAGATTCATTTGTTGGGTTGGTTACTATAGCAAAACATGATTTGTATATTGATTATGAAGATGAAGATGAAGATGAAGATCTTCTTCCTGAGACATGGGGCTGTGTCAAAATCTTTGAAATTGGTCACCGAAGCCCAACTGATGATGAATGATGATTGATGACACAAGTAAAGAAAGGATGAGCAAATTGTTAGTGACCTTGATGACAAAGATGGAGAGTTCATCATGGATGTTGTATAGAGCTGGTAGGAAGAAGTGGTAGATTGGACATTGTAAATGAAGTCAACAGGATGATGAAGACAAGTATTTGAATCTTTTAGTAGTGGTGTAGAAAATTTTGGCCGAGTTTAAACTGTTGATCAAATGGTTTGATAGGCTGTAATTATAGTTATTTTTTTTCTTGATTATATCCATTTTATGACAAGAAATTATTGGTACAAAATTTGCTGTGTTAACTTCCATGAAAAGATTCTCCACTTTGCTGGGCATGCTTGGCTACATACTTCACCCAAAGAAGAAAGACTCTCCACCATAAAACATCTCTTATAATGCAATAATGCCAGTTTGTCTCTTCATCTTTGTCTCAGTGTATTTATCCCCTCTTTTCTTTCTCTATTTACTGTTCTCTGGAAGCAGCTAAGCTAATCATCTAAAGTGCTTATCATAGCAAAACATTTCTGGAATCCAGAAATCTGTTCTTAGCTTTTCTGCTTTTCTTTTAAACACCTCAACTTTGTTACTTTCTGAGAATTTCCACCCGGGGCCTTTACATGGCACTTTCCATAATTTTGATCTTGCTTTCATGTCACTGATTCACCCTGTTGTGCTCTAAACTTCTTCACTGTGGACTAGTCCTTTGCTACCAAATCACAGTATGGTTGAACTATTATTCAGATTCTGCTATTTTCAGCATGCCAGCCTTTGATTTCAAGGACTGGTTGCAGAATAAATCAACAAACTTGTTGAAACTCAGGAATAAAAACCAGCTTTGAGGTTCAAATTTGATATACTCTTATAGAAGAGCATGGATTTGATTTTATATTGGTCCTGATTCTGGTCATCTTGCTTAAGTGTTTATGGAGTTGATGGGGTGGAAAGTTTAGGGGGTGCCTTGTTCTTATTTTCTTTGCTTCACGGTTGGTGAGTGGAATTGTTGTGAATCAGGGCACACAAGCTACGTGCCCTTTGCCACCATCCACTATGGTTAAAATGCTAAAGGACAATGGTATTCAAAAAGTTAAGCTTTTTTATGCTGAGCCTGATATTTTGAATGCTCTAAAGAAGTCTGGGATTCAGGTGATGATAGCTATACCAAATGACATGCTCTACACAATGGCCAACAGTATGCAAGCAGCTGAAAAATGGGTTTCCAAGAATGTTTCAGCACATGTTTCATCTGGAGGAGTAGACATCAGGTAAATTACACTATTGTTTCTATTGTCTGATTTATGTGAGTTCAATCAACCATTGCTTTATGCAGCTCACAACTTTGGGTATGAATACATGGATTGAGTGATTCAACTATGTAATTATGCATTTCATGTTGTAGATGGATTTTATTAAGCCGTGAGTTTAGTGGTTTTGTTAAGGACTGTATTATCTGATTCAATTCTTTTGAGAAGTAATGGTACAGTACAATTTTAGAAGAAATCATTGCAACTGGAAGATACTTTCTAATGATAGAAAATTACTTGTCTTTCCTTGACTTACTTGTACTCTGCTCCACATAATCCTTTCCAATGTGCTTGGAATCATTAAAAAGTAGAAATGATTTGATTTCCTTGTATAGAACTGACTTGGTTTGTTTAAGAAATCTATTCTAACTTATTTGATTCAGAAATCAAATCCCCTCCAATCTGACCAAGTTTTGGTGATTTTCTACATGGACACAAGGTAAAAGGAATCATGAGTTCTTTGGGTTGTTATCTATTCTCTGCTTCATGTTTGGCTTTCTAGTGTCAATATCTGCAAAACATGGGATGCCACTTGTTTCTTCATTATGTACAGATTACAAATGAATATTTGTGTGAATAGATCATGCTATTTAAAGCTTTGGCATTGGTGTTTAACTATCCTTTTTGTAATATGATCTTCACAGCAGTGAGAACATGCATATATGTTTGTTTGGATACAAGGCTATAAATGTTTTTGAGGGCCTTTAAAAGAGTTTCTTTACTGGAAAAAAGCTCATATTTTCAGTAGAAAAGCTCTCAAAAGCACTTTTGACTTGTATCAACATGTCCATAGTGTTATGCTGAAGTTATTGAACAGGATTTTATGGTCAGTCCACTTCCTTTTGGCAGCCTACTTGTTAGTTCATAGATATTCTTTCTTCTAATATGTGTACTGCTAACAATCCTCCATTTCTCAAAACTAGTCCTTTTTATACTTACTGCAATTTGAAATCTAAATTTATTGATCCCTTTATATCTCTGCTTTCTTGCTTTTTTTTTAACTGCTATTGTTCCACTGTACTAAATTGATTACAGTTTTGCAAGAGTGATTTGAATATAATACTAAATTCTCGCCCACTTGTTTAGTCTCATAGATGAAGATAGCAAAAGCATTCAAGCAGGTAATTTTGAAAGATATTGGGATCAAGAGCCAATGGCTTAGTTATAGTAGGTGCTGCTACTGGGGTGGCATATCTGCTTAAAAGGTGGTGCATTTTGAAACCCTCAGCAAACCTCAATGATGATGATCAAGTGGCACCATGTGTGGCTTATGCTCGTCAAAATGCAGATTGCGTAAGCCTTGGATATCAAACTTCATGTCTTAGTATAGGTGATCGATATCAAAATTAGCACCTTCAAAGTTTGAAATATGTATGAGTTACAAATTCCTACTTCTCATTTTTGTACTTTGGAAAATGAGAATTCGGGTTTTTAAAGAGACACTTAGTGGTTAACCTTTAGAAAATAAAATCTTAATTTATTGTTTTAACTTCACTTTTAGTCCTCTATTTTCACAAATTAACAATTTGGTCCTCCTGTTTCTAATTTGAATATTTGATCTCCTACTTTTAAAATGTTATAATTTTGTTTCAATTGTTAAATTGGGATGGTTGAAAGTGAAAGAGGATTAAATTTGAACCATATAATCATACACTGAGGATCAAGATTTAATATAATGTGATTACTTAAAAAGTCATGATTGTAATATATAATATATCTCTTAATTATATGTAATATATAAATAACATAAGGCACTTTGTACATTGTTTATAACTCAGTAGTAGAAACCCTAGCCAAGATTTGTTCAAACAATATTTGCCAATATATATTTAAAATAAATTCTAAATTACTAAACTAAAATCTCATAATTATCTTTAAAATATCTTAAACTAATTTGAATGATAACTTTTCAAAGAAAAATATATCAAACATGTGATTTGAAAATGTTTTATCATCCATTACCATTATCTCAATTATGAATATTGTAAACTTCTAAGAACCTCTTCTCTATTGGAAAAGAAGGACGGAGGTGTAAAAGCTCAGCAATAGAATCGAAACACACTTGTAGAGAAAACATTATTGTGAAAAGACTAAGCATTTTATGGCACACAAATTCCATTAATAGGTAGTAGTGGTAGGCCAATTTGTGTAAAGAAAGAAACCACATAAGGGTCTAGTTTTTCCAACCACTATGTGTACGAGTGTCATAGAAATATCCATCTATTATTGTGTCACAAACTTTTCTTCTCAAACACAATGAATTTGTGACCCAAAACAAAATGGCCATCAATTTTGCCTTGAGGGTACCTTGTATAAGGAGGAGGACTATTTAGTATATGAGGACATTCTTCATTTGGGTCATAAACTTCAAAAGGGCCATTAAGATGATAATCATGAAGATATGGCTTGCCCTCAAGCACAAAAACTTTACCTTCAATGTTTTCTACCATTGGGGAACATTTCCCATACATAAATCTCTTGATACGTGAAGTGCGTTTTAGAGTAAATGTGTTGTTTTTCTCGAATGCTAAATGCAATACTCGATTGGAAGAGCCAAGATATGAGTTTGGATGATTTGAGACATAGCTTTTATTTGGAATGGCTCTGGAACCTAGGCTTTCACCTCCAATCAAATACACATTGGAATCCAATGTGATGTGTTTCATCCCCACTATGCTTTTTCCATTGAACAAATTCAATAGGTTCATTTTGAAATAGATGGGGGCAACATTGGGATCTTTGTATGGTTGTAGTCCATTCAGGGTGGAGTAGGAGTTGCTTGAAATCTATGCCAATGAGTTCTCTCTCTGTCTCAATGAAAAGAATATTGAGGTTAGGATGAGAATGACAATTACCACTTTTCTGAGTAGATTGGAACAAAACTATCAAACTTCTTATATTGGGAGATATAATGTTGTCTAGTGGTGATTGATGAAGGAAAGATCGTGGATGGCTTGGATTCTCTCTGTTAACTTATCCACCAAATAAAACAAAATTAGTGAAAAGATGTGTTAAAACGTACAAGTTAGACTAGATTATAATATTATAGTTATATAATTTCTATCCATGTCAAGGTTAATTAATAGAATTTATTTAATGTAATTTATGGTATCATTAATTATAATCATGCTCGTCACCAAAGAAAACCAATCATGATATTGCATGGTAGTATTAAGGATGCCTCCGCATTTTACCATATTTAATCACTAGAAAATAAATTAATTATAATCATGGTAGTCATATTATGCATCTACGGAGGATGAGATTGAATAATAAACTTGATTAATGATGTTTTTTTTTTTTTGAGGGAACTTGATTAATGATGTTACAGCTTACACATTATGTATATTGTCAAAACAATAGTATTTTAATCAATTTAATCCAATTGAATTACCTTTTTGAACATATAACTTTCTAAGTACAATGATTTTCTAATGAGATAATTTTCTTACCTAAGAGTTCTTATTGATTCTCATTGAAGGTGAATTAATCTAAAATAACATTCGCTTCCTCTCAAGACACGGGCTAAGACGAAGCCCTAAATGCAAATTATGCAATGTAAATTTTGGTCAAAATGCTATGTATGATAGAAATAAATGCAACATATCAATCATACCACAAATTCTGAAATTCAATTATTGTCTCAACCAACATTTTATATTGTTGTGAAACTATACAGGAACATAATTTAATATGTGTAGAACCTATTTTCTATATGTTTTAGGGATTTTTACAAAAATATATAATAGGGTGAAAAGCATTAAAAAAAAACTAAATAACTTTATATTTAAGACAGATTGGTTCATATTTCTTGATATAACTTAGTCACACTCGTGTATTGACGAAAACGTGTATTTTCCAACCCAAGAAAAAAAAACCATATCCACTTGAAATCCAAGAAACAAAAATCCATATCCACTTAAAAAAAATCATATAAAGTTGAAACAACAATATTTGAAGTTGAAACATCATAAACAACCTCCTTATGCATCTAATAATTGCCTCAACTTTTTTCTAATACCAAATCATGTCCACAACTAACTCAAATTTAATTACCCATTAGAATTATTAAATTTTAAAAGAATAAATGTTGGAATGAAAAGTAATTCTTATGCTTATAATAATTTGATCACTCCTTATATATATATATATAATAACATAAACAACTAAATAATTTTTTTAAAATTAAAATGAATATAATTAAAAACAGAGATAATTATAATTGTATTTTAACTAACAACATATTAGTAAAGAAATAGAAAATATTTAAAAGTATGTTTCAGTTCAAAGTTTCAAACTTTTTTCTTGACTAACACGAAAGGAAAAAGAAATGGGAAGCAAAAAAAGAAAAAGATAAAAATAGCAAAGTGAGAGAAGCCACTCATTCTACAACACGTGCACAAGTCACCCAAAAGGCAACATAAATTAAAAAAAAAAACGTGGTCGGTTAACCGCAAGCTATTAAAAAAAGGAAAATTCTTTTATTGTAAGAGAATCTTAGCATATGAGCCGTTGATTGTGGAAATTCTTTTCTGATCATACACGTGGACGGTCACTGTTGTCTCTGTTTGATAGTACAAAATCATAAAAAGCTGGGTTGCGGAAAACGACAACATAGAGTTACTCAGTACCTTAAAGTCACGAAAACAAAACTAGAACCCCTGGTTGGGTTTGGTAAAGTACTTTTAATTTTAAACCATGGTTAGGTTAAGTTTGTTCCTTCAATGCCTGGTTTCGTGTATGCTCGGCAACCAAGGTAGGCTTAATTTAACACCAGCAAGACTCAACGTCTCAACCATAATAATAATAGTAAATAAACTTCATAATTTTTTTAATCTTTTAATTAACCCATTTTCGAATTATTCGTTCCTATACTATAAATTAAAATATATGATTTTTAAAAAATAAAAAATTGTTATGATGCTTTTAAAGTTTTCATAATTCAATTTTATTTAGTGTCTGTTTGCTTTGTTGGTTGGCGGCATGCATTCCAACACTATTGAAGAAAAAGTATGTGAGGAGTAGTTCTAGAATCAACGTACGTCGAAGGTGTGAACGAAAAATCAAACATAATACTCCCTCCGTCCTATTAAGAATATTAAGAAGAATAATAATATAATATTTTTTAAATCAATTTTATTGAAATAACTTTTTTTCTCAATAAATGTATTATATTTATATGTTGTAGACATAATTATTAATTATGGACAAATTAAAAAGATAATAATAAACACTTTCTTAAAAAGTGAAAACATCAGTCATTTTATAACATTTTTTAAAATCTATAACTGCATTTAAAATGAAAGGGAGAGAGTATTAATAATACTTGTAAAGTGTTCCGCATGTAGCTCCTATACTTCACTTCAGGGACGGAGGCAGATGCTATGCTAGGTGGGGGGCAAAAAATAAAAAAATAAAAAAATTTAACTAATGTATGTCTAAGATTTTTAATATAATAATTTTCTATTTATAAATATAATATACATAATAGTTTCTAGATAACAAATAATAGAACAAAATAACATTCTTTAGTTATATACGGATAACTAAAATTATTTCATAATAATACGTATATGATAATATTATTTCAAAAATATATAAGATATTGTGTGAAAATAAATATATATATATATATATATATATAAAATTCATAAAATATGATAAAAATTTAATTCTAATTTTATATATCTAATTAATAATCTCCAATAGGCAAAACAAAAAATTCAATCTAATATAACACATGATATAAGATAAATTTAATTTACGCTTACACTTTAAAATAATAAAATATAGAATAACAAAAAAAATTTAGAAATGTGTTTATTTATTTTATGTAACAATATTAAATTTGTTTTGATGATTTGTTACATTTTTATATTCTCCATGACACTTATTTTCATAATATTAGAAAAATAAAAATTTTTATAATTAAAATTTATCTTTTTTTTCATTATAATTATAGTTAAGTTAAAAATAATAAGAAAAGGTCCACAATATTATTATTAGTGATTAAAAAAGTCCAAAAATAATAATAATTACCTAATAACTAAAATTTTATAAAATATAACATTTGAAAAAAAAATTCCTAAACAAAAAATATTTTAAAAAAGATTTATATTGGGGTGTTTTTTACAATGATAAAATGTGATGGTTATCAAGTGAATAATATCTCGAATAATAACTTTAACGATGTTTATGAACTTGAGGTCAGGACATTGATACTAAAAGGATGCCCTAAGTCACTCTTGTTTCTTAACTTTAACTGAGGGGCTTATTTTGATAGTTGTAAAGTCTAACATCGCTTATGACCTAAGTCACTCTTGTTCCTTAACTTCAAATGAGGGGCTTATTCTGATAGTTGTAAAGTCTAACATCGCTTAGGAGTAGGGATGACAATATATAAGGTCCTATAATACCCTTTCACATACTCACGTTTAAAAAAAATACTCGATCATTAGTACTTATATACACATACCAACACACGTGCCCCACATTTCATATTTTACTTATATATAAAATTTAAAAATATTCATATAAAATATTAAAAATAAACAAACATTGATTCTTTCAAACTTAAATAATAAATAAATAATAATTAAATATAAAGATTACAAAAATTCTAATTAAACTTTAGCATCAAAAGGTGACGGTGGTGCGTTACTCTCCAAGGTCAGTTAAAAAATAATATATTGAAACTAATTAATTTATAATTATATATTATAAATTAAAAAATAAAACACAAATAAATATAATATTTTCACTCTATCATCCAAATTAATTTTTTTATATTTTTACAAACACTTATCTCTCATCTCAACTCTATGTATTGCTTTGGTCCATTAATACCTGTAAAAACTAAAACATATCAAGAAGACCTTGATTAACATATATAATATGATAATTAAAATTATCAATAAATAATAAAATAACTCTAATTAAATAATTAAAATAATAAAATGTTATCTTTATTGTTGATGTTTCAACAAACTTTAGGATTAATAATAATAAAAGATTTTAAATATTAGTCTCTATACCTAACTTCAATATGCAGATAATTATTCTATTAACATACAAGTATTTCTTAGGATACTCGTAGGATCTAAATTCATATTGTCATTCCTGTTTAATATTCAAAACCAATAATAACTTATAAACATTATTCTCACTCAAGCCTTTTACCATATTTATTTATTTAGATTTATATTTCTCACTTATTCTCATAACTAATAAAAAAATTATTATTTATTTATTTTTTTGTTAAAAAATTATTATTTCAATCTCCATCATCAAATTAAAATTTAATTTTTAAAAATTAATTTTTAATGATTAAAAATAATTTATATCACAATTAAAATTATTTATTAAAAATATAACCTATTTAGTTTAATATTAGAATTATTTTTTTTACAACAAGTTTAATATTATTTAAAAAATAAGGGTAATAAACTGATAGCTTAATATAATTTTATACGGTCCAACAATCATAACTATAAAATATTTTTAAGAGTCATATAAATGAAAGGTTGTGATGTAAAACTATGTTACACTCTACTTATTCACTATTATTTAATTATAGTCAAATGTCAAATTATTCATTCACTGTTATTTATTAATGTATACTTATTAGTGTTATTTAATTATAGTCAAATGTCAAATTATTCTTTATAACAAAAGCGTTTCAAAAGCTTGATGAAAGAAAAAAAAAGGATTTTTATAGTACTATTTAGGTTTCTAATTAATTAATCTATAAAAACAGATTTCCAATTAATTAATACTCAAAATGATTAATATAATTATTTTAATAATTAAGTTAGCTCTACGCCTCTACCTCCGTTTCTTTATAATTAGTTAATTATCATTTAAGGTTATTTTGTAAAAATTAAGAAATGTAATGATTTTTTTTATTCTAATAAAATACTTTTAGAATTTATTATTTTATTCTTTTTTTTCACAATAAATACATATATAAATTAATTAAATAAATATATAATTGATAAAAAAAATAATCAATATGATTTTAAACTTTATAAATAACAAATAAATAAAAAAGAAGTACTATCATTACACTTTCAAACGTAATATTTTGGAGACACTCTCTAATTAACTAAAATTCATTGAAACATATTTGACATAACTTCAAAATCAATTAGACTTAACATTAATTTTGAAATGTCAATCCAAACACACCTTAACGGGTTTTGCCCCCAAACAAAAGTGGCATTTCCCAATGTAACGTACACAAAATATTTGAGTATCTAAAAATGGGACAGGGAAAGCAATTTAAACTTGGTGCCCAATTAAGTACACGCTGTACTTTTTTTTTTTTGTTGCTTTTGTGCACTATCTCAAAACTCAAACAAAATAATACTGTAACAAGTGATGTGCTTTTGCGGTTACGTGGCAGTAAGCCAGTTAAACATTTGTCACAATCGAAGTGAAAGTAGCAATTTTGTGTGAGACACGCCACACAAAGAGAGAGAGAGAGAGAGAGTGATACTAATAGACAATAGTACACAGTTCTGTTCTGAAGCACTGCACAAGTTTCATTTCGCACACACTTTCTCATTTTTATTACCGCATTTGGAGTTCTTTCTCTCTTCTGCACTTTCATAGAGAAGAAGAAGAAAAAAACCCAGGTGGGGTTCTGTTCTTCACTTCTTCTTCTTCTATTCATTGTTCTCTCTCTCTCTCTTTTTTTTTTTTCTGGTCCCTTGTTGGAGGCATTATTTATTTACTTACCCTTTTTCTTATTATTATTATTGGTGGCACTGCTTTGTTTTGATTCAGCCTCTAATGTTTTTTTGTACTATGTGGGGTTCTTCTGTTGTAGAAGAATGTTATTGTTATTATTTTTTTGTGCTGCATAAGCATAAGAGCGATTTGGAATGGTTCTAGCAATTTTTTTTTTCAATCAAAGAAAACATTTTTTTTTTATTTTTACCTTTTTTGCATCTGGGGTTGATGCATTTGAAGTGTATGTCATTTGCTGTCATTGCAAAAAAAAAAAAAAAAAAAAACGATGTCTTCGATGTTCATGTGTGAGACATGCAATCAAAGTATTAATCTTTTTTCTCATATGAAAGTGGGTATGTTAGTTAGATTGTAAGTATAGGTTTAAATTGCCTCTGGGTATATTGTTGATTGATTGATTATTTTTTCAGTCTGAGTTGCGTTCTGTTATTTATGGGAGCAATTCTGTTGTGTTGCTTTTCAGTTGTTGGTGTTTTGAGATAATGCTGAGGAAGAGGACCAGGTCAATCCAGAAAGATCAACACCACAACACTGTTCAAATGGCAATCTCTGACACCAATTCTGAGTCTCATGCTTTGGGGAGCAATGCCAAAAGCAGTTCAATTTTCAATGCCCCCCTCCTGTTTGTGGGAATGGGTGGTCCAAAGGGCCTTTTGGATTCAGATTCAGTTAAGAGCCCCACTTCAACACTAGATTTTGGTTTCCTTTCAAACCTGAGTAACCCCTTTAGAATCCCAACAAGTTCATTATTGTCCAATGAGGGGCAACAACATAGGAGTTGGGACTGTGCCAAAGTTGGCCTAGGTATTATAGATTCTTTGGAAGAATGTTCTAAGTTTTCTGGGAAAATTCTCATGGCTTCAGAGACCAAGAAGACTACTGGTACTAGTCTCTGTCCCCAAATGATTACCAAAACCCCAAAATGTAAATCCTATATGGATTCTGCTCAGGCTTCTAGATCTTTACCTAAAGATTTTTGTAACATTCCTTGTACTCAAAATGGTTGTTCTGTTTTCCCTAAGGGTGAGTCCACTGTTCTTTTTGAGATTGGAGAGACCCCTCTTGAACATGAGTCCTTTGGGAAAACTGTGTCTTTTTCATTGGACTCTTGCAGTCCAATTAAGAATCTGTCTGGTTTAACTGGTTCCAACTTTGATTCTGACTCTCAGAATTTTGCTTTCAAACAAATGTGTTCTCCTCCTCATTTTATTGGAGGAAGCCATAATAACAACACAAAAATTTTGCTACCTGCTGAGTTAAATTCTAACCTTGTGGCTGCAGTCTCTTCTAATGAATTTATTGAGTCTCTCTCAGCAAGTGAGATTGAACTCTCTGAGGATTACACCTGTGTGATTTCCCATGGTCCTAATCCAAAAACAACACATATTTTCTGTGACTGCATTTTGGAAACTCATGCTAATGATTCTGAAAGGCATTATTATAAGACTGAAGAAGAGGAGGGAAAGGGAATGTCCCTTTTCAGTGTTAACATTTTGAATACTCCAAGTCCAAACCAATACCCTTCTCATGACTTCTTAAGTGTCTGCTACCATTGCAACAAGAAGTTGGAAGAGGGGAAAGATATTTACATATATAGGTAGGTAGATTAGCACTATTGCATCATCTCTTATGTTTTGTTTTTTACTTGAAGTTCCTTTGATGGTTAGAATATTAGAATGCGATTATAAGTTCTAACTATTGGCTTGGCTTCCTTTGCCCTTATGATATCCTGCAGAGGCGAAAAGGCGTTTTGCAGTTTGAGCTGCCGCACAATAGACATCATGATCGACGAGGAGCTCGAGAAATCCAATTCATCATCCGAAGACTCTCTCGAGGGGGAATTCGGAGGGGAGATTTTTGAAACAGACATCTCCATAGTAGCTACATAGAGGCATTCCGCCGAGTCCATGAAAGCCAGTAGACGCTTCTGATCATCTGTTCTAAAAGAGCTGTTTTTTGCTTGCATCTATTGGCAGCCATGGATGATTGTTTTGTACATCACTGCGTTTGCTATGCTATTTGATTTTCAGCTTTCATGGTCTCGGTGGATCATGGCTCTCCACAGCTACTAGATTTTTTTTCCATATATAACTCTACATATATTATATATGGTATGACATTATATAATAGGTTTTTAAGCTTCACTTTTCATACAAAAAAAAATCAAGGGTTTAAGGCCATTTTTCTTGGCTTTCTCCCTTGTTTGCATTATCTCTATGTTATTATGTCAAGAATCAGTGTATGCCAATCCAAACAATACAAGTTTTTGACTTGAAGGTTATACTACTATTGTAGTGCTTATGAAACTATATCCTTTGTTTTGGATTGTAAATCAAAAAATTGATTGATTTGGTCTTTTTTTGCATTGTGTTCTGATTCAACAGTAATCCTTACATCAGTTACATGTACTAGCCTAGAAGAGTATTGGTTTCATTTGAATGAGTTGTAAGCATTAAATTTTCAGACAGGAATACTATTATTCCCTACCATGGGATTTTGAATATTTGAAGCTTAGTTTTGCTCCACTGTGCCAAGCTTATGGTTCATATTCTTGTAATGTTTCTTAGATTACTTCCCTTGTTTTGACATTTGAATACAATTGAAATGTGTTTAAATTAATATCAGTTATAAATTAACTTTTGAAATTTCTGTTTAAAAATTAATAAGTTTTGAATGTGTGTTTAAATTAATACTATCACTAGTAAATTATCATTTGGAATGGGAGAATTGATTTTCTGAAGACAAAGTAAACGCTCTCTTGTCTAAAAATGAGTAAACAAGACATTATATTTCTATAATTTTTTTTTTGACAGATAGAAAGATAAGAAGAAAAAGGCGAGATAAAAACGATTAATGTGATAAATAGAGAAAAAAAAATAGTATAAGAAGTTGTATAAAAATAATGTGTATATGATTGATGCAAGAACAAAATAATACTCCTGTCTGGCAAATGTTCCTACAACCTTTTAACTTAAATCCAAAACAATAAAGCATTTTTCTCTGTTCAAATATACTTTGTTTGAATAATGCATTTTCCTCGAACGTGAAGTACTATACTATGATAAGACCCTAATACCAAAAAAAAAAAAAAAGTTTTAAAATGCCACTGTTCTCTTCTGTTGTCCAATGCTTATCAGAAAATATTGGAAAAGCAAATTGACCAAAGTTAGTCTTTTGGTGCAAGCTTCAAAATCGAGCTTCACATTTCCTAGTACTAAGCACGTGAAACATGGTTCATGCTTACCACCAAGATTAGTCATTATATTTAGCTTCTAATCAAGCATAACAGTTTATTATTTAAGGAAAGTTACACTTATTTTATATAAGGTATTTCTGAATGATATATTTGGATAAACTTATTCATGTCATTTGTAATAAATCATCTTTTTAGGAATGTTATGAGATAATTTTTATAAAATTCTTCACATCTTGTGATTGTGATTCAGATCTCTCTTTTCTCTTTATTTATATTTCTTTAAAAAATGTGACTTTTTTGCAAATTAACTTGGGTAAAAAGTTGTTTTGTTTTTATTATTATTTTCTTCATCTCTTAAAAGTGTTAATGGATAAGCTTATCCAAATAAACCCATACACTTCTACTTTTTAAACTTATATTTTTAATCAAGTGACGTCTTTCTTATTTTGAATAATCAAGTGATACACACAACCCAACCCTGCAAGGTTACTCTATTAACGAGAGATACTCAGAAATTTTTTTTTCACAACTCTTCACCAAACTAAAAAACCATGTTGTATATTATAAAGGTAATAATGCTATAATGTGCACATGTAGATTCTCAACAGTTTTGCTATATATTATTTTCTCATTTCTCATTTCTCTTTTCATTTTGTTTTGTGATTTTTTTTTTGGGATACCAAATTTTTTTAAAAGATTATTCTTTGATGCTATCTTGGGGAGATGAGTATATTCTTTAAAAGCAACTTGTCGCTCGTCACAAGGCTTCTCATTATGAACTTTAAGTCAAATAAAAATACCAAATGATCATTTAAGAAGAAGGATAAAAAAGGAAGAATTATGAATCAATTTAAAAAAGAGTAAATTATACTAACTATGATGAAAATGTAGTTACATTATATAGAATGCATATCTTGTATAGAATAATAAAAATAATTAGAAGCATGAATTTCACCTAATAGTAATTTAATTAACCAGAATACTACTTATCAATTGAAACAAATAAAAAATAATAAAAAACACTTTTAGCCAAATTGCCCAGTTAAAATGACTAAAACAAATATCATACACGAACTAGTAAGTGGAGCCCCAACAAATCAACATAAGAATTAAGAACCATTGTTTCTAGCCCTTTGATTTTTACTGCCTTCACGAATCACGACAATATCAAGAGGACTCAAATGAAGGGTTTTGATGAAACCAATGAATGAATAATCGTGGCCCACTTGCTCGACCAGCCAGCCTCATGTTTGTCGTGTGTTGTAGGATTTGCAGTTTGGGCACTTTTGAGCCACAAAATGGAACTGAACGTTGGAAGTTTTACCACAATCATTGCACAGGATCCAAACCTGTTGTTGAGAACGACACTATTATGAAATAAGTATGATACTGCTTGATTTGAAATGCAACAAAAACCATGCGGATTGCAGAACAAGAACATAAAAGCTTAATCTAGATTATAGGTCTGTTTGAGTAAACTTTTCCAAAAATGCTTGTAGGAGAAGAAAATAAGAATAAAAAATACAATGAACTTTTCCATAAACTAAAATTAATTTCTGTATTAATTAATTTGTTGAAGTCCCACATCTTTTAAAAAAATTATATGAAAAAAGCTCTACAAATTAATTAATGCAAAGATAGTTTTAATTTTTGGAGAAGTTTATTTAATTTTTTCTTCTCTTAGAAGTACTTCCAAGAGAAACTTACCCAAACAGAATCATATTATACTTACGAGAAATAGCAGACATATAATATCCATAACCATCAGAGTTGAGAAAGGAACACTGACTATTTTATTTTGATATTGCTCAGGCATTGGTGTAGCAGCAATTTCTATGTCAAATTTCTCCCAAACCTTTGACATGTCACAGGCTGATTTTGAGCAGAGAGGACACGCATACCTAATATAGAATCAAATACAACGATCAGGATGATGATTTTTCAGGTATAGAGAGGGAGAAGAGTATGGAGATGAGGAACTTTGTGATACTCACTGGAAATGTTCTCTCATTTCATTCAGGCAGCTCTTATGGATTGTATGTCCACATGGCATAACAGTGACATCATTTCTTGATTCAAACAGATACTGCAATCATCAAATTTGGTGTGCTTGAATCAGCCTCCAACAATTCAAAAAGATGTCAAGAGTGGTGTTTAAATCATGAAAGCTGTAAGAACTTACCTCGAAACAAACAGGGCAATCATGATGCATTGCTCCTTCTACACAAGGGTGACTATTTTTCAGCAGAGTCGAGTAGCAGCAACCTGTGCAGATAATTTCGAATGTCATGACCAAACAGGTAGTATTGCATTGCTACTGTACTTGTTAAAATGCATAGGAATGATGCATTAAAATAAAGGAAATAAAATAATTGCTTACCACACTTATAGCAATGGAAGAAATTTTCGCTTCCTCCAGTTCTGTATTAAGTGAAAAGATATCAAAATCAGTGAGTCTGAATTTTGATACAAAAAAGCGTAGTCAATCTAAAAATGCAAAACACATTAAAGGCAATTCTTACCTGCAAATTCCACAGCCACTGCAATGGTACTGCTGCTTAGATATCTACAGCACATAAAAAAAAACAAGTCAATAACACAATAGCAATTGACAATGTTCATAGTTTAAAAGTCTTATAATTATTGCATTCCATCACTAAACTTCATGCTACAGTTAGAGAGAATATTCACTTGTTTATTATGCTAAACTCAGAGAACTAAACCAGCAATCATATCAAAGATAGAATAAAATTTTAAAAAATATATAAAACATGAAAAGCAAAAAGATCATTAGTTCCAAGATTATTTACTTACATCATCATCAAAAAGCTTGCATGTTCCACAGAAGTACTTGCCCATACAAACACCACAATTTATACAATTTTGCTGAACCTGGAAGCAGTTAAAATCAGCACAAGAAGAAATTAGCTTTAAATATTCAATGCAGATTGTAAATGATGAAATTTCAGCTTACATAATGGATTTTTTTGTTGAATACAATAAGACAGAAGTATATTCAAGCAGCCTATTGTCTAGTGCCGGGTCAATATCTAGATGAAACTCAAAAATGCTGTTTCCACATAACATCTGGCAGAACCTTCAGAAAGTAATAAGCTTTAATTTCCCTTTTTAACAGTGCACTATTTTGTTATCCTTAGGCCAGTGAATGCACATGCAGTGGGATTTTCTTTTTATTTGGAAATATTAAAGATTTGTCCTCAAAAGCTATCTATAATTTGTATACCACAATATGAATCACACAGAAAGACACCGAAGAAATTCTGAACTCACCTCTTGTTCTGTCCCACAAAGTGAACAAATCACCTGAGTATGTCAAAATTATTTCATTAGCATTCATTCCTTGATCACCATGGAGTAACAAAGCACAAATATGAAAAAAAAAATTGTGGATATTCCAATTGGAAATGTCTAAATAAATAAGCATACCTGTTTGACTTGGTGTCGGGGAATGTCATGTCTATGCTTCTGATCAATGTTGATATCATTCTGTTGAAAACATGATAATAAAAGTAAGTTCCTAAAAAGTAAAAAGTAACGCCACAACACCATAATTGAAAACACTATAAGTCATTATTCATGAGTCTGGCTTGCCCTAGAACACATGGAGGCCCCAATGAAAGGGTGGTGAGCCATTACATCATTGAAACAGCTGAAGGTTGAAAACACTGATACTAAGCAATTCAGTAACAACCACTACTCAAATTAGTTCGACAAAGGTACACAACCTTGCCTCCTTGGGGAAGGAGGGAGGGGGCGTAGAGAGTAGAGACAGACGGAGGACACCATAAATAAAAGGCCAAAATAAATGGAAGCCACTGAAGACAAAAAGAAACTAGAATGCCCTGGATGGTGCTATGCATCTTGTATATGATAAAAGCAGTCAAAGAATGACAGTGGGCAGTGGCAATTAGCAAAAGGAGCATTCAAGAATATTGGGTAGAAATGCAAAAATATGCAGCTGTATTAGTTATGACAACAACCACAGATTAAAATATTCAAAACATACAACTAAAATCAAATACTATGTTTGGGGAATTTACTTACCTTTGTTTCATTGTGACAATGGCGGCAATCAAAAATCTCATTGCAACAGGGGGCCCTAATACGGCATCTTCTCCGGTAATGTTGACATCTGCAGAGAAAGCAAAATTTTAACAAAATAACAGGAAACCCAAAAACTTACATAGCGGAAAAGAGTTTATGAACAAAAAATTACCCATACTCCATATATCCCTTTTCTTGCAAGTCATTGATATTTTTGTGGTCTGTTGATTGACTTGATTCTTCTCCAGGCAAGTGCTCCGCATTGGATTCTGGAGGATACACTTTGTTCTCAGCCGTATGTTTAATATCATTGCATTCAAACTGCAGAGGCTCAGAGTGCATTACTGCCACGTCTCCCATGGTACTGGCTACCCTCAGATAAGATTACCAACTATCTAGAAGCAGGAAATAAGCTTACGGACCTGCATGTAGAAACACATTTAGAAATAATCCTAAAACTTCTAAAGGCATATTTAGTCACCCCATCAAGCCAGGTAAACACCAATGCATCATTGCTTTCTTCTACACTGCCGCAGACCAATTGAAATCAGCAACAACAAAATTGATTAATGCAGCTCCAATCAGCACTACTCCAAGGGGGAACACATCAAAACTAGTGTATAACTGTATTTACAAGAATTCCACATATTACTACAAGGTAGCACTGGGGTACTTGAAAGCCTCCAGCTGTAAATAGAAACCGATCGCATTGAATGATCACTTGAATCCTTGGAGAACTCCCAGAACCAAATCCAACTATACTGGAGCCAATCAATAGACACTCCAACCTATGGTAAAAGCAATAAATCACTCAATCAAATGCATCCAATATAATATAAATATAGTAGATGTGTTGATTTTACTGTCCATGAAGGACAAGCCTACCTTAAAAATGCAGTTCTGCATTTGATTCCTCCAAGAACTGAAACTTACCAAAAGGAAATACTTAAAAACTCCATATCATCTGCACCTTGGTAGATTCCTTTGGATCAAATTACAACCCTTCACTTCATTTACTAGGTAACTTGACAGTGGACAATGTGTTCACTGCCAAAAAGAATCTTAATACTACTCCACGGGAATAGGTTATCAATATTTCAAGAATGAAATCATTATCCACAATAGGAGTGCAGCTGGATTGCCACTTCTACCAACCAAGACAAAACAAAGGCTGGAAGAAGAAAATGGAAAGATTGGCACTGATAGTATTGAGTATTCACGTGACATCGAACAATGAGAGTGGCATCAAGCCAGGCTTTTCACTGTGCATAAACTGGCAAAGAAACAAATGGATATTTCCTATGAATAATGCAAAAGGGATATCCCACATTAAGTTTTAACAACATCAAAACTGGCTCCAAAGCATTTGCCCACAGTAGAGGGTGAACAAAGACAAATAGAGATAGGTAAGGCAGATATATACTTGTTTGGCCATTCTTCCCTTCAAAAGAGTAGTAGTATTAGTATCCATGCTGCAGGAGATTTCTGAAACTGGGTAGTCCCCTTTGGATGCTAATTGCATTTTCCTGCAAGAGACTTCTACGTAGAACCTAAACTGATGTAGTCATTCAACTGCCTCGAGTCTCCTACAATTTTCTCTCAGAGACCTATACACTACAGTCATTCCTATCCATCTAAGTGTCCAACTATCTTATTACTTTAACCACAAACTACCTTATGCCTTATTTTTCGCTTAGATTCTTATCATAGAGTGGAGATCACATGTTTCCAAAAACCTGTCCCCATCCCTGTCCCACCACATATATTGTGACACATCAATTAAAATAAAATATCATTTAAAAATCTGGTAATAATATATTTATTTTAATTGATGTGTCGCAATATAAATGGAGGAATAGAGATGGGGACATGTGATCTCCACTCCTTATCATAAGCCTCTAAAGGCCTGTGATTCGCATAATGCACAGCAAACTAATGTTTCTAAAAACGAACCAGAGATTGAACAGGGGTTTGGATCATAGTTCGAAACTAGTTAAATTGATGATTCAACAGTTGTTCAATAGAACACTGATTTTTAAAAGATAACAGACAATTGACAAAGTTTGGTTTAAGCTTTTCCAACATTCCAACATAATCCGAGGATATGGATTGCCATAATCCGAAGTCTGAACCTTGTGCAGTTCATTTCGAATTCGAAACCAACCGAACCCTCATGCCACTGCGAATCGAGGCTTCATTTCGGACTCAATTTTATGATACTTCAATCTACACAGTGCCACAGTATAGACCATTCGATAAAGACGACAATTCATGCCGAAAAGTGAAAACCAACGTTTCTTTCCACTAAACCAAACAAAACCTTGGAATTCACGGCATCGAATTGTGCAGCAGCTACGTATCACAAAAGCAAACGCTTTTAAACTCATTAGAAAACTGTTGAACTCCAAGCAAACAACAAATCACACAACAAAATCAAACAATCAAACACGCAGAATCTAAAACTGCACAGAATTCGAACACCAGGAAATTAACACAAAACGCAGCAGCAACCGAAACGACTATCTTCACCTACAAAACGGCAACAAAATTTAAAAAGAAAAAAGAAAAAAAAAACCTACCTAACAGAGAGAAAAAACACACAGTTATCGTTATTATTCACAGAACTATCACAGAACGGAAAATTAAAAAAAGCAGCAATTTCACATAACAACGAACTTTCGACGGCGACGATAAGGTTCGTTAATTTGGAGCTCCGATTCGAATCTTTCAAGTTATTAGAGACGAAACGAAACGGCGTCGAATTTATAGAGAAATGAATGTTCCGAGTTTGGATTCGAGAGGCTTCGAAATTGACGATTTCAGTTTCAGCACGGAAACCAAAGACATATATATATATAATAATTTGAAACTTGAAAGGGACTGAGGCATAATCATCACCATCGTCAATAATCTTTGTCCCGAAGAAATATCTCGCTAACGATATCTGTTGACGTGGCGCTACATCGCGCATTGGAATCAGCGCAAGTAACTTGTCATTAGGGATGACAATGGGTAGGATATTATATTACCCGTCCCCATACCTGTATTTGAAAAAAGTACCCGTCCCCGGCCCCCATACTCGTGCGGAAAACAATTTCAATCCCCATCCTCATACCCTCTGAGTACCTATATACCTATACCCGCACCCGCGACCCGCACTTTCCGTATATATAAAGATTTTATAGACTTTTTTTTAATTGGATTTTGGTAGATTTTATGAACTTTTTAGTTGATCATATAAATACCAAATCCAGCAAACAATCGCATTCAACTATGAGAGACTTTTCTTTCTCATCACAAACTTTTTTATTTATTTCATTCTCTTTGCTTTGGAGGTGACATAATTTCTCACTCACACATTTTTTTGTTTCAAGGTGAGACTTTTTATATGATTCTAATAGTGATGCGTTCATACCTCCAAATCATTATGAATCAATTTACAAGCTTACAATGTCTCATTCATTTTAAGTTCATAAATTCTTAATGAAATGAAAAATTTCATATGAGAAGTAGATTTTCATTTTAAGTTTTAACTCGGGGTAATCAATTAAGTTAAAGTTTTAAAAGACATTTCTAAACTATTGCAATCAATTTTGAAAAAATATACAATTTAACATAGGAAACAAAGAGCAATGTTTTGGATGCTATAAAACATAGACAGCTTTGAATATTCTTCAAGTTAAGCAAATGATTGAATTATTTGATTTATATTTTGATGACATTATTAATTTTGAGTTAAATGAAACATTTTATATTTTTGACTAATATTTTGTTATTATTTTTCACTATTACTTTATGAAAATTTGTGAAAAATATATCTCAAAATGCATTAATGGCTTGTAACTTTGATTTTGAATTCATGTACATTATTAGTAGGTGAGATGGTTCAGCTTATGATAATTTGTGATTAGTCTGTGTTCAATAATATTTCCAAGCACACTCTTGTTGGCTTGTGTTTAGTAGTTTTGAATGTTTTATTTTCTAGAAATCCATAAAATCTTTTCAAATCTTATCTTATAAATATGTGAAATCCTTTCCAATCTTATATTCTAAATCCATTAAATCCAAATTATAAAATCTTAATCACAAAAGTCTTCTTAACAAATTTTTAACAGTTTTTAGTTTCCTACAAAATCTTAAAAATCTTACTTTTTTACGCCAAAAAAGTTTTTTAAAATCCTAATCCAATACATCCTTATATAATATTAAAATCAAACGAATATTGATTTATATAAATAAATAACATAGACAAAAATAATCATTCAACATAAATCTAAACAAAAACTCTAATTAAATGGGAAAAATTAATATATTTTTAAAACTAATTAATTTATAATTATATATTAAAAATAAAACACAAATAGATATAATATTTTAACTTTATCATCCGAATTAATTTCTTCATATTTTACAAATGTTTATTTTAATAGTTTCTTGAACTACTAATACAAATAAAAATTAAATCATAATAGAATATCAAAATTAACATATAAAAAGAATAATTAAAATAATAAATAGATAATTAAATAATTTTAATTGAATAATTTAAATAATAAAATTATAATATATTAATTAATATGTATATACATAAGGGGCGAGGTGGATACTATAGTACCCATACCCGCACCCATCCTCGTGAGATTTTGCGGGTAAATACTTGCCCCATCCCCATCCCCAAATATGCGAGTTATTACCTTATCGCGTATGGGTATTTTTGCGGATGCCCGTAGGGTCTGGGTCCATATTGCCATCCCTACTTGTCATGTTAGGATATAGTCTTTCAGTTACGTGATACATGAAAATATTTATTTATTTATAATTCTTGATATTTTTTATTTTTATTTCTGATGAATTAATAATTTTTCTTATTTAAATGCTTTTTTTTAAATGTTGTAATTAGAATTTAATTCAATTGATTAAATAAGTTATTTTTTTTATTATTTATTTAAATTTATTTAATAAAATAATAATTTATTTTATAAATATTTATTATAATTTTAAATAAATTATTTGCGTGTTACATGTCTCCCTATTTTCTTTGTTAGTTGAGCTTTTATGTTATGGTTGATATTGCTTTAATTTCATTAAAAAAAAAAAAGTTGATGTTTATGTGAATGATTGATTATGGGTGGATGGATTTTAGTAATTTTTAAAGTGTAGCATTAGTGTTAGAAAAAGATTAGTATCACATTTTTTAATATATATTTTTTTAATTGGATTAAAATTTATAAAAAAAAATACATAATTTAATAATTTTTACATCAAATTAAATGTATCTCACTTGCTATTTAATTACTCCTCTTCTAATTTTGTACTTTCCACCAAAATGAAATATTGTGACCCTATTTCTTATTGTTAATAGTCTTCCGATCTTCATTAGCGCTTGCTTTTTGTTTGTGTGTGTGAATCAAGCGTACTGCTACTGGGTTCTTTATTTCATTGCTGATTACACTTAGATAATTTTATAAAGTGTAAATACGTTTTTAATTTTGAAATTTTTTATTTTTAATCCTGAACTTTTCGTTCAACTTATTCTCCGTTTGGTCTAACGTGACAGTTATATTTTTGTAGCAATTTTTTTACTGTTAGAAAATGTTTGATTAAATAATTTCTGACCATTTTTAAATAGCCAAAAAATTGTATAAATTTTTTTTAACGGATTTTAGCATTTTCTCACGGTTTTTAAAACTGAGAAAAATGATTTGATATCCTTTAACAACAAAAATAAACGGAAGAATAAAAAACTAAACGAAAAATTTGGTATTAAAATAAAAAAATTGAGTAAAGTATGTTTTTGCTTTTTTTAACTTTTTCAATTTTTTATTTTTAGTTTTCAAACTTTTTTAAGTCTGATTTCAGTCCAAACTTTTATTCCTCATAAATTTTAGTTATTTTCATTCACACTACATTAAATGCCTATTTTTCTTTGCACATTTTAATTAATTTTATGTCACGTGTACATTTTAATAATTTTTTAATTTTTTTTAATTTTTGCAATTCTTTTAATTGGAAAAAACTAAATTAAAAAAATAAAAAATATACATTAATTATGTTTTTTTTAAAATTAAATTTTTATAGCTGTTAATACATGTGTATATTTTTTTTTAAATTCTATTTAAAATAAATGGGAAAATTAAAAAAATATAATTAAAATGTACTTGGTAGAAAGTTAATTAAAATGTACAAAAAAATATATGCATTTAATAGAGCATGGATGGAAATGACTAAAATCGACTACAAAATAAAAGTTTTGGGATTAAAAACAAACTTAAAAATGTTTAGGGACCAAAAGTAAAAAATTGAAAAAGTTAAAAAATCAAAAACATACTTTAATTTAAAAAATTTCAAAGTGTCTAGAACTAAAAACATAGTTTATTGTTTTGTAAAGGTTTAATATCACTTTTAGTCTATTAGGTTATACTTTTTTTTTTTTATTTTGGTACATAATATTTTTAAAGTTTCAATTTGGTATTTTAACATATGTTTTAAACATATTTTGATACATTTCGCTGAAAATATTTAAAAGTTAATAAAATTAACTTTAAAATAGTTGTGATAAATATCAACACGGTCATGTTGATTTGATTTTTTGTAACACGGCTTTGTTACTTTTAACATTTGTGCAACATGCTCTTTTTTCTATTTGCTGTCACATCCGATCTCAGTAACTTGGTTGAAAATATTAGACAAATTCAATTTCTCTTTTTTACATTTTTCCTTTAACACACTAACAAAATTATTCACTTTTCCATTTTTAATAACAGCTTTGTATTGTATAACTCGAAATCAGAACAATCCCCCCCTCCTCCAACAAGTTCCTTGTACTTGTCAAATTCGTTGAATTTTTTGTTAGTTTTTTATGCCAAAATAAGAGAAAAATATTTGATGTAGAAAACTTTCAAAACATTTTTAGCCAAATGCACCACAATATACCTAAAACATACAATAAAATATCAAATTGAAACTTTTAAAAAATTTTGTACCAAAATGAAAAAAAAAAAGGTAAAATTTAATGGACTTTTAAACATTTTATAAAAGTTAATTAACTTGATTGACTGGTTTAAGACGGTTAAACTCTATAAATGATCTGCAGTTACAGTGGGCTATTGACTTGACTTCTTTTCTTAGTTGACTAATGATGTTAATCGCTAATTAATAGGAAAACGCGTTGGTTAGGATATACGAAATGTTATTCTCACGGATTAAGATATTATCTCAGGTTTTTTTTTTTCTTCCATATAAATCCTTTGTTTGCTTGTTGACTAATGATAGTAATCGTTACAGGCCAAATAAATGATCTGCAATTACAATTGGCTATTGACTTGACATTTTTTTCTTCTGTGAAGTCATCCAATTACCAGTTTTATATAAAGCTATCTAACAATAGAAATATCATCATCTAGCCTTCAAAAAACCATCTAGCAACTTCCAATTCTCATCAAAATGAAGCGTTTGCCTCTCATGTTTCTAACATTTTGTTCTTTATATGTCCATTTGTTTTCTCTCTTTACAGTGAACTTATTATGCTTTACTCCAACCATGACTGTTTTTGCATCAGGAAATGAGACTGATCATTTGGCACTGCTCAAATTCAGAGAATCCATATCTGCTGACCCATATGGAATCTTCCTCTCTTGAAACATTTCTACTCATTTCTGTAACTGGCATGGAATCACATGCAATCCCATTCTTCAAAGAGTTACAAAGGTGAACTTGCAAGGATACAAGTTGAAGGGATCCATATCTCCTCATGTAAGCAATCTCTCTTATATGAAAACCTTCAACCTTGCAAACAATAGCTTCTATGGCAAAATTCCACAAGAATTGGGATGGTTGTCACAACTACAACAACTCACTGTCCAAAATAACTCGTTGGAAGGACAAATTCCTATAAACTTGACAGGTTGCACGCATCTCAAAATCTTGTACTTGTATGGGAACAATCTAATTGGCAAAATACCCATGGAAATCAGCTTACTGCGAAAGCTTCAAGAATTGGACCTTGGTGGTAACAAGTTAATTGGAAGATTCCCATCATTCATGGGAAATCTTTCATCCCTAACCGGTCTTTGGGTGGATATCAACAACTTAGAGGGAGATATTCCACAAGAAATATGTTGTCTGAAAAGCTTGATAGGGATAGCATTGGATGTCAATAGACTGAGTGGAACATTGCCATTTTGTCTTTATAATATCTCATCTATTACTGTCATCTCAGCTGTAGAAAATCAATTTAATGGCTCTCTTCCACCCAACATGTTCCACACCCTCCCCAATCTCATAGCACTTGGTCTAGGTGGCAACCGTTTATCAGGTCCAATCCCACCTTCCATCACTAATGCAACTATCCTTTCAAGACTTAATTTTCGTGGAAACCATTTCACAGGACAAGTTCCGAGTCTGGGTAAGCTACAATATCTTCAATATCTATCTTTGTCTGGGAACAATCTAGGTGCCAATTCAACCAATGATTTAGAGTTTTTAAAGTCATTGACAAATTGTAGTAAGTTGCAATTGTTAGCTATATCTGCTAACAACTTTGGAGGTCATTTGCCTAATTCCTTGGGTAATTTATCCACCCAACTCAGTCAATTTTATCTTGGATCTAATCAGATTTCTGGAGAAATCCCTACAACAATAGGAAATCTAATTGGCTTAATTCTCTTGACGATGGAATATAATCGTATTGATGGGATTATCCCAACAACTTTTGGGAAGATTCAGAAGTTGCAAGCCTTAGAATTAGGTGGAAACAACCTCTCAGGAGAGATAGGAGCTTTCATAGGAAACCTTAGTCAATTGTTTTATTTGGGTATGGCACAAAATATGTTTGAAGGAAATATTCCTCCAAGTATAGGAAAGTACCAAAAATTACAATACTTGAAACTTTCACAAAACAATTTTAGAGGAACCATACCATTAGAGGTTTTCAATCTTTCCTCTCTAACAAAGTTGTTGGATTTGTCAAGAAACTCATTGAGTGGTAGTATACCAGGAGAAGTGGGCAACCTAAAAAATCTAGATTGGTTGGATACATCAGAGAATCATCTGTTTGGTAACATTCCCGAAAGCATCAGAGAATGCATAATGTTGGAGTATCTCTATTTGCAGGGGAATTCTTTACAAGGAGTCATACCATCCTCTCTGGAATCACTCAAAAGTCTTCGGGGTTTAGACTTGTCACAAAACAACTTGTCAGGATCAATTCCTAGAAGTGTGCAGAACATTTCTTCCTTAGAATATTTCAATGTATCTTTTAATATGTTGGATGGTGAAGTACCAACTGAAGGTGTCTTTCGAAATGCAAGTGGATTAGTTGTTACTGGAAACAATAAGCTTTGTGGAGGTATTTCAGAACTACATCTATCAACATGCCCTGTCAAAGGTAAGAAGCTTGCAAAACACCACAATTTCAAGTTGATAATAGTGATAGTTAGTATGGTTGCTTTTCTTCTCATATTGTCAATCATTCTAACTATTTACTGGATGAGGAAAAGTAATAAGAAACCATCTCTGAGTGCACCAACAATTGACCAACTAGCTAAAGTTTCATACCAAAGCCTATACAACGGAACCAATGGGTTCTCAACTACAAACATGATAGGGTTTGGAAATTTTAGCTCTGTCTACAAAGGGACTCTTGAGTTAGAAGACAAAGTTGTTGCCATAAAGGTCCTAAACCTTCAAAGAAAAGGAGCTCACAAGACTTTCATTGCTGAATGCAATGCACTTAAAACTATTAAACATCAAAATTTGGTTCAGATTTTAACATGTTGTTCCAGCACTGATTACAAAGGTCAAGAATTTAAAGCTTTAATTTTTGAGTACATGAGAAATGGAAGCTTAGAGCAATGGCTGCATCCAAGGACACTAATTGCAGAGCATCCAAGAACATTGAACCTTGATCAAAGATTAAATATCATGATTGATGTTGCTTCTGTAGTACATTATCTTCATCATGAATGTGAGCAATCAATCATTCATTGTGATCTAAAGCCAAGCAATGTCCTTCTTGATGAGGACATGATTGCTCATGTAAGTGATTTTGGCATAGCAAGACTTATCTCAACCATTAATGGCACCACTTATAAGCAAACAAGTACAATTGGAATAAAGGGGACTGTTGGCTATGCTCCTCCAGGTATGTTTTAAACTCTTGAATCAGTATTTCTTTGATTTCTCCTATCTTTCAATGAAAAGTCAAAATTATTTACTAATTACAAGGTGTTAACCATTTTTGTTGTATATTTTAGAGTATGGATTGGGTTCTGAGGTGTCTATGAATGGCGACATGTACAGTTTTGGGATTCTTATGTTGGAGATGCTTACTGGAAGAAGACCTACAGATGAAATCTCTTTGAAGACAGACAAAATTTGCATAACTTTGTGGAAAATTCATTTCCTGATAATCTTTCACAGATTTTGGACCCATCACTTGTACCAAAACAAGGAAAAGCCACCATAGAAGAAGAAAACAGTAGTCTGAATCATACTCCAACCCTTGAAAAGTGCTTAATTTCACTCTTTAAGATTGGACTTGCTTGTTCGCTAGAATCACCAAAAGAAAGAATGAATATGGTAGATGTCACTAGAGAGCTAAGCAAAATCAGAAAATCCTTTCTTGCTGGTAAGATAAATGGAAAATAACTATTCTTGGCATATTACTAAAAAACAATGTAGATGTGTCACACTACTTCTCTCAAATTTTAATAGCAGTTCCGTTTATAATACTCTTTTGCGCTTTGTTTTTTATTTAATTTTTTAAATTAGTAGTTGCTTATGTGGTTACAATTTCATTTTCTGCCATTTTGCCCTGTATTTCAAAATTTCAAAACTACAATGGTAACCTGGCTTCTTCTCAAATTTCAGGTGTAGACACTTGAATAATCGAAGCTGAGATCAAATGCCACATCTATTTCAGAAACTAATGTGTATGTTGTTATGTGTACTTTAGTAGTGTTAAACCTCGGGTGCAAAACTGGTTAATAATTTTATGTACTCATATGAATGCATCAATTCATCCTTCAAGTAACATATATCATATACTCAATGGATATAAATACTCCATCTAAGTAGTGGACTTATTGTACTTCGTTTATTTTTTTTTTCCCTATGATTTTCCAAATTTTAATGTAGATGATCAAAATGCTTTAAGACTAAATTCATATTCACCATACCATTTTTATTTTATTTTATAACTTTGGGATTCATAAATTTGTCGTTAATATTCAAGAGCTAAATAACAGAGAGTTCTTTCATTACATTTGAGACATGAAATTCATAAAGGTTAGAGTATAAAAACCTTCATATGAGATAAACAAATTAATGATCATAAACACAAAGTATATGGGCTAAAATAGAAAGTGGATTGGAAAAGTATAACCTGACAGAGTGACTGCATGTTTCAGAGACTTTCAATGAGTTCAATCAATCTCTCTTAGTTAAGATTTTTCACATTTCTTAGTCCAAAAGTCTTGTGTAAAATCTGTTATTGATTCATGGTATAAATATTAGGATAACAAAGGAAAAAATACTTTTCAATCTAATAGAAGGTATATGATCAAAGACACCAAAATCAAGTATCCAAGAGAGAGGACTCAGAAATAAAAGTCATAATAAAAGTCATAGGATTTCCAGCCAGAATCACAACAATAACACGTGATGCAATAGTAAACGACACAGTGGAAGTCGCGGCTATGAGAGAACTACCCAAAAAAAGCCAAACAAAGCCAATCAGGTGATTGGAAAGGTGCACTAGAGCGAGGCGAGCCCAAAGGAGTTGATGGTGGGTGGGTTTGCCAAAATAATGAGCACACGGCGATTTAGTATCAACAAGTATGGCTGAAAATGTAGTATATGAACATTATAGAGATCAAATTCTACTTGTTCTTTACTTTTTAAATGTGTTATTTGTTTTCCTTTCTCTATAAAATACAACTTTTTAATGGCAGAGCATGGTTGTACAATGTACACATGCATTATTTTCGTTCACTCTAACTCAATATAAATTAAACATGATCTTGTTACATCAACAAGTATTTCAATGATCTTTAAATTTAGTTGTATGACTGATTAAAAGAACTAAACATAATTGAAATGTTGTTATACAAATGCTACTAAAATTAATTTGATGTCATTTCGAAACTCCTTTCATTTGTAATGTGAACTCATAAATCTGTGCAGTAGGATAGTTGAAACTCCACTTCTATTCTGGTTTTGAGAGTTTGTCCTAAAGTCAATTAATGAATTCTTGTCACCTGCATCATTGATTCTGTTGTAAGTGCAAAAAGAGACTCAAAGAATGAGAAATATGATAGTGCAAGAGATATTTCAATTTCATTTGACTGCTTGGAGGTTGATCAAGTGATTTTGGTGTCTTAATCAAGTGTGTTGTGTCATGCATGTTTTGGTTTTTAAATGAAAAAATATGTTTAAAACAAAAGTATTTTTGTTAAAGGATCAAGAACTTTATTTTTATTTTCATTTTACTTTTATTTGTTGGATTTACTTAAAACATGCATATGATATTTTTAACTTTAAACCAAACATCAGCTGTACTTACTCTTTTTATTCTTTTATGGTTATATGAAATCTGAAAATTAAATCAATTATAATCTAATTCTTCACTTGTAGTGTTTTATTGATCAATAACTGGTTATAGATTGTAAATTAGACCTTCTTATACAGTTATGTTATAATTTTCTGAATAGCCATCATTTATTTTTCACTCCAGGGATAAACTTAGATTAGTAACACAATTGTGTAATGGTAATTGAAACCATTTGAGTGATCTTCTTGTTAGATTATCAAACATTTTTTTAACATTCTTTTCAAACACACTTTTTTAAAATTGATTTACAAAAAAATTTGAAAAACTAAAAAGTCAAACTAAATTAAACAGACCCCAATGTAGTAAATTTTTTGAAAGTCCAAAATTACACAAATCATAAAACTATAGAAATGAAAAATTGATTTAAGCCATTGGTTTTCTTCGACCATTAATTAGAAATATATATATTACAAACTGCATATACATCAAACCGCTACAAAAATTAGTTTATATAAATTTGAATAAAAAGTTGGCCCTTAAATATGTTTTTGATATTGGTAATATACATGTTTTTAAGATTAATACCTATTTTTCTATTTTAAAATTTTGTAATTGATACCTCCCCTCCCGTTAAGTTAATGGATGACATGTTAGTAGGAACGTTAAAATAAGTTTACTTTTTGTATCTTTATTTTGCTTTTTGTACCCTAATTTATTATTTATACTCCCTATTTTGCTTCCTGCTTACAAGGAGGTGGGGTTGGTGCTAGGGTTGTTCATAAACCGAATCAAATCGAACAAAACTGCTAAACCGTCCAAAAAAATCGAAAATCGATTAAATCAAAAAATCGCATGGACCAAAAATCTAAAAAATCACATATTTTTTGCGATTTGATTTAATTTTCAGATCTTATTATAAAAATCGAATTAAATCGAACCAAACTGCGTACTATAATTATATTGATTTACTTTTAGATGTTTAGTATTATCTAACTAACAATATTTTAGTTTTTTATGATCATAATATGTGATTTATAATATACTTTTTTTATAATAAATTTGTAATATATGACACATATTTTACTTTCATACCTTAAAAAATATATATTGATATTACTGAATAACATTAAATATCAAGGAAAACATAGATTTATTATTATGTTACAAAAAAAAGTTGGTAATATCATTTTATAATAATGCTAAATAGAAGTAAAAATAGTATTTTTTAAACTAAAATATGTAAATCAAAATTTAATAAAAAAAATATAATATAATAATTATGTAAGTTTAATTAAAAAAATTTAAATTATGATAATAGATGAAAAAAAAATAAATCAAATTGAACCAAACCAAATCACAAAAAATTGATTTGATTTGATTTAAATTTGATATTATATTAAAATTGAAACAAACCAAATTACGACTTTATTTTAAGTTTTGTTCGAATAATTTTTTATTTAAAAATCGAATGTAACCATATTCTAGTTAATGCACAGTGTTTCCTGGTGAGGAAAGAGCGGTGTTGAGTGATGTGGAATGTTGGACTAAGGGTATTCTTGACTGTTTGAATCTTATAATAATTTCAATATTTATCAATATTAATTATCTATATCATTATTATATAAAAGTGATATCCTTTTGTAACTGTTTTTTTTTTTGTGTACATTTTTTTTACCTATTTTATCCATACAGTAACTATTTTAAAAAACCATTCACTATTAAATATTAACAGCTATTGTATTTTTTTTTTATTATTTTAAAAAATTAGAGACATGAGACTCGAAGTACCTCTTCTCTTTTGATGCTAACATTGGTTATAATTAAAATTGAATTATTTAAACGGACCAAAGTACCCTTAGTAACATTCTAATTTTACATCTGAATACCACCTAGTGCAAATTTGCAATTGCTCTACGCTTCCCTTCAAGTCTCTCTCTTTCTCTCTGCGATCTCTCACGCTCGGTTCATTTTCCGCCAAATCTTAGCTTCGTTTAACAGCGCTGAAGCTTCTGCGTTACAGGTATCTCTCTATATATTTTCTTTCTTGGTTCGTTCAGTTTTTTTAATATACTTTTCCTGATCCAGTATTCGTGGACTATGCTTGATGTTGCTGTGAATGGTTGTGTGTGGGTGCCTTCTCGTTTCGATTTCTGTTGATTTGGGAGTCGTTTGTTTCATCTCTTATCTGCTTTGGCTTTTGAGGATTTTCGCAATTTTAAAGATGTAGCATTAGGGTTGATAGTCTTCCAATCTTCATTTAAGCACCCCAATTTTTGCTGTGAATCAAGCGTACTGCTACTGGCTTCTTTAGTTTATTGCTGATTGGGTGAAATTACTGTGGCAGTGTCTGTACATTCTGTTGTGAAAGATACCACTGATCAAGTAAAATTGCTCGAAATATGTTTGACAAAATGTCTAAGACATGAGCTTCTCTCACATGTGATGGTTTTGAGTTTCCTGGTTGCTGAATGTATCAGTAATTTTTTTTATTTTTTTTTTTACTTTTAAGTTTTAGGGGTGGGGTGTTGTTCAAATATGCTTTCTGGGTCTGTGTGTGATTTCTTAATATTTGAAATCAAGGGTGTGAAACTCCAGAGTTTACGTAAACTCGTGGCTGTTCTGTAAACTTGACTTGTAGACTTCTAAGAGTTTACCTAATATAAAAGTAATATTAGAATACCTAACATATGCTGTTATATTAGAAATCAAGTAATATTTTTTTATTATGCTTCCTTGATTATTTCTGTTTGTGTCTTGATTGTTATCTGTAGTTTGTTTGTTGCTTAATTTCAGATTCCTATTACTTTCTCGATTGTTATAACTTATAATTTGATTGTTGCTTAATTTCAGATTCTCATTTGTATGTGAATATCCTTCCTTCATTCTTTGATTCTTTCTGTTAGTTGCTTACTTCTTTTCTTTTTGTCACAATGCCCCTGAAATTTGAATTGTTATAATTTGTGTTGTGACTATGCCCGAGTGTCCCTGACTTCTGAACTTTGAATGAATTGTGACTATAATAGGAATTTGAAATAGCATTTGAAATCTGAATTCTGACTATGTTGACTCCTCAAAGTATAAAGATGTTAGGTTGTAAATTATTTTCAATTTTTTTATTGTCGTCAGAGTCATGTGGGTCAACTACGGATTCACTGAGTCGACTCCTAACCCAGTATCCTGACTGAGTCATTGACCCATCCCGAGTTAGATAACACAACTATATGTTTGCAATTTAAAAAATCTTGAGAAAATCATGTCTACAAATGTTAATTTGTGATGAAGATAATAACATTTTTATTTTTAACTTTAAATTTTAAAGACACAAATACTCTGACATTGCCGGGTTAAGACACTAGTATAAGCTACAATGACCCCGAATACACCATACAAGATGGCAAGTAGATCTGAACAAAAATATGGACCCAAAAACAATTTGATGAAAATGCAATGTAAAACCGTGTGACCTTTTGGTCATGACATCACTAACTGTGTGTTTGGCCTATAGGAGATTTAACAAGGTAATTCAATTTTTTAATGAATTTGAAATACTCTGAGGTGAAATGCGTCATTTGGGTTGAAAAGTTAAAGAGAAATTGAAATGTTAGAATTTTTACAAGGTATTTTAAATACTTAAAATAATAGAATTTGAAATTCTTTTTTTCTGTATACTTGCTCCGCTCCGCTCGCAATTCTCACTCTCGCTCTGGTCGTGACCCTCACTCTCTTTTTCGCTTTCTCTCTCTCTCCGCACGCTCTCTTTCTTGCTGTGGTTCCAGGTTCGTCTCTCATTTCTTAAATCCAGGGTTTTGTTTTTTATTCGTTGATTTGTGTTTCGTTTTCTATTTTCATTGTTTGATTTCACTGATTATGATGTTTTAATAGGAAAATCACTCATTCACAACGAACACTAATCCCATTTAGTTTATTCTCAGATTGCTTTGGATTCTCCTTCAATTTTTTTCTTTATGATTCTTACTCAGAGCAACTCTAACACTGATTGTGTTGTTTGCTTTTTCTGAACAAACTAATAGATTCTTACTCTGTTTCTATTGTTCAAATTGTTGGTTAATTCATTTATATTTATAGATTTCCTGTGTTGTAAATCTAAGCCACATATTTTGTTCAAAGTTTTCATATTATTCAACATTTTGTGATAAGTTAAGATTTAAAATTTGTGATATGGCCTTTTTCGTTGTGAGGACTTGAGATATACTCATATACATTAATTAAGTTTAGAAGATAACTCTGAAATATTATCATTCCAATTACCAAAATTTTAAATGTTGAAGTTAATTCTCCAATATTTCAGCATTTCTAAGACACGTAAATATACTTTAAGTCAATACAAATGACACCTTATACAGCAGAGAGTGAGACAAAACAGAGAGATACAAAAATCAGGCTTGCTTGTTGCAGGCTTATAAGTGGTTTGCAGCTCCTAGTTGCTGGTCTGCCTGAATAGAGAGAGACTTAACCAAGAGAAACCAGAGAACTGTGAGATTGGAAGTGAGGCAGAGAGAGATGATGGTTGAATTGTAGGAGCCTTCACTGGAATGGAGATGGAATTGCAAGAGAGATTGAAGGCTGAAGCAATGCTTGGATGTTGTGAATCAGATGGAAATTGCAAGAGAGAAGAGAACTAAGGTGCCCTAATGTTTTCTGTCTAAATGCACCTCAGAATGGCTCCAAACATGTGTTGTTTTTGGGTGAGATGTTTTGCCCTGAGTGAACTCGTCAATTCAGTATTCACCCCTGAAATTGTGAGCGATTTCACATGAGCTCACATGAGTTTTCCCATGCCCACCCAGAAATGAGTTTGCTTGCTAGTTGAACAGATTTATGGCTTCAAAGTTCAAACTCATATTGTCATCTGATTCTATTAGTTCATTCACAAGTTTAACAACCATGTTTGAAACCCATTTTTTCTCCATTTTGGTGATGATTTTCTTAATTATGTATAGCTTTTTGCTAGGTAATTTACTGAATGCTTATGGTTGATGCAAAATCAAAGTGTTAATGTGTTATAAAAATCTTTCTACATAGTTTTTTTGGTTGATGCAATGCAGTATTTTAATTCTCAGATGGTGATGCTGAATTCCTTTCCATGTTATCTTTCCTCACGGGATGGTAATTATTGGGAAATCTAGTTCTAAATAGCTTCTTTAATTCATTTGAATTTAACAGTATTAATACTCTTTGTAGCAACTGCTGATTGTTGCAGGGTTGGTTTCGTTTTTGTTTTCCTCTCATGTTACTTTTGTGTTTTCTCTTTTATTACTCTTTTTTCTGTTCATTGTCCAATAATTGTTCTAGCTATTAAATAAGTTGTTAAAACATGAAACATGCATTTCTTCTTCAAGAAAGTAATGAATTTAGTATGCGTGTACACTCTTTTATATCATCTGACTGATATCAGAGATAGCAATTCAGGAATATTACTTTTGCTGCTTATCTTCCAGTTTTTATGTTGTTGGATTATGATGTTTTATCTATTTGTTTACTTTATTTTTATGCTGGGGGTAGAGAGGGGATTTAATGTTATACATTCATAATATCATTATATTAAAATTGTAACAAATGAAGAATAATAAAATGGAATCAGTTCTGTTTTAATAAATGCCAAACATAAGAATTCATTTCCAAATCCATTTGAATCCTATTTCTTACAATGGGTACAAAACATGGGATTTGATTTCCAAATTATTTCAGTTCATTTCCATTATGTGGTTTTAAATCACATCATTTTGCATTTTAAAGTTTCCTAATATGTCCTAATGGTTATAGTTATGGAGGAGCAATTCATACTTAGAGTTCCACCTAATGTGGCGGAGCGGATAGAGCGTCTTCTGAATGAAAACAATGCTTCTTCATCTGAAGACAAGTCATTAGATTTGTCATTTAATGAGGATGGAAGAAGTGGTACATTTATGATTGGGAATGAACACTTCCCAGCTTCCCTATTGGATCTTCCATGCGTTGTTGAATCCTATAAGACTTATGATGATAACTCTTTGATTAAGTCTGCTGATATTGGTCAGGTCAGTTATCTCCATTATTCAAATAATTCATTCATTCTTAATCATACTCTTCGATTCATATAACTAACTCTCTATCTAACTGCTTACTGAGTCCAACTAACAGATGATTATGGTGAGGGAATCTGGTGATGCTGCTCCAGATGTAATTGAATACAGACATGGCCTCACTCCACCCATGAGAGATGCTCGCAAGCGTAGATTTCGTAGGGAGCCTGATCTTAATGTATACTTTTCATTCACATAACATGGACATTAACATGCCTCTCTGCCTGTATATATGTGCTCTCATAATAACCTCTCTTTTTTTTTTTTTTCCATTTTTCATTTTGCAGCCCGAGCTTGTCTCCCGTGTTGAGAAAGATCTTCTCAAAATCATGGCTGGAGGAACAGCTGACAATCTTGATATCCTTACATCTTTGTTTGTGTCAAACAGCAATTTGATGAAATTTTCAATCCTTAAATACAAATCTATGACTCTACTTTGATTTTTTCTTTTTAAATTGAGTAGTTATTGAGATCATTTCTGTTGCTTATTTCTTTCCCTTCTTTGACTTATTCCTCTCCTCACTTATAGTCTCTATTTACATCAATGACAATAAGCTAGCTTGTTGCCTACTTGATGGTTGAAACAAGCTTAACTTTGGTTATTTCCTTGACTGAGATTCACATATAGAAGCAGCTGAGCCAGAAGAAGGGGATGAGAATGCCCGAGGTGCTAATAAAAAAACTGCACCTAAGCCTGCACCAAAACATGATGTTCCAGAGAATCTTACGAATGCAGGGGAACCTGACAGGAGTGATTCTGAGGAATCTGATGACTCTGTCTGACCGAAATCAACATCAAAAGAAAAATCTTAATATCACAATGATGAAATGAAAGCTGTATAGTATAACTTTTGCAGTTAAATTAGAATTCCATCCACCCTTAAAATCACCTACAGTAGTAGATTTTTCATTGTAGGTGATCTGAGTACTGTTCTGTATATTTTACAGAAATTGTGCTTTTTCTTGCTAACTGTTTTGTGCTATACTTGTTTGATTATTAACCTTTGAGGTCCTAATTTCCCCCTGGATATGAGTAACAGAATAAGGGTATTGCATTGATAGTGTAACAAAGTTTTACACTATCAGATAATT
Organism: Amphicarpaea edgeworthii; assembly: GCA_014843725.1. Lineage (NCBI taxonomy): Eukaryota > Viridiplantae > Streptophyta > Magnoliopsida > Fabales > Fabaceae > Amphicarpaea > Amphicarpaea edgeworthii. The sequence goes on from CM026324.1 coordinate 15,416,828, forward strand.
ACAATCCTCTATTTATGATAAATTAGTTGACTTTTATACAATTATTTTAAAAGTCATATAAATGGAGGGTTATAAAATTTTGTTACACTATCACTGTACAACCCTTGTTCTCTATGAGTAAGAGGGTAAGCATGTGTTTTTTGAAGCCATGTTTGTTTTCCTTATCAGAGGCAGCATGGAGGATGTGAAATTGGATGCTTTATAGGTTGCTTAATTTATTTTTGATGTGTTATGCCGTTTTGGTTAGAGACCTACAATTATTAACCCTCTCTCTTTTTGGTATCGAATATAAGAAAACAAAATGTCATTTATGTTAATTTAATTAATGAAGTTATTCTCCTAAGCATTTAATGTAAATTGTATTTTTTGTAAGTCTTTCTTGATATTGAATTTCAATGAAGGGTAGTCTAGAAAAAAACAATTCTCTTTTAAATAATAACATTAGTAAAATTAAGTAAAGTAAATTAACTTGCTTAATTAATGTATAATGGTTTTTTTTCCCTTATATTTAAGTTTGGAGAGCATATAACTCAACCATAGTTTTGAATCAATTTCAGATCGTAATTGAAAATGTGTGTAATAAAATATACAGTGGGTTATAGATACCTCTGGTATCTGACCTAACACTAATAACAGAAAAAAAGTGCAGTACGAAGTTGTAAAATATGTATGTGGATAAAGTGAAGTAGAAATGACATTATACTCACTACTCAGAAATTGACTACAATGGCAATGGTTTCTCGAAGGCCCAATATTCAGCTAAAGCTATTAATTTCTGTAACTAGCTACCTAGAGAATATAAACTACACTGTCCCCAAATACCCATACAAGATGGCACGTAAATCTGAACAAAAAGTATAGACCAAAAAAACAATGTAAAATCACGTGACCTTTTGGTCATGACAACACCAGAGCAAAAAATACACTAATAGAAGATGTCAAATACTGAAGTGTGGACACTTGCAGGTTCAAACTAGCTCCAATTGGACTTACAGGTCCAAGTCCAAATGCTGTAGAAGATGAACTCCTTCCACCAATGCTTGAGTTTGCACTGTTGTAAAAAAATCAGTGACCATATCAGATTTGAAAAACATAACAAATATGAGAAATGCTAGCAACATTTTTTTTTTGACATTTCTCATGTGATTGGTTGAATTGAATTTCATTGGAAATTATCAGTTTTGATGGCTCTCAAGTATCATTTAAGGAATTACTCTCGGCATATATATTTGATGGCATATATATTTGATGAAGACAATAATACGAGAAATGTCAGAGATACTTTTTCTAATACTCTTCTTGTTATTGGTTGAAATTTATTTAAAATCATTAGTTTTGATAGGTTTCACTATCATTTAAGATTCTCTCAACATGTATTATTGATATACATATAGTCATGTTCTTACCTTCCAGCATATATACAGGACCCATAACCTGCAATGGACAGCAAAATTTCCATCATTAATTGCTTAACTCTTCTAAAATTCCTCAACAGAGGGCATGCTGATACTCTCAAGTAAACATAAAAGAATGAAATAAAAGCTTGCAATGTCTGACACATTGGCTGTTTTACTAGATAAATCCTTAAAAGAGTCCATCACTAGTTTTCTACCCCTTTTGGCCATTTATACTAGATAGGATAGCAGATTATAGGATCCAAGGTTATCAATGCCAGGTTGCAATAAGAAGAAAATTCTAAGAGCACAAGATTATATACATATCCAAAACCGCAATTGAGGCCACAACGTCAAGGACTTTGTGTTCTCCAAAAGCGAATTGTTTATGCATTTGTGGCTGCATTTGCCAACAATGTTAAGGCTTTTTAGGACTGCAACCACAACAACAACAACCGCAATTTAAAACATTGGTTATAGTTTGACATTGATAGTATGAAGAGTGCTAGTGATACTCTTTCTGACATTCTCTTTCTGGCACTCTCTTACTAGCATTCTCTTTTTGGTGAGAATGGTTTAAATAAAAAAAATATAATCATTAAATGATATATGAGATTCATCAAAATTAGTGATTTCTAATAAATTTAAACCAGGAAGAGTCTTTGAAAGAGAGTGCCAGAGAGACTCTCGCTAGCCCTCTCTTGACGGTATAAAGAAATGACTTGAAGTGTTACAAAAATAACATGTAAGAAGATTGGAAACAAAACAGAATACAAGGAGGCACATGGACTTACTAGGATCCTCAGTAGTTGTTGCAGCTGTACCATCAAAGTCACATGTTCCACCAGCATTATGCATTTTCTGATAATAATCATTATAAGCATAAGAGGCATGGCTCTTCACATTATTGGGGGAAAAGCAAGCTCTCCCAGGCTGAATAGCTACACAGTTAGCTTGGCCTTGTCCACAGGCCCAGCTCAATCCATCTTGCAATTTATCACTATCTGCATCATCCTTAGCCACACAAAATGATCCTAGAGAGTTTCCATGACTCATGTTTGAAGCACTAAAACTCAAGGAATAAACACTACTTCCATTAGCATAAAAAACACCCCAATTCCTTTCTGATATAGGACCTTTCCTCTTATCTTCATTGAATAGTTCATATAGGTAGGTATTGATTGCTATCTTGGGTTGACTAGGTGGACCTGAACCATTGAGTACTCTCATAACCAAGTTATTATTGTAGGTCTCAGCATTCTTTGAAGTAGCATCTGGCTCATTTTCTCCACCAAAACTCGGCCAACCGGTTTCTGTGACGACAATAGGTATGTCATTGAAATTCAAGGCTTCTATGGCATAGTAAGTAGCATCCACCATAGCCTCAAACATGCTATTGTAGTGGAAGAGTGTGTTAGGGTCAACAATTTGCTTCACTTGAGAAAGGGGTTGGAATAGAGCATATTCAATAGGGAAAATGCCATCTCCTTTGGTGTATCCATAGTAAGGGTAAGCATTTAGCATGTAAGAGGAGTTTGTGTTCTTCAAAAACTGAAGTAGTTGGTAGATTGTGGAGTTCCATGAGGAGTTGAAGGCAGCCGTGGAAGGAGGAAAAGGCCTAGAGACGATGTCCATCGACATTGGCGATGAAACCTTGACGCGGAAGTTAAGGTTTGAAGCAACAAGTGCTTTGTGGAGATGGTTCATGGCAGGGACAAGAACGGGTGCAACATTTGGGACTGAGGTGAGGACCTCACTGCCAACTGATATTGCTGTGATGTTGGTGGATGGCATGTATGCAGCCACATTCTTGCTGATCCATGCTGCTGCAGCTGTTGCAGATTCTCCAATTCCTCGTATCTCTTCATCTGTGACACCAACAATCACTTCAATGCCGGTGTTTGAAAGGGCTTGTAGCATGTGCTCGTTAGGATTGTACAGACGAATGTGTTTGATTTGATGTGCTTTTAGGATAGCAACCATGTTTGAAGCAGATGGAAGATCAGTGACATCAGTGCCAATGTTTACCCCCACAAATGCACCTACATTGAAAAAATGTGATGCTTCATCAACTGAAAACATATGATACGCATTCAGGTATGTTTTCCCTGTATTTGCATTTGCTGATTGCTTCTACGAAGAAATGCTAGTGACACTCTATTTGTCACTCTCCTTTGGACACTCTCATCGTGATTGGTTGGTTAAAATTTAATTAAAATCATTAATTTTAATGAATTTTACATATCATGTTAGGATGTTCTTTCTTAATTTAATTTAATTGATACTTATCAAAATTGATAATTTCTAATAAATTTCAACTAAGTAAAGTATCGGAAAGAGAATGTTAGAGAAAGTGTCCCACAACACTCCTCTTGCTTCTACTTACCGAGCAAACAAAAGTACCATGCATGATGCACATATATTGTCAACATTTATGTAAGAAAAGCAAGGGTTTCAACTTAAAATCCTTGGTTCTAACTATCAAGAAGTTTTAAAAAATCGGTCCACCACACGATTTTGGCCACAATGTAAAGATTTTTGGTGCCTCCAAGACCACATTGTGTCTGCAATTTTTCGCAATATCAAGAAATGCGAAAAAATCGCAAATGCTACCCCAATTTAAAACCTTGAACTGATTCAGATGGTTTAATAGAAGAACATGCAATGCAAACCAAAACATAGAAAAATTGAAATTGTGATTTACCAGCTGCATTGCTCACTGTGGCAACAATGAGGAACAAAACACTTGAGAGCCACCTTTTAAGCTTCATATCCCTTCCTTCCAGTATTGCTCCCAGGCAAAGCCTTAATTAACTATGAAGGCTTCAGCATCAAAAGAAACCACATCTTTAACAGCTAAAATTGGCAACTAACAAGTATATTACAACATCTGTAGTATAAATGAGAACACAAATATTTGTAATGAAAAAAACTCAAATGCATATATGTTTGTAACTATGGTTATATGTATCTTACTACGAGTCTTTGTGCTCAGATTCAGAGCTAGAAGTGTTTTTTTAGAGCTTCTTTCGAAAACACTTTTGGCTTACATCTATTAATTTACAAGACAATTATAACTCTCTATTTATATGACTTTCGAAATAATTTATAATTATAAACAAAAGGGTTGTGATTGTATGTATCTGTGTAAAACTTTGTTACATTGTGAGTCCAATGTCTTTATTCTCTTTCTTATTTTCGTTGCCTTTTCATTTAGAAAAAATCAAAACATGGATGCATATGGTAGGTGAATAGTAAATACCTCATCTAGCTTGTGAAAAAGTGGCAATGGCTAAGTTTGCTTCACTTGATCACAGTTTTTGAGTTGTTAATGCCCTTTTTGTTTTCCTTTCAACACTTTGTTTGAGAATTGAGACTTTTTATGCCATACCTGCCTTTATCACTGATTTTCCTTCCAACCTCAAAAGTCATTCATTTTCTTCTATTCTTTTCTCTCATAAATCAGTCACAACAAGTCACAGTGTTCATACCAAAACTAAAAAGGAGCCGAAAGGTCAATTTGACGCGTTAGTGCATTACTATATTATTATTACCACTGTATACTACAATTCAGTTGAATGAGTAGAATTTGAAAAGCTATATATTCAGTTAATCAACTTTTTTTTTTTCCAAAAAAAATATAATATCTTTACACAAACTTTATATAATATATTTTTATAACTTTATTATGACATTTTTGTGAAATTACATAAACTTTTCTTCTGGGCACAACTACAATCTCTTTCATTGTTGAAAAACATACACTAATACTCTTAATATATTACATTTTTTATTAGTTCACTCGTTACTTTGGACAAAAATATCAAAAATGTTACAAACGAGTGAACTAATAAAAAGTATATTTATTATGAAAATCACATGAGAATACAACAAAAAATAATGTTTAATATTTTTTTTTCTACTTTTTGTTCTTTAACTATTTTCTTTTAACATTTGTCAATGTTAAAAATAAGAAAAAAAGGTATATATAGTTTCACAAATCTCATATTATTTACTCTAAAAATAATCATGCATAATAGAAGTTACAATTAAAAACTAAAAACTATCCCAAAATCACGTTGGTGTGACACTGTCGTGTTCTTGGAATGGAAGAAAGAGTAAACTAAACAAATCCAAATTCAAAAGCCCGACAGGACAAGAAAATTTGGGGCCATTTCAAGAACCGAGGAGCGCTGAAAAATGACCCCTCCTTGGTTGTAAAGTGCTCCCACACTGTTCCCTATCAAGGTATCAAATGTCAAAAAAGTGATTTTAATTCTTCTTCTTTCTTCTTTCCCTTTTCACATTGAGTGGTTTACTAATAAGCGACAATGCGTAATACCTGCTACTAGATTCGGTTATGCCTCCCTCATATTTCAAATTAGTTATAGGATGTGTTTGGGATAATGAAAAAAAAAGGATTATTTTAATAATTGATTATAATTAGTTTTTACATAGAAAAAATAAAACTGGTGAAAAATAATGATAAACTACAAATTTTTATATAATATAAAACGAGTTTATCAAGTTGTTGATCTGATTGGTTACTTTACTAAGTTTCCTTACTTTTTAGTATTTAAAAAAAAAAAAAATTATTTTTTCAATATTTTAAAATATTACACTTTTTTATTTTTTTTAAATATATCATTTTTTTTAAAAAAAAAACTCTAAAAAATTAACTTGCTTATTCATATTTTTCAAAATTTTAATTTTTTTCAACTTTTTCATGATAATACTCTTACTTATTCATATTTAAAAAAAAAATCATTTTTTTTCAAAATTTTAAGTCATTATTCTGGCTTTTTTTTTATATTTTTTAAAATTTTAATTTTTTATCAACTTTTTCATGACATTATTCTTGTTTTTTTTATATTTTTAAAAATTTCATACTTTTTCAATATTTTAAGACATTTCTCTTTGTTTTTCCTTTTTTTAAAAATCTTTTTAGAAATTTAACTTGTTTTTTCATATTTTTTATTTTTAAAACTTTATTAAGATATTACTCTTACCTTTTCATATTTTTTAAAATTTTCATTGATGAAAACCTTAATATTTAGGGTTTCATTTATAAATTTAGTATTTAATTAATAAAACCTTAAAATAATTAGAGTTTCATATTCAAAATCTTAAATAATTTGGGTTTCATTTATGAAACTTAAATATTTAGGGTTTCGATTAATGATTTCATTTATGAAACACTAAATATTTAAGGTTTTAATTTATAGTTTTGTTTATACAGCCCTAAATATTTAGGATTTCATTATGAAACCTTAATTAAGTAAAATTTCATTTAAGAAACCACAAACAATTAGGGATTTATTTAAGAAACCCTAAATGTTATGAGTTTTAATTTAATGTTTCATTTATGAAATCTTAAATATTTAAGGTTAAATTTTGGGTTTTATTTATGAAACCCTTAATATTTAGGGTTTTGATTTATGGATTCATTTATGAAACCCTAAATATTTAGGGAGAATTTCATGATTTCATTAATAAAAACATAAATATTTAGATTGATTTTTAGGTTTTCATTTATGAAATCCTAAATATTTATGGTTTTAATTTAGAGTGAAGCTTAAGGTTTCATTACTAAAACCCTAAATATTTTTGTCTTTTCATATTTTTTCAAATTTCAAGACATTTGATGTGTTGTAGTTCATACTACATTTTCATTGTATTCAATTTAGTTTTGTTTATACATTTTCGCATTTAGGATTTAGTTTAAGATAATTTTTCTTTCTTTTTTGTATTTTTTTGGATTTGGTTGTACTTTGGGTGTTATTGTGTTTTAGGTACGAATTTGAGAGTCCAATGACACTTTTCATTGCCTAAATTACACTTTTGAAACTTGCATTTATCCTTTAAAGAATCACAACCGTGAGGCAAAGTTCAACCCTATGCTGTGGCACAAAAATTCCAAGTGATGTGCTTGAGATAGCAACAATCACGATTGTGAACCATATCTCACAACCGTGATTGGCGTTGGAGGATTTATTTTGGACGAGATAACACGAGTCACAACCATGAGATACGAATCATGGCTGTGATGCGTGACTGATTTAAATTTTTAGTATTTCTTTATGATTTTTTATTTGTAATTGGGCTTGAACCTTTTAGCACATTGTCTTTAAATACCCTTTTGAACTTTAGAATAGGGTTCTGCATTTATTTTACGTTTGATGGCTACGAAGAGAGCTAGAATTCTGATCATTTTCTTCTCCTTTGGTTGGTCATCTTTTTCTTCTTTAATTTCTAATTTGGATTTCATGGCTACTTGCAAGTAGTCTCTTTTATTTATGGGATTGGGCATAGCCCTATGAAGTTTGAATAAATTTATTTCTATAATCCTTGTATTGTTCTTATTCTCTTTCGATTTCTTCTTATTTCTTTTTATGAGTTAAATGAATTGGCCAGTGTTTTGGAATGTACCGAGAGGTGAACCTATAATTTCTGAACCATAGGAAGAGACTTAGGTGTAAAATCACGAAAGTAGATTGAACCCTAAGAGGATCAAACCAATTAACATAAAACATAATGTGTCTAATTGAACATAGCCACCACGATAGTAGGGGTCAATTTGATTAAATACCTTTTCGTGTCTTGAAAGGGAATGAAGAGCACTTTAGGTTTATTCGCCTTTAATAGAAACTTGCAAAAACACATAGGTAATTGATTTATTTTTGTTCATTGTCACAATGAACCTCAATCCTGAAAATTATTATAAATTTATTTTCATTTGTTTTAATTACTTTCCTTTATTAATTTAAATTTCAAATATTGAGTTTCCTAAATTGAATTCTTATTTAAATTTTGAATCTTGTCATTTTAATTTTGTTTAATTAGTAATAATTACTTTGCTAAACGTATGGTCCCTGATGAGAGAATGATTTATTACTTTTATTACTTTACGACACCGTACACTTGCAGTTATTATCTATCAACATTTCATTTGCTTTGTAATATTTTTTAAATTTTCATTAATTTTCAACTCTTTCAAGACATTACTCTAACTTTTTCATGTAATTTTTTTAATTTTTAATTTCTTTCAATTTTTAAGACATTATTCTTAGTGTTTAAAATTTACAAAAAAAATCATTTTTTTTTCAAAATTTTTCAAGACATTACTCTTGCCTTTTCAATTCTTTTTTTTTTTTTAATATTTAAAGACAATAGACTTGGATTTTCATATTTTTTAAATTTTTTCATATATTTCAAATTTTCTGTACATTTGTCTTGCTTTTTCATATTTTTCAATTTTTTTAACCTTTTCACAATATTATACTTGTTTTTCGATATTTTTCAAAATTTTAATTTTTTCAACTTGTTCAAGACATTATTCTTGGTTTTTCATATATTTTTTTAAAATTTCTCTAGAAATTTAACTTGCTTTTTCATATTTTTCATTTTTTAAAAACTATTTTAAGACATTACCCTTGCCTTTTCATATTTTTAAAAATTTTCATTGATGAAACCTTTAATCTTGAGGGTTTCATTTATAAATTTAATGTTTTAATTAATAAAACCTTAAAATAAGTAGAGTTTCATATTCGGAACCTTAAATAATTTGGTTTTCATTTATAAAACCTAAATAATTAGGATTTCGATTAATGATTTTATTTATGAAACACTAAATATTTAGGATTTTAATTTAGGGTCTCAATTTGGGGTTTCGTTAAGGAAACCTTAAATAAGTAAGGTTTCATTTAAGAAACCCTACACAATTAGGGATTCATTAAAGAAATCCTAAATAATTTGGGTTTCATTTATAAAACCCTAAATATTTAACGTTTCATTAATGGAACCCTAAATAGTTGAGATTACATTAATCAAACGTTTAATATTTATGATTTTAATTTAGGATTAAGGTTTCATTAATGAAACCCTAAATAATTAGAATGTAGAGTTTCATTTAAGAAACCCTAAATGTTCTGGTCTTTCCAAACTTTTTCAAAGTTTCAAGAAATTTGATTTGCTTTTTAATATGTTTTAAATTTTCATTAATTTTCAACTCTTTCAAGATATTACTCTAGCTTTATCATGTAACTTTTTCAAATTTTTAAAAATTTTCATTTTTCTTTCAAGACATTACACTTTCTTTTTCAAATTTTTAACAATTTTCATTTTTGTTCAAAATTTTCAAGACATTACTCTTACTTTTTCAATTTTAAACTCTAAATATATAAGAAACCTTAAATGTTCTTTTCTTTTCAAATTTTCTTGAAATTTCATTTGCTTTTTTATATTTTTTAAATTTTCATTAATTTTTAACTCTTTCAAGACATTAACTCTAGCTTTTTCATGTAATTTTTTTTAATAATTTTAATTTATTTCATTTTTAAGATAGTTCTGTTGATTTTTGAAATTTTCATTTATTTGCAAGACATTATACTTTCTTTTTCAATTTTTTAAAAATTTTCAAATTTTCATCTTTTTCATTATATTACTCTTGATTTTGGAATTTTTTTAAAATTTTTATTTTTTTCAATATTTATAATAAGCTTCCAATTGATGATGTTCTATGTTCGAAAGGGAAAATTCTCATTTCAATATGTAGTCTTTGTGGAACGAATGCTGAGACAGCTGACCATTTATTTCTACACTACTCATTTGCAAAGGAAATTTGGAGATGGCTACAAGAAATTGCCCCCATTTCTCTAAATTTGTCTTTACTCTCTAGTATTTTGCTCTCTATTCTAAAACCAATCAGCCAACAGACCAGACAAGTATTGCATGCTGCAATCATTAATGTTGTATGGATAATTTGGAGAGGTCGTAATGGTCTAAAATTCCGTAATCAATTCATATCTACAAAGATGGCAATCTCACAAATTATTTGGCATACCTCACTCATGGGTTCTACCTTATCTAGTCATGGATCTCATAATCCTCTTAAAGTTGCTTTCCTTCATCAGTTTCAAATCAAAGCACGACCTACACTTGCATCGAGAATCTGCCCTATGATTTGGCTGCCCCCAATTACTGGATGGTTGAAATGTAACTCAGATGGTGCAGCCTTTGGCCACCCTAGATTTGCAGCTGTTGGTGCTATATTTAGAGATCACTTTGGTTGTTATATTGGTGGTTTCACTATGTACTTAGGGATCAAAACTCCACTTTTGTTGAAATGATGGCTATAATCGTTGCACTCAAATCAACCCATCTTCATGGCTAGAGTAGAATTTGGTTAAACTATGACTCCCAATTAACCATTGATGCATTTCAAAATCCTAGCTTAGTCCCTTGGCGACTTCGAAAACGTTGGCTACAAGCTTCAGCTTTAGATATTCAACATAGAGTTACTCACATATTTAGGGATGGCAACTGTTGTGCTAATCTTTTGGCTAAGCATAGAGCCCATTCAAAATGTGATTTCATTTGGTTTAGTACACCACCTAGGTTTATTCTTAGAGAGTTTATGGTTAACCAATGTATGTAGGCTAATTTTAGATTTAGCTAATAGTTTCAAATTGTTGTATTTCTAAACTCTACATGGGTTTTGTCTAAACCCATTCCCACCTGTATACTTCATTTTACTTTTATTAATAATATTTACAGCTGTCTTTGCTTGTGATAGGGAGTCTAGGGGGTGCCAACCTAATTAGGATGCCCCAGGTCCTTCTCTTGAAGCTTTGATGGAGTGAGATTTCAACAAAAAGGCATTAGACTTGGATTTTCATTTTTTTTTTTAATTTTCATACTTTTCAAAATTTGTAGACATTTGTCTTACTTTTTTATATTTTTCAAAATTTTAATTTTTTTTCAACTTTTTTAAGATATTAGACTTGCTTTTCCATATTTTTTAAAATTTTAATTTTTTTCAACTTTTTCCAAACATTATCTTGGTTTTTCATATATTTTTTTAAAAAAATTTTCATTTCATTTAAATCTCTCTAGAAATTTAACTTGCTTTTTCCATTTTTCCATTTTGTTTTTTTTTTTTAACTTTTATTAGACATTACCTTTGCCTTTTCATAATTATGGTTTTACTTTAATGTGAAACTTATGGTTTTATTAATGAAATCCTAAATAATTAGGATTTAGGGTTTCATAGATGAAACCTTAAATATTCTTGTCTTTTTATATTTTTTTCAAACTTTCAAGACATTTCATTTTCTTTGTAATAATTTTTAAAATTTTCATTAATTTTCAACTCTTTCAAGACATTGCTCTAGCTTTTTTATGTAATTTTTTTAACTTTTCATTTTTCTTCCCATTTCTAAGACATTCTTCATGATTTTAAAAATTTTCAATTTTTTCAAGACATTACTCTTGCTTTTTCCTATTTTTTTAAAATTTTTATTTTTTAAAATCTATCTATAAATTTAGTTTTCTTTGTCTTTTTTTTAAAAAAAAAATTTAAGACATTACCCTTGCCTTTTCATATTTTATAAAAATTTCATTGATGAAACATTTAATATTTAGGATTTAATTAGTAAAACCTTCAAATAATTTGAGTTTCATATTCAAAACCTTAAATAATTTGGGTTTCATTTATGAAACCTAAATGTTTAGGGTATCGATTAATGGTTTCATTTATGAAACACTAAATATTTAGAATTTTAATTTAAGGTTTTGTTTATACAACCCTAAATAATTAGGGATTCATTTAAGAAACCCAAAATAATTAGGGTTTCATTTAAGAAACCCTAAATATTACGAGTTTCAATTTAATATTTCATTTATGAAATCTTAAATATTTAGGGAGAATTTCATGGTTTGATTAATCTAAACATAAATTTTTAGGTTGAGTTTAAGGTTTTCATTCATTAAACCTTAAATATTTAACATTTCATTAATAAAACCTTAAATAGTTGAGGCTATGATTATCAAACTTTTAATATTTATGGTTTTAATTTAGGATAAAGCTTAAGGTTTCATTAATGAAACCCTAAATAATTAGGGTTTAGGATTTCATATATAAAACCTTAAAAAGTAAGGGTTTCATTTAATAAACCCTAAATATTCTTGTCTTTTTATATTTTTCAAATTTTCAAGACATTTCATTTTCATTGAAATATTTTTTTAATTTTTATTAATTTTCAACTCTTTCAAGACATTATTCTAGTTTTTTCATGTAATTTTTTTAATTTTTAATTTCTTTCCTTTTGAAGACATTCCTCTTTATTTTTCAAATTTTCAAAATATTTCATTTTTTTTTCAAGACATTAGACTTTCTTTTACAAATTTATAAAAAAAATTATTTTTTTTCAACTTTTTCAATATATTACTCTTGATTTTTCAAATTTGTCAAATATTTTTATTTTTTTCAATATTTAAAGGCATTAGACTTGGATTTTCATATTTTTCAAATTTTCTAGACTTTTGTCTTGCTTTTTCATATTTTTCAAAAATTTATTTTTTTTCAAATTTTTGAAGACATCTCTTACTTTTTTAATTTTTTTTTTTAATTTTCATTTTTGTAAAATCGTTGAAGAAATTTAACTTGCTTTTTCATATTTTTCATTTTTTAAAACTTTTTTAAGACATTACCCTTGCCTTTTCATATTTTTAAAAATTTCATTAATGAAACATTTAATATTTAGGGGTTAATTAATAAAACCTTAAAATAATTAGCGTTTCATATTCAAAACCTTAAATAATATGGGTTTCATGTATGAAACCTAAATATGTAGGGTTTCGATTAATGGTTTAATTTATAAAATACTAAATATTATGGGTATTAATTTAGGATTTTATTTATACAACCTTAAATATTTAGGGTTTCAATTTAAGGTTTCATTAATGAAACACTAAATAATTAAGGTTTCATTTAAGAAATCATAAATAATTAGGGATTCATTTAAGAAACCCTAAATAATCAGGGTTTCATTTAAGAAACCCTAAATACTGTGGGTTTCAATTTAATGTTTCGTTTATGAAACCTTAAATATTTAGAGTTAAATTTTGGATTCCACATATGAAGCCCTTAATATTTAGGGTTTTTATTTATAGATTATTTATAAAACTGTAAATATTTAGGGAGAATTTCATGATTCCATTAATCAAAACATAAATATTTAGGTTGAGTTTTAAGGTTTCATTCATGAAACACTAAATATTTAGCATTTCATTAATAAAATGCAAAATAATTTGGGTTTAGGGTTTCATTTAAGAAACCTTGGATATTCTTGTCTTTTCATATATTTTCAAATTTTCAAAACATTTTATTTGCTTTTTAATATTTTTAAATTTTCATTAATTTTCAACTCTTTCAAGATATTACTCAAGGTCTTTCATGTAATCTTTTGAATTTTTAATTTCTTTCCATTCTTAAGACATTTCCTTTGATTTTTCAAATTTTTAAAAATATTTCATTTTTTTTTCAAGACATTACACTTTCTTTTTTAAATTTTCATTTTTTGGAACTTTTTCAAGACATTACTCTTGCTTTTACAATATATTTTTTTTCAATATTTAAAGACATTAGACTTGGATTTTCATATTTTCTTTGTAAAATTTTCATATTTTTCCAATTTTCTAGACATTTGTCTTGTTTTTTTCATATTTGTTCAACTTTTTCAACATATTAGACTTGCTTTTCCTTATTTTTAAAAATTTTAATTTTTTTCATCTTTTTGAAGACATTAATCTTGATTTTTAATTTTTTAAAATCTCTCTAGAAATTTAACTTGCTTTTTCATATTTTTTTTAACTTTTTTAAGACTAACCTTGCTTTTTCATATTTTCCATAATTTTCATTGATGAAGCATTTAATATTTAGGGTTTAATTAATAAAACCTTAAAATAATTAGAGTTTCATATTCAAAATCTTAAATAAGTTGGGTTTCATTTATAAAACCTAAAAACCTAAAGGTTTCAATTAAGAAACCCTAAATAATTAAGATTTCATTTAAGAAACTATAAACAATTAGAGATTCATTTAAGAAACCCTAAATAATTAGGGTTTCATTTAGGAAACCTTAAATACTACGGGTTTCAATTTAATGTTTCATTTATGAAACCCAAAATATTTGAGTTTTATTTATAAAACCCTTAATATTGGGGGTATTGATTTATGGATTCTTTTATGAATCCCTGAATATTTAGAGAGAATTTCATGGTTTGATTAATCAAAACATAAATATTTAGGTTGAGTTTTAGGTTTTCATTCATGAAGCCCTAAATATTTAGTGTTTCATTAATGAAACCTTAATTAGTTGAGGCTACGTTAATCAAACCTTTAATATTTATGGTTTTAATTTACAGTGAAGCTTATGGTTTCATTAATGAAACCCTAACTAATTAAGGTTGAGCGTTACATAAATAAAACCCTAAATATTTAGGGTTTCATTTAAGAACATTTAAGAAACCCAAAATATTTTTGTCTTTTCAAATTTTTTCAAATTTTCAAGACATTTCATTTGCCTTTTAGTATTTTTTAAATTTTAATTAATTTCCAACACTTTCAAGACATTACTCTAGCTTTAATATGTAATCTTTTAATTTTTAATTTCTTTCCATTTCTAAGACATTACTATTAATTTTTCAAATTTTTTTAAAAAAAATCATTTTTTTTCTAGACATTACACTTTCTTTTTCAAATTTTTAAAAATTTTAATTTTATCAACATTTTCAAGATATTACTCTTGCTTTTTAAATTTTTTATTTTTTTCAATATTTAAAGACATAGGCTTGGGTTTTCACATGTTTAAAAAAAAATCATATTTTTCAAATTTTCTAAACATTTGTCTTGCTTTTTCATATTTTTTCAAAATTTTAATTTTTTTTTCATATTTTTCAAGATATTAGACTTGCGTTTCAATATTTTTCAAAATTTAATTTTTTTTCATCTTTTTCATGACATTATTCTTATTTTTTTCATATTTTTTAAAAATTCTCTCAAGAAAATTAACTTGATTTTTCATTTTTTTTAAAACTTTTTTAAGACATTACCCTTGACCTTTCATATTTTTAAAAATTTTCATTGATGAAACCCTCAATATTTAGGGTTTCATTTACAAATTTAGTGTTTAATTAATAAAAACTTAAAATAATTAGAGTTTCATATTCGAAACCTTAAATAATTTGGGTTGTATTTATGAAACTTAAATATTTAGGGTTTTATTTATGAAACACTAAATATTTAAGGTTTCAATTAATGGTTTCATGTAGGTTTTGTAAATAAAACCCTAGAGTATTTATGAAACCTTAACTGATTTAAGATTCCATAAATAAGATTTATATTTTCATAAATGAAACCTTAAATAAGTTAAATGTAAGGTTTCATAAATAGGATTTAAGGTTTTGTAAATGAAACCTTAAAATATTTAGGATTTTGTAAATGAAACCCTTAATGATTTAGGGTTTTATAAATGAAACACTAAATGATTTAAGGTTTCGTAAATGAAACCTAAATGATTTAGGGTTACATATATATAAGATGTGGATTTTAATATATGAATCCTTAAATGATTCAAGGTTTCATAAATAAGATTTAGGCTTTGATAAATGAATCCCTAAATGATTTAGGAAGAAACCTTGAATAATGTAGGTTTCCTTTATAAAACCATAAGTACTATTTATGAAACCTTAAATCATACAAGGCATCATTTACAAAACCCTCAATTATCTAGGATTTCAATAATGAAACCCTAATTGCCAAATGAAATCATAAGTCCTAAATCATGAAATAAAATCCTAAAATTTGGTACATATGATCTATATTCTATGAACTTTCAATTCAACGGAGGATTTTGAGAAAAAAAATATTTATTTAAAAGTTATTAAATGGTGTAACACTTGATGTAAGTTACACTAGGTATAAATAAATCAAAAACTTAATTTGATACATATATAACAACAGAGATAATAATTACCAAAGTGTGTATTCATAATATACTTTATTTAAGTTTGACTTTCAATAAGTAGGTTAGCCCGGGAAAATATACCAATACAAATCAAGAGATCATAATATATAATTAGCCACACAAGCATACGATTTTATTTAGAAAATCATATCTTATATATTAATATAACAAACCCCATTGAAGGAAAGTTTTACACGTGTTATCACCACATTAAAAGTCAGCTTAAGAATATTATAGAAACTTACTATTTTAGGTAAGAATTAAAAGCTAATTAAACTTGAATTCAATATATATGAAAATATGGTTGATAAATGATTAAAATTAAAATCTTATATATTAAAATTTGGTTGATAAATGGTTAAAATTGAAATCTTATATATAAGTTAATTAAACTTGAATTTAATATATATTAAAATATGGTTGATAAACGATTAAAATTAAAATATAAGATATAATCTAATTAAACTTGAATTCAAAAAAAAATAAACTACCAACGTGTACATTATGAAATCAATCTTTAAAAAAAAAAATTACCAAAGTACATTATTCACTTGAAGAAAAGCAAAAGATTGACACTATTGGTGAAGGCTTCTCTTCCTCCAACAACTTCATTCATGTGTCAGACATAGTGGTTGTTCCCACTCTGCTAACTCCTCACACCCCTAGAGATAAAGCTAAAGCTGAGAAGATGCTATGTTGAATACAAAGCTGCTCAAGCATTGATAACTATAGCCAAGGCAGCAGCTCAGGCAATTAAAGAAGTAAAAATCTTAAAAGAGACTGCTAGACTGAGAGCTATGTTAGCTACTCAAGAAGAACAACGAAGACTTCATGATCTGGCTAAAGAGCAGAAGGCCAAGGAAGAAGACAACAGGCTCAGGGAGTTGGCCCTGAAGCAAGAGGCTGAGGCAGCTCAGGCTGTTGCACTTGCTGTTAAGCAAGCTGCAGACTTGGCTGAAAAGTCTATAGAATCCACATCAGCCCACGAGTGTATTGATCTAGTGACCACTTAGTCCAAGTCGAGCACTCCAATTGTAGCCATACCACTAAGTGCTGTAGCATAGTCAGACCCTCAACCTAACTTAGCTGCCCTTAAGTCTGCATTGGAATCCAAGCTGGGATCAAGAATATCTACTGAAGTTGCTGCTCAGGTCCAAGCTCAACTCGATGCCAAATTAGACGAGCATAGAGCTAGCATCATCAAGGAGATGGCAATTACATTCAACACCTCCATTGCTGTTATTCTTAATCCACGACTTGCTGCTACTCAAGCTCCACCATCGCCACATGAAGATCCTCCTACAACTACTGCTCCATCAGAAGCCAGAGAATCCTCAACCAAATAATCAACCCCACCTTCCAAACCTTGACTGTGATGGCAATTTTATACTCCATCCTCCACCTTTTTGCTTATGACAAAGGAGGAGAGAATTTTGGATGTATAAAATTTTACCAGACAATGCTTATGTTTCATCAATACAAATAATGATTGGTTCACTAGTTTTTTATTGTCTGCTATTATCTGCTCTGTTTATTTCATGCTTAATCTGTCTTATGCATATGCATGATAAACTCAAGGGGAGTTCATCATGTTAATAATTGCACATATTTATCTGACATGAAATTATTTACACTCTGATATATAAATGTCGATGATTTACTGTTTGTTAATCAAAATTATAACATAAATTGTCATCATAAAAAAGGGGGAGATTGTTAGAACCAAGACATTTGATGATGTTTAACCCCTAATACTTTGATAGATTTTGATGATAACAAATGTGATAATATTTGATCAACTAATGATTTCAAACTAAGTGTTTCAGGAAATCAGAGTGAGAACAAACAATGGTAAAATCACTCAAACTCTCACTTATGTCCTAACTATCTGATAACTTGTAATGATTAATCAAGCACTATAATTGCTTGTAATCAGACTAAAATAAGCCTTGAAATAGACCATGCATAGTTCATAAGATCAAACGGTATAGTCTTGGAAAGACTCATGCAAAGTCTAAAACCAGACCATACAGCAGTCTCGAGCAGACCAAGCCAACTGTGATAGAAACAAAACCTGCTCCTATCACATCAAGCACAGTTAAAGCTACCTCAACACTTTTATGTGAGACAACGGAAACAAGCCTTCTCCAACGTTCAAATCCATGAAGCTCACTATATAAGGAAGCTTCTATGCAATGAGAAGACGAATGAACAATAATGAAACCATTCAAAGCAATCTAAACAGCAAGCAAAGCACCTTGAGAAAAAGAAAAAGAAACACGAGCTAAGAGAAAAGAGAATACCCATCTTCTACAAGCTCATACAGATTCAACACTTTTTCTTATCCTCTCTTTGAGAGTTATTTGAATCTTATACATATTTGTATAGAAAGCCAAGAGTGGCTTAGTGATAAAAGAATACTTGGGAAGTATAATCTCAGGGGGAGATTCATACTAATAACCAAAAGTGGTTTAGAATACTTGTAGCCAGAAGTGGCAGTGAAGAGTACTTGTTTTGTAATCAGTTAATTATATTGGAACCCTTTAACAGTTGTTAAAGGAGAACTAGACGTAGCTCGGTTGAGTGAACTAGTATAAAAACAAGCTCTCATTTGTTGTCTTGTGATTACATATATTTAGCTTGCCTACTGTGCTCTTTTGGAAAGGCTTTCAAAACTTTGTCTTGCAAGGATATATTTGCTAATTTAAACTAACATATATCTAAGAAGGCAACTTCTGAACTAATAATATTTACGAAAAAATTTTACCCACTATTCAACCCCCCCCCCCCCCCCCCCCTCTCCTCCCCTCCCCCTTCTAGTGTGTTCTTTTAGTTGTACCTATAAACTTTACACATTTTGAGACATGCAAGCAATACAGGGAATAAAAGAAAGTAAGTTCAGAGATTATCTCCCTTTTTTTCTGTAATGAATAGTGCCTTCTTAAAGTAAAGAGTTGTTTATAGGTGTATATCCCTCAGCACGTGTAACAAATCATGTTTTGTTCTAACACAGACATCGTCTGGCTTGACATACACTATCTAGCCTTGCTCAGACATTGTCTGGCTTGATAAACATTGTCTAGCCTCACTCAGACATTGTCTAGCTTGACAAACACTGTCTGGTCCAGCTATCACATAGTTTGGTCCTAGTTCCATGCATGGTCTAGTCCAACACTTATGCATAGTTTGGTCCAAGACTTATATTATCTGGTCGTGAGACTTCACATTCTGTCCTAAGACTATTGCATGGTCTAGTCCAAGACTTTGCGTAGTTTGTTCCAAGACTATTGCATGGTTTGTTCTTAACTTAGTCCGATTAAAAGCAATTTGAATGCTTGATTCATTGTTAAAGCATTATCACACAAGTAAAGTAATAAAGTGAGATTGAAAGATTATACCATTGTCTGTGATCATTTTGATTCCCTGAAATTATTTAGTTTCAAATCATTAGTTGATCAATTATTATTACATTTGTTATATCAAAACCCTTTATAAGATTAGGGGTTAGACATCATCCAATGTCTTGGTTTTAACATTGTAAACTTTATTTTTTTTATTTAATTTTGAATAATTTTATACTAGACAATTTATTTTAATTATTATGTTAATATATTTAAATTTGAGATAATAATGTCTACTTTTAAGTTTCATTTTAACTACTAGGTTAATTAACAATTTATTTTAATTATTATGTTAATATATTTAAATTTGATTTAAAATACTTTTAAGATATTGTACGAGATTAGTAATAGAATACAATTATATGAAAACATGTAATAATGGAAATTAAAAAAGTAATAAAATAATTTATCTATAATTAAAAATTTACAAAAATTATAGGAGTTTGAAATTAATTAAAACAACTAAAATTAAAATATCTCAAAATATAATTTTATCCATAAAATAAAATAAAATTTATATAATATTATATAAATATATCATTTATGTCATTTGATATTTTTTTTTAACTATTTTAACATATAATTTATCAAATATTTGTAATTTAATAAGCCAATTTAGAAATTTTTAGCTACCAATTTTTTCGGTTATTAACTAACGTTTCAATTTGTACCTTACTTTTTGCAAATAACTAACTTATCATCTAGTTTTAGGTTTTAGTAACATACCATATATGCATGGATCGCATTATGCCAGCAACATGTCATGGTCGTTTTCAATCATTTCATTAAATTTTGAAGAAGAAGGATAGGATCTTCATGATGGACTTAATTAAAAGAAAGTTGAAAGACGTTTAACAACTCCTCATTGACAAATGGAAAGGTAGGTTTAAGAACTTTGCTAGGCATTATCGTGTCGCTGGGGCAATGCTACAAAAATGATAATTAGTTCCACTGTTTTTTTTTTAGTAGAAAATAAAAAAATAGAAATTCTCAAATGTTGTAGTTTCAACATAAATTTAGTAGTAATTTTTTTTTTATAGTTTCTAATTTTTAAATAATATTTGTGTAATATACTAAAATGTGTTTAAATACTCCATGTTTATGAACTAAAAATATATTTAAAATATTTATTAATATACTAGTTGTGTTTGGGATTTTACTATTTTGTGATTTTTTTAAAGGCTATTATTTTGTGATTTAATTCCTCTAATTAGTTCACTAAATTTATACTATCAAAATGTGTGGACTTATGGAGAGATAAGGAAAAAATATTTTTTTAACTTTTTATTAATTTAAAATATCTTTGAACAACTCCAATAATTGTCTACTTATTATCATATTTTTCAATAGCAAAAAGCGCCAGGGATTCACAAATTTGATGTCATATTTAGGGGTGATCAATGTCAACTTCAAGAACACGAAATGAATGCTGTCATTATTAAATTGGTGGGACCTTTTAAAATTTATGCATTTTTAGCAGCTTATAAGTGGGAAATATTGAAATTTTTTCAATAATTATTTTTTTTATGGTTATTTAAAACGTAATTTTTGTCTTCCAATTCTTTTAAACTCGTGATTTTAGTCTCTATTTTTAATTGAACTCACTTTTTAAAAAAAATCACGATTTTTGTCCTTATACTTTGTAATTAATGAAACATTTCATTCATATTTTTATAAAATTTATGATTTTAGTCCTTTATTTTTTATTGAGACATTTATTAAAATTGGTCACGGTTTTAAAATCATGATTTTTTTTATTTGGTTGAAGAAATGTCTTAACTAAAAAAATAGAAGATTATAATTGCGTTTTTTTTTAAATTAAAAGAAAAGAAATGTGTCAATTATCACAAATTTTAAAAATAGGAGGACAAAATATTTATTTTAGCATTTTTTTTATTAGAGAACTTAATTGAACATACTTTTAATAAAGTTTTATTTATTAATCATATTTCTTTTATTTATAAGATTCCAAATCAACTTTAGGTTTGTTTGGATAATTTTTAATTGTAAACTCTAAAGTATTAAAAAGGTACAATCTATTTTTAGGTTGTTTTAAAATTAATTTAAAAGTATGTTTATGTAATAATGATGACTATAGTGATAAGAATAGCGATGGTATTATCAGATATGGTATCGGTGATAATAACAATGGTGATTGGGAATGATGAATGACAATTGCCAAACATAGCAATAATATGTTAATTTTTTAAAATTAAAAATTAAATTTAAAAATAATATTTATTTTGATTTTGAAAATAAGTATAAAAGCATTTTGAAATTGACTTAAAAATCATTTCCACTCCGCTTTTAGTCAAACGCATTTTTAAATAAATAGGCGGGTTATTTTTTTTTTCAATTTATCATTTTTAATATACTTAGTTCAATTTTGAATTTAAATATTTTTTAAAACAAATTATCAATAATTTAAAATAAAAATATACCACAGCATAAATTATTTATAAAAAATAAATATAATTTTTATGGTTGAAAATATTTATTTATTACATTTAATTACAATATTTTATGTGTATATGATATAACACCAAAGTATTCATTTTCTATTTGGGGTATGATTGATTTAAATTTTATTTTTTTCTAAGGTATTATCTAACTTACTGCTCAAAAACTAATCTATTTTGTGATACAAGGTCTACTCTCAATGACTTGAAGAGTTTTCACACATAATAGGGATCAAATACCAAATTTTTCGATAAACTTTCTTTGTTAAATAGATTGTCACCATAATATGTGATTGATTTAGAATACGAGAGCAGCTGAGTGGATTAGCACGAATGATTGCATATTTTAATTAATTAGTTGGCATTATTGGTGGGTAAGCCATTTTCTATTTAAGGTGTGACGAGGCTCCAAACACTTCACAATCTCTCCTCCTTATAATTTGTTTCCATTTTTTCTTCAATTATTACCTGTTTCTCTCTTTCTAGTCATGGTACTTGTTGGTAAACTTAGTACTGAACTTGGGGTCAAAGCACCCTCTACCAAGTGGTTCAACTTCTTAACAACTCAACTTCACCATATTCAAAATCTTTCTGAAAGAGTGCATGAAACCAAGCTGCATCATGGTGATGACTGGCATGACGTCGGTAATTCGGTTAAACAGTGGACTTATGCCATAGGTAATTAATTATGTTTCTAAATATTTCATTTATATGCTGACGAAAATTTATGATTTGTATCAAGGTTATGTACTCATGTTTGAATAAACTAAATGAAAATAACATAAATATTATGTTAGACCAATTTAGCTGAAAAGGTAGTTAAAAGTTAGATGCTAAAATTTAGTTGAAAACTGAAACTGAAAGTTAGCTTACGGGTAACCTGTAGCTGGATTTATGTCATAGGTAAATTAATGAGAAATGATATATGTATAACATAAATCTTATAATAAAGAGAGAGAAAGAGTGACAGTAGATTTTTTTTTTTTTGAAATGTAATAAATGATTTGATGAAGAGAGATAGACACATAAAATAAATTTGTATAAATTATTATAAGAATTGTTATATGTATATCATGTCTCTAAATTAATTATGTTTCTAATCAATTCATTCATATATCTACTAACAATATGGTTTCATTAACAAATATTGTATCAGTTTGAGCTTTCGGTGGAGATGGAATATATATATATATATATATATATATATATATATTTATCAAAAGTTGAATCAATCGTCAAAAGAAAAATTAGATAAAATATTAAAATACATATGAAAAAATAAAAACATCCATCAAATAGAAGCAAACAAATTAATTGCCCTTATTTTTATACAGAAATTTTATGTTATGTTTAAATAGTAATTGTCTGTAATATACCAGATGGCAAGGTACACACATGTCAAGAGAGTATTGAAGGCATTGATGAAGAGAACAAAACAATCAAATTCAAGCTCTTCGGTGGAGATATCGATCAGCATTACAAAAGCCTTAAGTTGATCGTTGAAGTGATTGATAGGAACGATGGAAGTGCTGCTATTAAATGGACTCTTGAATATGAGAAGGTCAATGAGGATGTTGATCCTCCACATGGTTACATGGATTTCTATGACAAAATCACTAGAGATATGGATGCTCATCTTGTCAACGCCTAGCTAGCTCCAGAAATTATAATCAAAGAAAATAATATTAATGGGTCTGCTTTAACGATATACATGTGTGTTTATTGTTGTGTTTGAAATGTATAATAAAAATACAATTTCTATGTTTGCTACTGTTGATCCTTCATTTGTGAGGAATAAATGCAAGATGCTGGATTGTAGAATGGGTTAAATTATGTGAAATGCAATGTTTTATGCTTTGTATATACGTGGGTGAAAAAATAAAAAATTCAGTTATTTATATTTATATTAGTTTTTTTTTCCGTGGTAAGCACTGACCACTCTTTTTTTTTTTTTTTTTTTTTAATGATGGTTATATAATTTAATTTTTTTAAAATAATATATACCTAAAAAATATTTTCTATTGTAATTTTTTTTAAGTTAAAATTTTAATTTATAAAAAAATAGTGGTTATTAAAAAAGTGAGACAAATACTTTAAGCATGATAAAGTAAAAAAAAACAAATATTATAATCTTAAAACAATTACAATAATCTTATGATAATAATAAACATGATAATTTTAAGATAATTACATTAATCAATTTAAACTACTTTATTACACTTTTTTTAGTTTTTTTTATTATCAACTATTATTTAAAAACCATAATTTCTTTTTGAATTATAAGATCTTAGACTATTTTTAAAAAAAAATAGTTAAAATAACGAAAGTAATACCAAATAATTGATTTAAATATAAATTGATATTTATTTTAATTAAAATCTATTTAGACTTGTTACATTTAATCTTTAAATTTGTTATATTCATAATCTTTAAATTAGTTATATTCAAAAGATAATTAAAACATTAACTTAAAAAGCATCATAAAATAATAACAACGGGACAAATTTGAAAATCATTTTTTATTTAAATTAGATGATAAAGTTTACTAAATATAATATAAAATAAAAATTATAACCCTAAATAAAATCAAACAAACAAAAGAACAAATAATATAATCTTAAAACAATTACAATAATCCTAAGATAATAACAAACATTATAAATTTTAAGATAAAACATTAATAAATTTAAACTACCTCATTACACTTTTTTTAGTTTTTTTTTACTATCAACTACTATTTAAAAATCATAATTTCTTTTTGAATTATACAATCTTAGATTTTTTTTTATATAACATCTAGTTAAAAAAAACAAAATTAATACCAAATAATTGATTTAAATTTAAATTGATATTTATTTAAATTTAAATCCAATTAGACTTATTATATTCATAATCATTAAATTTGTTATATTCATAAGATAATTTTAATTATAACTTAAAAACATCATAAAATAATAATAATGGGAAAATTTTTGTTAAAGGAGAATTGGATGTAGCTCAAGTTGAGTGAACCAGTATAAAAACAAGCTCTCATTTGCTATATTGTGATTACCATATTCATCTTACTTGGTGTGCTCTTTTGAAAGGTTTCTCAAACTTTGCTTTACAAGGATATATTTGTTGGTTTGAACTTACATATATCCAAGAAAGCAATTTGTGAACTAATAGTGTTTAAAAGAAAGTTTTCTAACCCACTATTCACCCCCCCTTCTAGTGTGTTCTTGTGTATTTCATAGTTAGGAGGCTTGGACGAGCTGGACTATGTGAATGAGGAAGGTCCATTCATCTACTAGAGGCAATTGACTTCTACTAGCCTACTAAAGTTGAATTTGGGATTTTCCATCAAGAAGGGGCAACTAGTAAGATTCACTCTGCCTTCTGAGTCTGATGATAAGGAGTAGACTTAATAGCCCAAGAAAAAGAAGGCCCCCAAGTCCCTCATTACATTTGATGAGGAAGCTGTTGTCAAACCACTGACGAGCAAGATGAAGAGACTTTTTGTTGTGAACCAGAGACCATCCGGACAGAAGGCCAGACAACACAGTCTGAGGAAGAGCCCTCTGCCAAGAGACAAAGGTAGACTAGACAACGGGCTCCTACTAAAGCATCGACTCCAAAGTCCAAGGCACAGACTTAGTAAAAAGGCAAAGGAGTTGTTAGATCGTCAGCTACCCCCATTGTGGAAATGGAGGAGATTGCCAAGATTGGTAAGGCTGCTGTCATAGTAGCTGAAGATGAAGAGGAGGATGAGTCTGTAGGATTGGTCTTCAAGAGGTCATCCAAACAACAAGCTACTGAAGAAACAAGTGCAACAAGTCTAAAGCCTGTTAGACCACCCAACACCATAGCTAAGAAGCTTGCTGTGAAGAGGAAAGTGTTATTAGAAAACAACATGCTTGGATTGGCATTCAACTCATCATTCATCAATTTAAGTATCCCTCCAACAACTTTCACTCTCCCAACTCACCCTCATTCCACAACCCATAAACGTCTAAGAAAGAATATTCCATAGATAACCCTCTTTCTAACCCAAACAGAAACCACAATAGACGCATTGTTGTTGAACCCTTATCGTTTTTGTCATCTACACAGACCGTAATAGGCCAAACAGAGGCTGCACAATCTGATGCTCATGCACAGATTGAGCAAGAGCCACTGTTTGAACCCATTGTTCATACAGAAGAGAACCCAGAGTCTACCTTTACTAGACAGACCATCATCCAACAGGTTGAACCCACTGTTCAATCTGCAGAACAGTTTGTACCTCCAACACAGATTGTCCTAACCACAACCATATCCCCACAAACTCCTCCTGATATCATCATACTTCCATACCAGTATCCATCCCCTGTCACCATACTAGTGATGACAGATTCAGTGGTCACTTACACACACACACATACACTAAATCTACTGAGGTATCAGTTGACTCTGTAACTGATGTGTTTGTTCCCTCTCGGGACAACAAGCCATATATCCCAGCCAGACCCAACGAACACCTAAGCTTTAAGCAATATACTCCTCCACCTTCTCCTCCTCATGGCTCATGGCATCAGAAGATGATGCAAAGGTTCTCTTTGATGTATGTAGGAGAGAATTCTGAGTCCATTACCTATAGGGAAGAGACACGGAAAAGGAAGCCATCCAAGAATAAACATCTTTCATTCAAGCTCATTCGCTCACCAACATGGCAATCTTATTCTCCCCACCAGCACATGTCATCTATAGAACATCAAAAGATGTCTCAAAATGATTTTCAATGAGACCATGCTGAATGGAACAGGGTGAGCCTTGCCTATAGGTGAGTTGAGTTCCCACCCTTGTAGATTGACCAAGGGATTATTCCCTTTCAGAGGCCTCTAAGAGATACAAGCCTTCTACAAAGCATAGAAGATAATGCTAAACTTGCAAGGAGATTACAAGAATAAGAGTTCGCCTCTGCCATTCCTCTCGTGAGAAGATTGGTGCATAAGATAGCACATAGATTCAAATGTGTAAGAGAGGGTCTAGACTACCCCATTGAAGCTCTAGCCAACCCAGAACCTCTTACAATTGAAGAAAGGCAGAAGTTGGCTGCCATAGTCCGTGCTCAACACCGCAATGCTCTCACCAGTCTCTTGAGACCTAGAATCTCCATTGAACCCACTCGATTGATTACATGAGGGGTCCCTCCAAGCCACCCAACCTTCAAGATGGACTATGAAGACTATAGGATCTGTTGCCTGCTGAGGTTTCAACGCACATTGCCAAGGCAGTTCTACCCTTCCAATCCTCACATAAGGGAGGAAACTAATATATGTGTCACTCCATACCATATAGTTCCTAGGCTGCCAACTCTGAATCCCAATAAGCTCAAGGGAAAGTAGATCATCCGATCAGACTGTCTTCCAAAGGTTGTGCTAGAGCTTGAGCCTCTTCCTCAACCATAGTATACATTTCGTGAGTAACGCTAAGAGTCCGATGCTAGCATCTACTGGCAAAATGTGATGCACAACATGCTTCCTACCACTGGCTCTTCAAATCTCTTTGAAGCTGTAAAAGAGGAGATTGAGATAGTTGGTGAAGGAACATCATCCTCCAACAGTTTCTACCATGTGTCAAACACATTGGCTATTCCCATCTTGCTGACTCCCCACACACTGGAGATGAAGCCCAAGCTGGGCATATGTTAGCTTACTACTATGTTGAAGTCAAGGCTGCCCAAGCAGCTGAGACTACTCATTAAGAGGCAGAAGTAGCAAGACTCAAGGCTCTGGCCCTTGCATAAGAAGCTAAAGAAAGAAGA
Organism: Amphicarpaea edgeworthii; assembly: GCA_014843725.1. Lineage (NCBI taxonomy): Eukaryota > Viridiplantae > Streptophyta > Magnoliopsida > Fabales > Fabaceae > Amphicarpaea > Amphicarpaea edgeworthii. The sequence goes on from CM026324.1 coordinate 15,444,674, forward strand.
CTCTAGGCTTTAGCTCTTAAAAAGGAGGTAGAACAGAGAAGACTCAAGGATCTAGCCCTCGAGAAGGAGGTTGAAGAGAATAAGCTCAGGGAGTTGGCACTTAAGCAAGATGTTGAGCCAACTAAGGCTGTTGCACTTGTCGTAGAGCAAGCTACAAACTTGGGTGAAAAGTTTGCAGAATTCAAACCAGCCCCGAAGTGTCTGGACTTGGTGTCTACTCAATCTGGACCAAGCGCACCCATTGTTGTTGAACCCCTCAATGCAATAGCCCCATCAGTATCTCATACTGACTTGGTTATTATTCAAAATGCAATAGAAGCCAAACTTGAGGCCAAGATCTTTACGAAGCTAACCAACAATGAGAGAGTCTCCTTTGGGAAGTAACCATCACAGTTACTCAATCTCTCCATGCTCTATTAGCTCCACATTCTATTGCTCCACCATCCCCTGATGTTCCACCACCCACCACCACCACCATTACCACAAGACGATCCTCCTGCATTAACTGGTCCATTAGAAGTTGGAGAATCATCTTCCAAACAGTCTACATAACCCCCACTACCATGACTGTGATGGCATTTTCTACTCTTTCTCTCTATTCTTTTTGTTGTTGACAAAGGGGGAGAAAAATGTATATAAATTTTGACTCAATATGCTTAGTTTAATAAATGCAGTGATAAGTTCACTGATTTTTTCTCATATTAATATGTTTATCCGCTTTGATTATTTCTTGTATGAATTGTCATTTGCATATGCATGATAGACTCATGGGGAGTTCTTCATATTTATAACTGCACATATATAATGACATGAAATAATATATACTCTAATGTATCAATATCTGTGATTTATTGATTATTAATCAAAATTATAACATATGTTGTCATCATCAAAAAGGGGGAGATTGTTAGAACCAAGACATTGGATGATGTCTGGCCCTTAGTCTTTTGATTGGTTTTGATGATAACAAATGTGATAATATTTGATCAACTAATGGTTTGAAACTGAGTAATTTTAGGGAACCAAATTCATCACAAAAAGCGTTTTAATAACAAAGCAAGCCTCAAAAGTGCTTTTTAATGAGACAACGTGATGACAAAATAGACCATGAAGTGGTCTTAAGAAAGAATAAGAAAAGTCTTGGACCAGACTATGCAATAGTCTAAGAACAGACTGTTAGGATCAGCCGGGTAATCAATCAAGAGGGAGGGGGTGAATTGATTTAACGTAAAGTGACAAATTCTTTTCCTCAAAAGATTTTTCACCACCACTCTTGAGGTTTTAATAAAAGCGTTTTCAGATAATGTTATATTGATTGAATAAACTAGAAAAATAACCTCAGCTTAAAATAGAAATGATTTAGAACAAATTATCTTGATAAAGATCAAATGCTAAATTTAAATAGATCAAGATAGAGAGATAGAGCTTATTGATTTATACTGGTTCGATCAACCACCGATCTACATCCAGTTCTCCCTTTCACCAAGGGGTTCCACTATGAATTTGATTACATACACCATGCACACACAATTCACAGCAAATCCTGATTTCACAACTTGAAAATAGGAACCTAGAAGATTGAATGTGAAAACACCATTCACCATCCAATTTCTAAACACAATACTACAAACAAAATTAGAAATACCATCTAATTTCTACACATCATTTAGGAATGAAATTCCCACAATGCTAATCAAACAAGATCAATGGAAAAGGTTAAAGAACGAAAACACCTTGATGTGTTGATATAGCAAATATAAGATCAGTTCAAGAAACTCCAATATGAGCAAATTTAGCAGTCAATAACTAATGTTGAATCACCTCTGTTCATGAAAGAACAAGAGAAGGATATAATTGTATAGGCTCAGAGGTTCAATCTCAAATGGGTATAACAGTAAAAGCAATATTGAGTTTTTCTGAAAACTCAAGAGATTAGAGAATGTGTAGAAGAAAGAAGAGAATGTTCAAAGCAATATCAAATATGAAAATCAAATCAAAGATTTGGATTTTGACAATTGAAGGAATGAAAAGATATTGTGACTGTTGGTTTTTTTGCACAGAATGATATGGATTCAAATATATGGTATAGGTCAAAAAGATTCGGAGTTAGTTAGACAAAGAATGAGTCTTGGAGATCTTTAAAAATGATCGTTATACCAGATATAATCGATTGCAACAAGGTGTAATCGATTATCCCGTGTATCAGAATATGATTTACATTTGTTGTCAGCTATTGTAATCGATTGTAGTAGACTTGTAATCGATTGCAAACAAGACATAGCCAATTTTGAATATAAGAGATCATCTGGTAATCGATTGCCACAAGATGGTAATCGATTACAAATGAAACAGAGTAATTTCTAGATCTTAGAGATTGTCTTGTAATCGATTGCAGTTCGATGGTAATCGATTACAGTGGATACAAGGCAATATCTGAACTCTGAAATTAACATTGTAATCGATTGCAATGGTTGGTAATTGATTAACCCGATACCAAAGATGGTTTCAAAATTGATTAGGCCATCTGGTAATTGATTCCTACAACTTGTAATTGATTACAATCACTCAGAATTAGTTCATAAGAAGTAAATCATCTAGTGATGCTAGAGATAATAGAAAACAAGGCAAATCAAAACATCAAGCAAGAATGATATGGCATAGTCTATAACAAACAATACAATGCCATCATCCATACATGTTATGGTATAAAAAGAAAACACTATACTAAGAGAACGGAGAAGACTTAAGGTATGAAGATACAAAAAATCTAAATGAAGAGGCGAGGTGTCAATCTTCAGTCTCCCCCTTTTTGGTTTTGAATACCCAAAAAAAAATGTGTTTAAGTCTTTGAAGCGTTCCTGTCTAAAAGGTTTGCTAGATATAAAACTTTGGTTAGCATAAAACAGGACAACAAAGATTGATAAACTTTCTTCCCCTTTTTGGTTTTCAAATCACCAAATGGTTAAGAATTGAAGCAATTATAAATCTTGGATAAAATAAACGAGTTATATATATCAAATATAAGCATTGTTCAGATTAATAACAAAATATAAAACATAAACAAAATATGAAATGAAATGCTAAAAGATTAATGAGACATCTTCAGCGTCACCATCAGAGTCACTAGGATGCATTGCTTCCAATTTAGCAGAAATCTCGTTGAGATTGTAGCAAACTCCAGGTGGTGCTCATTTTCTCGTTTAGAGAGTTCTTCATGCTGTCTAGCGAGCTCTTGTTGTGTCTTCATTATATGATTTAGCTTGTCCAGCACTGATATCTTGAATGTAGATGCTTGAGGAGGTTGCTCGGCTTGTGCTTCTGTTAGTGCGACATGTTGATCATCTTCTTCAGGCTGCTACATGACCTTCTTTGTGTTCTCAACCATCATCAATTTCCACTAAACCCATTTGCTTCAGATGCTTGGTTGAGAGTTCAACTTCAGGTCATGCAAAATCAATGACCACATCCTCAGTCTTAACACCAATATGGTCAAGAATATGCGATACTAGAACAAGATAAACAATTTTGATGTCATTTGGCTTGCTGATTTTCTGCATATGGTCAGTGATAGCGAAAATCCAGTCCACCTGGTAGTTGTTCTTCATCAAAAACAACAATAGTAGATCATCTTCTGAGAGGGCTCTGTGATTACTCCCCCGTGGTAGGATAATCCATGAGAGGATGTAGACTAGCATTCGATCATCTATCTTCACTTGTCCAACAAGAAATCTGTTACGAATGGGATTATCAGGATCACGAACCATGTCCCTATAGACTTCTGTTTTGCTATAATCTATACCTTCAATATCCTTTATAGACCTTAACGTAGGTTCTATTTCATCATTCACTCTTTCAATGCCTACAATGGAGAACCACAGCTCCTGATTCATCTGAATATCCTTGCTGCGGACATGAGATTGAATGTACCCAATATCCCCATTGATACTCAGGTTATAGTAGAAAACTTTAACCAGATCAGGATAGTAGGTACCTTTCAATTCAGCTAAATCAACTAGCCCTTGGTCATCAAGAATGATATGAAAGGTGAAGCCTTGCTGAACCAACCATTCTTCTCTAAGATAGCGTGGTTTTAGAATCTCTTTCCTTGAGAAATCCCGAGCAAACCCCAGTTCTTCACTTCTAGTGCGGAACCAGTCGCAAAGTGGTGGAGGATGTTGTCGAGGAGGAGAGGAGGAGGAGCGAGCAATTGAACGTCGAGGGTGCTTGGTGGGTGCCTTCTAAGGGTTGGATGGCCCTTCCATTGTTGTTTTTCCTTTCTCTTGTGAGAGCTTTCTCTCAATCCATTGTTGAATCGGAGCGGAGTTTGGGTGTACAACGCAAGATTTTGTGCGTGGTTGATGTTGAGAGGAGGAGTCAGCCATTTGAACTTAAATGCAGAGGTAGGGCATGTTTTGGAAGTTGAGTAGTTTTTCAGAGAGTGGTCTTCTAAAAATGGAGGGAATGAACTGTTGTTTTGCCTCTTAATATTCCAAACTATAACGTGGTAATCGATTGGCACTTCCTGTAATTGATTGCTATAGAGTCAGAGAGTTTGGACTTGGTCAATCTGATACTAGTAATCGATTGGCATGGGTTGCAATCGATTAACCCGATGGTCTGAGCAGAGCAGTATGGGCAATTTGAATTTGGTAATCGATTGGTGTGGGCTGTAATCAATTAATACAATGGTCTGAGCAGAATGAATTGTGTTGTCTAAAGCTGGTAATTGATTGGGTTGTTGACAGAGAGGATATTGAGGCTTCAGATGTCTCATGGTAATCAATTGGCTTACCTTGCAATTGATTAACCCGTGTTTTTATGCAAAATATTTTGAATGCAAAATTGAATGTAATCGATTTATGCAAATGGTAATCGATTGATTATTATGACAGGTCAAAATTATGCAGAAAAAGAGTTATTAGTTTTAAAATATTTTTCCACAGACACTCAACAGTTACACAAGAATATTTCACATTCACACAAGGCTAAGCTGAATGATGTATTTCCTATGGCTAGGTGAGTGAAGACTCACTTATGATGCCAAGTTCATTCCTAAGAAAGTACATCCTCTCCCTAGGCAGAGGTTTGGTGAAGATGTCAGCCAATTGGAGGTTAGTTTCTACAAATTCTATACTACAATCACCCCGCTGTATATGGTCTCTAATAAAGTGGTGCCTAATCTCGATGTGTTTGGTCTGGGAATGCATGACAAGATTTTTGGTAAGGTTAATGGCATTGGTATTGTCACACATTAAAGGGATGGCTTTTAGCTTCAACCCAAAATCTAAGAGTTGTTGTTTGAGCCAAAGAGATTGAGCACAATAGCTCCCAGCAGCTATGTACTCAGCCTCAGCTCAAGCTTGCTTCTTACTATGCCAAGACACAAGACTGTTCCTAAAGAGATGACAAGTGCCACTTGTGCTTTTTCTATCCATTTTACAACCAGCAAAGTCTGAATCAGAATAACCTATGAGTGTTGGTTGGACACCCTTAGGATACTACAAACCTACATCTATGGTTCCTCTAAGGTACTTAAGGATACGTTTTACGGCTGTGAGATGAGATTCCTTAGGGTTGGATTGGTACCTAGCATACATGTAAACACTGAACATAATGTCAGGACAACTAGACGTAAGATAAAGAATAGACCCTATCATACCACGATAAAGTGTTTGGTCGACACTTTTACCTCTCTCATTAGCATCCAAATAGTAGTTGGTTGCCATTGGAGTTGATGCTACCTTGCAATTGTCCATCTTAAACTTCTTGAGTAGATCTTTGCAGTACTTGCTTTGGTGGAGAAAGATCCCTTGAGTCATATATTTGACTTCAAGTCCAAGAAAGTATTTCAGTTCACCCATCATTGACATTTCAAATTCTCCCTACATACCTTCTACAAATTCCTTGCAAAGCATCTCATTAATGGATCCAAATATGATGTCATCAACATAAATTTGTACTAAGAGAATATCAGATTTGGTATGCTTTATAAAAAGAGTTTTATCTACTTGACCTCTTATAAAATCATCTTCAATTAAGAAGTTACTTAGCCTTTCATACCATTGCCTTGGGGCTTGTTTAAGGCCATATAGTGCTTTCTTGAGATGGTAAACGTGATTTGGACAGGTGGGATCAGTGAAGCCAGGAGGTTGTGACACATATACTTCTTCTTCAATATATCCATTCAAAAAAGCGCTCTTCACATCCATTTGAAATAGTTTGAATTCCTTATGGCATGCAAAGGCGAAAAGGAGACAGAGAGCTTCTAATCTTGCAACTGGAGCGTATGTCTCGTCAAAGTCAATTCGCTCTTGCTGATTGTAGCCTTTAGCTACAAGTATGACTTTGTTTCGAGTGATGATTCTTGAAGCGTCACTTTTATTGCGGAACACCCACTTTGTACCTATTATATTCATCTTTGAAGAATGAGGTACAAGCTACCAAACTTGATTCTGTTTGAATTGATTCAACTCTTCGTGCATTGCAAATTCATCAAGGATGGCTTCCTCAATGGTCTTGGGCTCTATTTGTGAAACGAAGGCTGCTGCATTGCAAATTTGGTTCGTAGAGGATCTGGTTGTGACTCCCTTCTAAATGTCTCCTAGAATATTGTCAATGAAGAGATCTTTTGGATGCTTACACTCTTCTGGTAGACCATGAATGGTTGGAGAGGCAGCTGATACACTTGAATCTTTAGTGGAGGTAGATGGAGATGGCCTTTGTGCTTGAGGCTCAGTCAAGTCACTGTAAACGAGTCCTGCATAATCATCAAAAGACACATCTTCCTCCAACTTGGAGTTAGACTCATCAAATGCAATGTGTGCAAATTCTTCAACAACTAAAGTTCTTTTATTATAAACACGATAGGCTTTACTGGATAGAGAATATCTTAAGAATATAGCCTCATCAGCCTTTGGATCAAACTTGCCAAGTGATTCTTTTCCATTGTTTCAAACAAAACACTTACAGCCAAAAACTCGCAAGTGACTGATATTGAATTTTCTTTCATTGAAAAGTTCATAAGGGGTCTTTTTCAGGATAGGTCTTATTAAAAAAAGATTCAAAATATAATAACTTTATCAAAATTACGCTATAACATACTATTAAGCCAATTTAAAACTATTTAATTTAAATAATGTTTTGTGATAAATTAAAAAAAATATAACAAATCCTCAATGAAAGTTTTACATGTATCATCAGCACGTTAAAAGTCTATTTAAGAATATTCTAAAAACCTACTATTTTAGGTAAGAATATTTTTTTCCGAATTATAAGCTAATTAAACTTGAATTCAATATATATTCAAATTTGGTTGATAAATGATTCAAATTAAAATATAAGATATAAGTTAATTAAACTTGAATTCAATATACATTAAAATCTGGTTGATAAATGATTAAAATTAAAATCTTATATATAAGCTAATTAAACTTGAATTTATCACAAAACACATGAAAGATGATAAAACAAATGAATAGTAAGAAGATATGTTGTTGGGATTCTCACTAGAGTTGCTATGAAGATAGAATATATAAAAGATGATAAAAAAATCAAAGATGAATATTATTGAGTTAGAGAATGAAGGGTAAGTTATGATAAAAAAAAAATTGCATTTAATTAATTTTTGCTTCAAATTTTGCATTATGTCAACTAATTACTTTTTCAGAAAATTGGAATGAATAGTGAGAAGATCAATTGTAATCTTTTTGGTACTTATGTTGATGAATTGAATGCATTTCTTGCTTTCGGAAATATTGTCAATTCAATTATTATTGTTCAATTTGCCAAGGTCAAAACTTTCTTAGGTATGACACTTACCAACAATGTATATAATTTAAACAAATCTTATATATACTAATATCACATCTTATATATTGTCTAATGTCTAACTTGCATGGAAGGAAGTAAGTCTTTCTAAGGTAGGTTTTGAAGGATGAAGGACAATTAAGACATGATGAAGGGAAGGTTAATTGCAAATCAACAAGCAACATTTAGACCACCCAGACAATACAAATAGCTTAAGATGAAAGTAGAAGATGCGTACATGGCTAGGTGATCGAGTGCGAGAAAGTTGTGCCTCTGGCTCTCACCACCCATTGTTCATCGCCATTAGATCGTGGCTATGCTCTCCGACAGTATGGAGGTGGAGGAATTGCGATTGCCTCTAGGCAATGCATTTGAGTAGAGTTAAGGGGCAATGAGGTTGTGTATTTTGATGTTGTGATTTAGGGATTGAGAGGTAACTTTGTTTGGTTGAATGGAGGGAGAAGAAATGAGTGTTCTAGATTTAGCATGGGGTGTGAGATGTCTCCTATCTGATATGTGAAATGTGGAGTCATTGGGGATCAATACACCATGTTAAATTAGAAATAAAGCCTTCTAAAACTATAAAGGGTAAGAGAGGATAGTTTCAATAAGAAGTTGTGTTATGTATTTTAGGAATTTCCTTTTTCTTTGTGCTTCTATATAGTTTATGTAATAACATGGGTTGTGTATTTTTTATTTTTTTTTTGTCTAAATGGATTTCAACAAATTGTGCTTCAGTCTTTATATATAAAAAAAAAATGCAAGATAACATTGAAAAGCAATAAGAAAAACCAAAATAATTCATAGTGATTTTTTTTGTAAAAATTATACAAAAAAAATTATATTGAATAAAATTTACCTCCCACTTCAAATTACATTAATATTTAAATTATTGAGGAATTTTTATTAATGATGTAAAAAAAAGAATCTCTATTTTTAATGAAAATCATGTTATACTTTATATTGTTAAACATTTGTACAAATAAAATTGGGACATTTGCCCACCCCATTAGCTAAAAAAAAAACATTATACAAATAAAAGAAAAATTCAGATGCGATACACGGATATCCTCACTAGTAAAATAAATTTCATTACTTGTTAATAATTCCGGTCAGTGTCAAACAAGATCTGTTAGCAGCTTGATGTTAAAAAATTACCTGAATAAGAAAATAAAATATGGGGAAATTGGATTTATTAAGTATTCTTTAGAATATATTACTTCTATCAATGATCTTCCTTGTACATAAAGAGGCACAAATAAATCCCCCACACAATAAAAAAAATCTATTAATTGTAAACATTTCGTGCACGATTCAGTTATATTCTTTATATAATATTTTTTTTACAACAATTTCTATAGTACTACTTTTTTCCTCTATTTTTTCCATTATCAACTATTTTATTTAATATATTTTCCTATATCTTATGATTGTGTGAAAAATTATATAAATTTATTTGCAAACAAGTTAAGATATCATTAATTAGATATGCCACAACAAACAAATAAGTCCTCCAACAATAACTTGGAACAAATTCTGTTAACGTACTGAATCAACTTTTTTATTTATATACTAAGCATCACGTGTTTAGATTTCATTCATAACATGTGACACTATATCAAAATATATTCCTAACATATACTTTTGTTAGATTATTACTATAATTCCAATTATGTTATTTATTGTATACATGCAATTTTTTGTGACACGCCAATATAAACAAAGTACAAAGAGCAAAAGCCAACAACAATTAAAGTTCCTATTGTCTATTTAATAAACCCATACAACCCCTTATTCGGTTATAAAGACCAACAAATTGAAGAAAAGAAAATCTCTAACACAGCAATTACTTTTGAAAGAAATACTCATTGACTAATTTACAAACAAATTAAAAGCATTAGATATCTGAGACTAAAAGCAAACAACTGTATCTTCAACATGGTCCTTTATTTTTCCTCATACTTGCTCAGGACTATTCATACTCCAAATGGTAGAAAGTGGTTTATCCCTAGTCCAGTTCCTCAGCTTAAGAAGCACATGAACAACCATTCCACACAAAAAGCCAAGAGCTGCACTTGATCCCACAAGTGAAACTGCAGTGATAATAAGAGTCACAAAGGAATCTTCCTTGCTGTTCATGTCCCTAGCACACATAGCTAGTTCAATTCCAGCAAAGAGTAGCAACACCCCTAATATCCCCACAGGGAACTGCCTCAAAATGTGTGCCAAGGAACTTCCAAACACCAACCCCAACACCAACTTGGCAACACCAAGAAGTGCCACACAGGCACCACTCCTTCCACCAAACTTGTACTGCCCTGCGAGTCCACCTGCATCGAGAGAGATGGTTCACGGATTCGACTCTTCATTAAAATAAAAAAATTAACAAACTTAACAATTAGCATTTGTGGATAAAAAAAGAAAGTTCACCTGCACCATGGCAACTTGGCATTGCACCAAACCAACTACCAACCAAGTTCATGAGTCCCACCGTCACTGATAGTGATGTTGCTGAGAATTCCTTCCCTGGGAACAAATCTGATGACAGCTTGCACACAGCTATCACTGAATTCAGAATTGATAGTGGAAGTTGGGGAATTGCACCCTTCACAAACCCTTTTTTCCATGCATCCTTGGAGAACTTCACAACATCTATTGAGGAAGGTCCAAACTTGATTTCGTGCACCACCTCATGCCTTCTTATGAAGGCCAAAACAACCCCCAATACAAACACCATGAAAGCAGAAGGTAGTGAGAAAATAACCCTCCTCACCTTGCTTGTCCTGTTTCTTGAAGTTGATCCCTCACTCCTCTTCTGGCCACCACCACTCTCCACAACATCACAACACTCTCTACTCTTCTCCCCAGCACCATTAACAATCACTATAAAACACAAACAAATAATGGCCAAAACCATCCCATCCAGCCCAAACCAATGCCTCTGGCCCAAAGATTTAGACTTTGGCAAGTCCTGGATCTTCCTAACATACTTAACCGCTGTCAGGGCAAATGACAGGCCTTGTGCAAGCTGAATTCCTCTCACGACACAGAGGGGAATCAGCTTGTACACGCGCTGCATCAGCCCTGACACTCCCAAAACAAACAGCACGCCGCCGGTCAGTATACCGGCGGCCATGATCTCTGGCACGCCAAAGTCGGTGTCTGATAAGGCTACGGCGGCGATGGACTTCATGGGCTGGACTGGCATAGGGACCCCATAGATGGCACCCGTGATGATGTTGTAGACACCTGTGAAGATCAGTGTGGTGCCAAGGTTGAGGTCCCTAGCAAGGGTCAAAGCCAACACTATTGGTATATAAGTTCCAAGGTCACCCATGGCACCATTGAGTTCACCCCATTTTGAACGTAAAACCAAATTGTTTTTCACTTTCCTCACCACCCCTTTGGCTGAGAAGCCTGTGGCAGCAGGTGGGGTGGTACTAGAAGGAGTAGGAATGATTTCAGGTGCTTCAGGATCTGAGATTGGAATTGAAGAAGGGTTTTGGTATGCCATGGAAAACGTTTATGTTTGGTTTGAAACTCTCAAGTGATAGAGCAATTGTTAACAAACTTGTTACTAATTATATGAGAAGTGATTATATGAATGTGATATATAGGGGTTTGCAAAATTAATGTTAGGATAACTTGTCATCAATCATGCAAAGAAAGAAACGTACAAAACACTCCCCCTCTCACAATCTACTGTTCGATGATTTTATTAGTGCATGAACGTGTACAAGTTTACACGACAGTAACAATTTTTTATATTACAGTTTAATTATTGTCGAATCTGTGAATTAGAAAATAAAAAAGGATAAGGTACTAAGAGAGTAAATTTTATAAATGTGAAACTCTTAGTTTTATTACTAAACAGAATTTGCAACAGGCAAGTCAATTATAATTCGTTGCCAGTTGCCACAAGCACAGTTCTAGTTGTAGTACACTGTACACATGTAATTAAGATATGGACGTAACGTAAGAAATGTTTAACCCTTTTACCCAAAAAAAAAAAAAAAAATAGAATAACTCTACCAAACATCTACATTTTGATACGTATACATTCAGTTAAATTGACACATAGAAATAAGACAATTCATTCATTTAATGAGTTATGTAAGTATTGATCAGTAAAGTTTTAGTATTTATAATTAAATTTTTTATTATTTTATTTGACATCACCATATAATTTTATACATTAAACACTTTATAATCTTTTATATATTATGAAATTTTTATACTTATGAGACCACATCTTCTTTTCTTACTCAAAATTCTTAACATTTTTTCAACCCCACCCCTTTCCTGCATTCTTTCTTCTTTTGCTTTATTTTTTTATTATTATTCTTTATATTTCTTTCCTTCATTTGTCTCACTCCCACTTTTTTCATATATTTCCTTCCCTCTTCCATCCCACTTTATTTCACAGATTTTTTTTATTTTTTTTTTAGAGAGAGAGAGAGAGTAATGGGTTGAAAAAAATATTTTTTTTAAATATAAAAAAACAATAATAATATCTTAAAATAATAAGAATGTCTTGAAAATTAAAAAAAAAAACTTGAAAATATAAGAATAATGTAAACATTTGGAAAAAAAAATCAAAAATATTAAAAATAAGAGAAATATCTTTAAAAAAATGAATAAAATGAAAAAATTTTAAAATATGAAAAACAAAAATAATATCTTGAAAATATAAAGAAAAAAAATTAAAAACAAGAGTCATATGTCTTGAACTTTTAAAAAAATGAAAATTTTAAAAATATTTAAAACAAGAATAATTTGTTAAAAATTATAAAAAAATGAAAAGTTTTAAAATATGAAAAAACAAAAGGAATGTTTTGAAAAAAAAATTTAAAATGAAAAATTTTAAAATAAAAGAGAAATTTCTTGAACATTAGAAAAAAATGAAAATTTAAAATATTAAAAAACAAAATGAATGTCTTAAAAAATTGATTAAAAAAGTGAAAAACAAAAGTAATGTTTTCAAAATTTTAAAAAATAAATAATTTTTTTTAAAAAAATATAAAAAAGAACTAGAATAATGACCTAAAAATTTTAAAAAATAAATAAATTAAAATGTCTTCAAATTTGTTTAAAAAATTTAAAAACAAAAGTAATGTATTGAAATTTTAAAAAACATAAAAATTTTAAAATATAAGAATAATGTGTTGAAATTTAAAAACAAAATGAAAAATTTTAAATAATAAAAAACAAGAATAATTTGTTAAAATTTTGAAAAAAAATAAAAATTTTTAAAGTATAAAAACAATAAGAAGATTGTTTTGAAAATTTGATAAAAAAAAAAATGAAAGTTTAAAAAAATATAAAAAAGGGAAAAAAGGAAAACTTAAAATGAAAAGAAATAGAAGGAGGAACATGAGATATATTAACGTGTTTGGATATAAGATTAGAAGTGTTTTTCACGATTTCTTTATTGAAAATATAAAACATTTTTCATACATATTAATATAATGGGATTTAACTTTTGAAGAGAAGTAGAAATTATAAGCAATTTAGGTAGGATGGACTCAAATAAAATTTAACAAACTAATATAATATTTTTGCAAATAAAAAAAAGTTTACATTGTAATTTTCTAAAATATAATATACTAATGTACACATATATTCATTAAATATCGTGTCGTTATCAAGGGCGAACATACATTGATCCTTTGGGAGGCCATAGTATCCCTGACTTTTTAGAAAAAAAATTTATCATATGTTTAAAGGAGGTGCATTAAGTAATTTTAGGGAGTGTATTTAGTAATCTAAAGGTTGTATTTAGCAATTTCATAATGCATTAAATATTTTTGTTTTTTTTTTCACTTATGTTTTAAAATTCTAATATTCATTATTTTTTTTATTATGATTTTAATTTTATAAAATATCTTATATAAATATTATATTTGACTATATTTATTATTAATATTATATAATTTATTTATTTTTAATTATTTTTCACTAAATTATCAAATTAATATCATTCTTATTTTTTTTAGAAAATTTTATTGAAATATTAAATTTTAATTATTATACCATCAATTTTATCTTTAATTTTTTAAAATGATAAAATTAATAGTAATTTTTCTTTTTTTTTTTTTATAGAAATCCTATAAGTTTATATTAATATTTTATTAACTTTAGTTATTATATAGTTATTTTTATCTTTTGATTTTTTTTCTAAATTATAAAATCACCATGTTATCTCTTTTTAATGCTATAAAGTATCAAATTTTAATTATTATAGTATCAATTTTTAACTTTTTAAATTATAAAATTAATAGTAGTATTATTTTATCTTGTAAATAAATCTTATCTAAATATTATATTTGATTATTTTTTTTTATTATATATAATTAACTATTTCTTAATTTAAAATTATAATTATCAAATTTTATTTGTCTCGCAAATAAAAGAGTTTTTTTTTCTTCTCAAATTGCACATCGTATAAGATGTCATAGTCACGAGTTACAACAGTTAACAAGAGATAAAAGTTAAAAGACATCACTATATAAAACAAAGGTATTTCTAATTTTTATATTTTAAATTTGACTTTACTTCACAACAAGATGAAAGATGAATTATTGTATGTTTGTTAGTTTACGTTGAAAAGAAAATGGCTAAAAAATCTAGTGTAAACGTAATTATAGACGATTTTCATGACATACAAAAAAGACATTATGTAATTTTAATAATTTTTTTTTACTTATTGACACATTTTGATATATTTTTAATATAATTAATATTTTAAATTAATTTATGAATATTTTATATATAATTGATTAAATATTTTTTTTTACTAGATAATTTTTTTTTTCTAATTAGCTCCCCTATCGTTTATTTCTGGGTCTGCCGTGGTTGTTATTCTATTTGTCAACCTAACAAATGTACTAAAACATATCAATATACGAATGTACATAGAATCGTTAAAAAAATAAATTAGATTAGTAATATATAATTTCTAACTTTATAAGATCTTCGGTTAATTTTATCAAAAATAGTTTAAATAAGAAACTTAATTGAACTATTTTAAAATAAATACAAGATCTAATTAAACCTTTAAATAATAAAAGGATCAAACTAAACTTAAAAAATAAATTAAAAGATAAAAAGTTTTTTATTAATAATTATTTATATAAAATAAACATTACGATCGGTCTGTATATTTTAAGAGCACAGCAAAAAATAATCACGTGAAAGTTGTGTGTACGATATTCTTGGGATAAATATGCCGAGCACAGGTAAGCATGAAATCAGCTTAGGCTTTTTTGAATTTGTTTCTTCTTACTTACATGAATTAAACGTTTATTTTAATTATGTTTAAATAACTTTTGGATTACTATAAAATTCAATTTTTTTTTTATTGAGATGATGCTATATGATCACTTAACTAATGGTTAAGATGATGTTATATGTAAAAAAAATTTTAAAAAATTATAAAAATTTAAAATATAACAAATTTTTTATAGAAACTTAAAAAAATAAGTATTTTACCGGATACAAAATTTATTTAATCCTTTTAATTCACATTAAAAAATTAATTGGAGTAAATTATCATAACCAAAAGTACCACTTCCATCTTGTTTTCTCTTGAATTTGGTATTGTTCTATATGGTAAAATCTTCATTGGAGTAATAACATTACACGCAAATGAGACAATATTGATGTTACGTTTAGCAATTTAATATATACATGCAAAAAACAAAAACAAAAAAGTTCGTCGTCTTATTTGAAAACATAATTAAAGTTAAACACATCATTGATCGGTCTCAGTTTTCGCTTATATGTTAGACTTTTTGAAAGAAAAAATAAAAATAAAAAGATACAACCTCATATTAGGCCAAGTATTATTTTAATAAGTTTGATTTTGGTGGTGTATCATCTACCTTTTTTTTTCATAATTAATGAATAAGTTGGGTCAGCATACATATTTAAAATTGAATAAAAAAAAACATATATATATATATATATATATATAAAAGCATGCATGCACTGTTCTCTTTCACGGTTCAGTAGAAATATAAGCATGCCTTTGCCGACATGCGTACATTCATCAACATTTCAAACTCAAATGTTGATTAATTATTGATGGAGTACTATGTATTATAATTATAAAATATTTACTGAAAGCTTGAAGGACATAATTATAATTATATAACTTTAAGAATGATTAAAAAAGTTTCATATATATATTTCCCTATCAGTTGTTTCCAAACTCGGGTTTTGTAAGAAGAAAAATGAATCACGTTACATTCTTTAACAAGAATATCAATATCCTATGTGCCAGTGTCCATATTTTTTTTTATGAGGGATAAAGTATGTTTTTTTTCTTTTGACTTTTAACTTTTTCAGTTTTTTTTTTCATATTTTAATGAACTTTCTGTTGTGGGTATATTTTTAATAATTTTTTAATTTTTTTAATTGGATTTTTTTTAGAAAGAAAATTAAAAAAAATATACATGTATATTAACTGCTATAAAAAGATAATTTTAAAAAAGCATAAATAATCCATGTGTATATTCTTTTAATTTTTTTCTATTTATTAATTTTTAAAAAAAAATTAACTAAAAAAATTGGAAATACTAAAAAATTTAGGGACAAAAACAGAAAATTAAAAAAGTTGGAGTAATTTACCCTTTTTATTATACATGTACTAACATGTATTAAGCTAAACTTTAGGGCATTGCTTTTGTGGACCAGTTTGCAAATGGAACATGCTGAACTTCATACACTTTTAAAACAGCTTCCTACACCTCCTAGTTCAAGCCGTGTAATAATTTGGACTGTTCAAATAAATTAAAAATTGTAAACTTAACAGCAACTGAATCAAACTATTAATAACTGAGCCGTTTGTAATAGTATCGACAGAGGCAGAGAGCAACCTTATATTTTTCAAAATCAGTAATTTTAAAAGAGTAGAAGCTTATATAAAATAGACTAAAATGCAATTTTTATCTTCTATTTTTCAAAATCAATAATTTTAGTGGTTTTATTTTAAAATAGATACATTCAGTTTCTTTATTTTTTAAAATTCATAATTTTAATCTTCCAGCTTTATAAAATCCGTAATTTTGACTATTCAATCATGTTTAAAGTATTGATAAGTAAGAGATTAATTTGATGTGAACTAAATATAGGGACGTGATATACGATTATTTGTCTACTCTACGTCATGATCAACTTTAATTTCTCAACAATCAATACTTTTAGTTTTATAAAAGGATCGAAATTATCAATGTTATAAAATATGAAAACTAAATGTCTTTATTTTAAATATGAGACTAAAATTATGGATTTTGAAGAAAAAAAAAATTAGAAAGACTAAAGTCTTTATTTTAAAATAAGAATACTAAAATTGCTGATTTTAAATCATGGGGAAACCGAAATTGAATTTAAACCTTTAAAATAATGCTGACCGAATCTAATTTTGTATGCCTTTCCATACACTATTTATTGCCTGTTTCACGGCTCAATTGACCATAAACCAGTTTAATGGAGAGAGTATTTATTTATTTTTTAAAGAATTTTTTTTTATTCCGATTTTTTAAAGAATCTATAAACTTTGATATGCTTTTCATCAAATATATAAGATAACACAATGGAATCTTTCTGTTTTGCTTCTTTTTCTTTTGCATATATTAAATTAAATTGAGAAAAAAGTACTGATGATGTAGGAGCATTCTCTCATTTGCGTGTAATTTTAGAAGCTCTGGTCCCACGAGATTTTACACCGTACGAACATAACAATCTCATGGACTAAAACAATTGGTTAAAAAGTCGTACTTTTGGTTTTCAATTTCATCATCTTCATTCCAAATAAACAAATCCAAAGAAGCATAAGATGATTCATGATTAGGTCATTTACGTGAGATGGGCGTGTGTATATATATTTACTATTTTTTTTTTATTTTGCAACATCAATTTATTTTTATCGATCTTCACATATTTACTAATTTAACAATTCACAATTTTTATTATAGAAATGTTAATTTGTGCTAAAATATTTAATTCACCTCCACACCTTTTGCTATTTGTAGGATTTTGAAGGTTTTTTTATTTTTTGTTTTAGTCCATGGAATATGCAAGGTTTTCAATAGGTAATTCCGTCTTTTTACATCAGTAAACCATATTTTTAAATTTAACATATGAATGTCGAGTAGGAGCATCGAGTGTTGGATCATGGATGGACTTATCCCTTTGGTATAAAAGGGCTCAAAAATATTGTTAGTTTTGATATTTTTAAAATAAAAAAAATTACATAAATTCTTTTAATTTTAAAAAATTAATTCTTATTTGATCGAAATTTTAAAATCTAAATTCTAACTTCTAGTAATTTGAACATTTAATATTTATCAACATATTAAAAGAATTTATGTCATTTTTTTTTTTACGATTGTGATAACGAAAATAATTTTTCTACCTTAAATCAAAGAAAAAGAATAGATTAGATGAAAATGGATCCTTAGTGAATTCCTAACTCTTTGACCCAACCTTTTAGATAATAACAACTCTAATTTTTATCTGTGATTGACACTATGATGCACATATTTACGTAATAATCATACAAAACTTATTGGCAAGTGCTATAGACTTAATTACTTCATTTTTCATTTTCCATATATTTAAAATAGAATTTAAAATTTATAGTTTAATTTTCTCATTAATAAAATACTCTTTTTATATTAAGATTAGACAATGTAGTAAAATATATTATTTTTAATAAAATTATACGTTTATTCTTTTTATAAAATATATATTTAAATTTTAAATATTTATATCTAAAGGATATTTCCTGTGTCTCGTCCGGAATCCCAAAAAACATTTTCCTATCTCTAATCTATAATGAGAAACGTGCTATATATTGTGATGATGTGTATCCAACCGCAAGGTCGTTAATATACAGAGTGTGTGCTAGTTGGGACAATAGACGATGAATTTGACAAATGGGTCACAGAGTGAGATCATGATTGTTCTATTAAGTCATAAGGTTGCCATAAATGGAGTTTCCTGGTGTCAGTAGAAACTGGAAACGGCCAACATCTTGTGCTTAATTCGTGATTAGACATTAATGGCAAAAACTTAGGGTGATATATATTGATAGTCATGTTGAATATGGACATTAGACATCACTAGTTTCAAGAATTTCTTAGATACAAGAAAATTTTGGACAATAAGACCATGTGAGTGACTGAAGTTTTGATACAAGAAAATTTTATATAACGTGAAAATCAAGTTATTATATTAAATAAATTATTCTCTTGCGCATGAATATAATAGAATGGGGTTATTTATAGTTATGAATGATAGAAAAGGTTTTAATAATTTTTTTTATCTTTATATATATATATTTATTTTTTTGACCGTAATTGAAAAAATCATCAATTTTATTTTGGTTTGAATTCCTAACAATAACATGAGACAATTTTAAGCGTTAATTAAGTAATGATATATCACCATCTCAATATATATTAACATTTGTTTGAGTTTTTCTCATATTAATGATAGAAATTTAAAATAAAAAAAATTATCAAAAAGTTATTTATTAAGGACTAGCCATATGAAAATATCAGTAGAGTTTAAATCCCACTTTACCTTTATGTGCAAATAAATTGTTAGAGAATTGATGCATTTTTACTATTTCTTTTACATATTACTATTAAAAATAAGAACTAAAACAATTTAGGTAAATATTTTTCATTCACTTTAATTTTAGAAAAACTAATTTTAATTTTTTTATTTGATTGAAATATATAAAAATTAAGTTTAGGTAAATAATAGTTCTCATTTTTTTTATTTGTATGTGTAATAAAAAAATTGTCTCCATAAAATAATAAAATTACCCCCATAATTTATTTATTTTTTAAAATGAATATAAGAAATATAAGAAATAATAAAGAATTAATTGATAATACTAATTTTACTATTTTATTCTTTTAATTTTTCATAGTATTGCAAATGAAAAATCATATAACATTTTCAAAATATGAAAATGTGTACAGGACAGTTGTAATTTGTAGAAACTTAAATATTTTGAATTGTTTTCCATGACATTATGTACTTTATAAAAGCTTATATATGATATTTTTCTTTTGTGGAAATATAATAAATTATTTCTTGCCCCACTAAAAAATGGTATTTTTCTTTTATAAAAATATTATAAACTATGACTTAGCTTGTCCCACTGAGAAAAAAATTATGTATCCACCACTTATTGTTGTTATGCATATATCGACATATATCTATAGCATATCTTAACAGCAAGACAGTCGGGATAAGATGATATGGAAAACCTATTACTAATTATTAAACAACTCCTGAAATTAATAGTCACAATCGGATTATACTTTGAGTTTATTTTTATAAAATTATTTTAAAAATCATATAAATAAATAATTATAATTTTTTGATAGTATAAAAATTTAATTTACATACTATTTTTAAATTTATAGTCTATTATAAATCTAGGTGACAGAAAACGACATGAACATCGATGATAAAAATACATTTCTATTCTTGCATCAAACTCTTCTTTAGATTAAGTGTTTCTCAAGATAGAAGAAGTTATTAAAAAAAATGATAAATAAAAATTTTATTGAACAAATTTGAAGCACAAGAAGTGCTCAAACAAAATATAAAATATTATACAAAATAAGAAGCATCGACAAAAATGCAAAAATAAACTACCCCCTCACATAATGAATACAAACAATTAGGTAGTCAAACATAGGACACCTCTCAAAAAGCTACCTCCCCAACAAGTCACACAACCCAACCCCACCTAAACACCCCTAAAAAACACTCATTTACTACTTATCAATCCATCTTTTCCTGAAAAACCTCGAACCCCCCTTGTCACTAGTTTCCCCCTCCAACAAGATCATGAGCTTAGAGACATATCACATCCATTAGGTAACCACTAGCTCAGATGATCCAAAGCAAAACCCTAATCCCAAACCCTAACCCTTTACTAGGCAATCAGCCTAGGTTTTGTGTGATCCTTGCAAAACCCCCTCTCCCTAATTCCAAACTCCAACGATCCTTTAAATTGAAGTACCATTGGCCTCCCTCGCACACCTCGATGCCTCTCTAAGCGGAAAGATCAAGAAAGACACGACCAGGTAAGATCATCAAACATAGCCATTGTGTGTAGATTAACTATGATTTTATTTTGATTTGTGCACTTGAACTAATTATTGTGTTCAAATCTCAATTTTGAAAAACTCTCATCTGATTTGTCCCCAAATCTTCCCATCTTCTAAAATCTTACCTTAATTAGTAGAACCCACACACGATTCCTTCCTTTAGACCACGTTTAGGTTTAGTAAGCATAGTCCTGAAAAATTAATCCATTTAAAAGGAGAATATCTAAAATCCTCAATATTGACATGTTTCCAAAACCAAGACTTAAGTCTCACATATTTAAGTAACTGGTGAAATGAAAAGATTCCTTCATTGAAAATTATCTCATTCCTAATTTTCTTAACTGACCATAGGATTGAGATCTACACCACCTTCCAAGCCCTAGCACCAATCTTCCTCTTAGCAAAACTCATGGTATAGTAGGTGATTCTGAATGTTCCCTAATAGTACTACAGATAAGTTCATCCATCCATAACACTCCTTCCACACCATATCCACTACATATCATATCATGAGAGAAACAAATGCTTCTATGTTTTTTCTTCCTTCCCACAAAATACACACGAATTATTTTGCAACAAAAGGCAATTTTTAATCAAATTGACTTTAGTTGGAAGTCTTTAAAGAGAGTCTCGAGACAAAGTGTAGGGCGGATTTAGGTGCTTTAATTCCCCACAATTCTGTATAAAACTTGTCATTTTCCTCTAAAACATTCCCCATAAGCCATTGATAAACCTTAGAGACTTTGTGTGACTCATTATCCCTTTTCCAAACTAGCTGAGCACTCTCCTCCCCCACCCAACAATCATTCCAGAATTTCACCTTCATTCCATCCCCCACCCTCCATTTAATATTAGAGCAAAATCAATTAGAATGTATTTTTGCTAAATCTTTCCACCAGTTCGAATAATTTAGTCCTGCACTCTAAAATTATAAACCCTCCCAATTAAAATGATACTTTAAAAAACATACCGGATCAAAATGAGATTTTTAAATTTAATATACCTAAAATGAAAAAAAAAACTAAACATACATAGAAGACTAAAAAAAAACATTTAACCTTTTATTTTTAGCATTCTAACTACATTTATTTAAAAAGAAAAACCGGTGTTAAGCCACGTACACAATAGGTTTTTAACTGTTTTGATGGGGAAAAAATGTAATTATAATGATTTGAAAAATCAACATTATTTAGTTCGGGTAAAATTAGACTTCGCCTTTTAATGGTGGCCAACCAATTCTTACAAAGAGTGACATTATGTTTGAGCTTTTAGTAATTAATGTCATGATGGAAAAAAAAAGAGTTTGAAAATAAAATTTAGGGAAGAAATGTTTCCAAACTGCTTATTTTTCATGGAGAATTATTTGTCTCCGAGCTCAATGGCCTTTCGTCATTAAGTTTCCTGAATTATGTTTCACGAAACAATTTTTCTTAATTAGGAAAGAAAAACCAAACAAAGAAAAGCAAGAAAGCATTTAATTGACAATGCTATAATTTTCAGAGATAGGAAGTATAATGTTTATTATCATATATATATATATAAAATACATATATAAAATAGAATGAAATTTTCAACTAAGTAAAATATAGATTAAGTCGTAATTTTAATCCTCTTAATTTTTTAAATTTACGATTTTAGTCTTTTTAATTTTAAATTATTAATTTTGATTTTTTTAATTTTAAAAAATATCATTTTGATTCACTTAATCGATTATTAACTAATAATTATGATTAATAAAATTATTAAGTTAATTAAAAATTATTAAAAAACTGTAATCATCTTTTACATGAAAACAAATTAAAAAAAATCATTAATTATCTATCATTAAAAAAAATAATATTTAAAAAAAATCATTTTAATCCTTTTGAAAAATTAATAATTTTTAGTTAATTTAGAATTAACTTAATGACTAGTAAAATGATCAAAACATTAAAAAAAAAAAAAAAACTAGTAAAAAATTATGAAAGCTAAAAAAATTAAAGACATGGAATCAACTTATAAATAGTGAACATATGTTTTTAGTCCTAAAGTATGGGATATTTTTGTTTTTAGTCCTTAATGTTTTGTTTGATTGGTCTTAGTTCCTAAAATATTTTTTCATTTAATTTTTTGTCCCTCCGTTAATGAGTTTCGTTACTCACATGGATTAATATCACGTGTCTCATTAGATGACTGACATGTGACACTAAATAAATTTTAATTTTTTTAAAAAATTTTGGGCAAAATATGTTTTTGGTTCCTGAAATATTGAGCATTTTCGTTTTTAGTCCATAATATTTCATTTGATCGGTTTTAATTTTTTAATTTAAAAAAAAAATTAATGTCACGTGTCTCCCTTGTTTACATGATAGGTGACATTAAAAAATAAATATATTTTCTAAAAAAAATAATGTCACTTGTCTCATTATTTAAGTGACACATGACATCAATCTGTGTTAGTAATAGAGCTCAACGGAGGGACCAAAAGTCAAACGAAAAAATATTTTAAGAACCAAAATCGGTCAAACAAAACATTAGGGACTAAAATTGAAAATGTTCAATACTTTAGGGACTAAAAACATATTTTATCCTTAATTTTTTTCAAAAACTTAAAAAAAAAAATTAATGTCACATATCTCATTATGTAGGTGACTTGTGACATTAAAAAATAATTTAAAAAATAAAAATAAAATAATGTCGTTTCAATATTTGTGACATGTGATATCAATCCGAGTAAGTAATGGAACTCACTAACGGAGGGACCAAAAGTTAAACAAAAAAAATACTTTAAAGATTAAGACTGGTCAAATAAAATATTAGGGATTAAAAATGAAAATGTTGAATTTGGTTTGGTTTACTTTCTGAAAATTCTCGTTTAGTTTACTTTCTGAAAAACCGCTAATCACATATTTGGTTTGGATCGTTTCTTTTCCATTTTATTTTTCTTAGATTTCTTTTTTAAATGCTTAACTTAAATTTAAAGGCTTAAGGAGTTAAGGTAGTAAAACTTAAGGTCAAAGTTAGTTAAGTTTAAATGCCTAACTTAAATTTAAATGCTTAAGGTAATATTGAACCAATTTATAGTGCAAATTAAAATTTAAACTCTTCCATTAATTTTTTTTTAATTGTAATTCATGTTCTCATTTAAAACATCCAATATCATATTATTCTATCATATTGTATATATAAATTCATTCTGTCCGCATCTTGGTTGTACAACTTGTGTTCTTAATTCTTATTAATGATAAAACCCGCAATAAAACTAAGAGTTCACATAGATAAAACCCGCGATTAATAATGTTTTATCAATTTTCATATTCTAATCCACAGATTCATTAAAAATTAAGTACCCGTGATATAATATTCGTTTTTGTTATCGTGTAAACTTGTACACGTTCATGTATTAGTAAAATCAACCACAGTAGATTGTCAACGAGGATTATTTTGTACATTTTCCTATATGCATCATTGTTAAATCAAAGTTGCTCCTATACACCATTGACTTTCCAAACCCCTATAAATAGACAGACATTTCCCATGTATCACATTCATATATTCACTTCTCTTTTTTCACAGTTCCAAGTTTGTTAAGCACTTATGGCATACCAAAACCCCTCTTCAATTCCAATCTCAGATCCTGAAGCACCGGAAATCACTCCTACTCTTGCTACTACTCCTTCAACCAACCCACTAGCCAATGGTTTCTCAACCAAAGGGGTGGTGAACAAAGTGAAAAACAATTTGGTTTTTCATTCAAAATGGGGTGAACTCAATGGTGCCATGGGTGACCTTGGAACTTATATACCAATAGTGTTGGCCTTGACACTTGCTAGGGACCTCAACCTTGGCACCACACTCATCTTCACAGGTGTCTACAACATCATCACTGGTGCCATCTATGGGGTCCCTATGCCGGTCCAGCCCATGAAGTCCATTGCTGCCGAAGCCTTATCGGACACAGGCTTTGGCGTGCCGGAGATCATGGCTGCGGGCATACTGACTGGCGGCGTGCTGTTTGTTTTGGGTGTGACAGGGCTGATGCAGCTTGTGTACAAGCTGATTCCCCTCAGTGTCGTGAGGGGAATTCAGCTTGCACAAGGCCTGTCATTTGCCCTGACAGCGGTTAAGTATGTTAGGAAGATCCAGGACTTGCCAAAGTCTAAATCTTTGGGCCAGAGGCATTGGTTTGGGCTGGATGGGATGGTTTTGGCCATTGTTTGTTTGTGTTTCATTGTGATTGTGAACGGTGCTGGGGAGAAGAGTAGAGGGTGTTGTGATGTTGTGGAGAGTGGTGGTGATGATTTGGGTGGTGGTGGCCAGAAGAAGAGTGATGGATCAACTTCAAGAAACAGGACAAGCAGGGTGAGGAGGGTTATTTTCTCACTACCTTCTGCTTTCATGGTGTTTGTGTTGGGGGTTGTTTTGGCCTTCATAAGAAGGCATGAGGTGGTGCATGAAATCAAGTTTGGACCTTCCTCAATAGATGTTGTGAAGTTCTCCAAGCATGCATGGAAAAAGGGGTTTGTGAAGGGTGCAATTCCCCAACTTCCACTATCAATTCTGAACTCAGTGATAGCTGTGTGCAAGCTTTCATCAGATTTGTTCCCACGGAAGGACTTCTCAGCCACATCATTATCAGTGACCGTGGGGCTGATGAACTTGGTTGGTAGTTGGTTTGGTGCAATGCCAAGTTGCCATGGTGCAGGTGAACACTTTTCTCTATCAACAAATATTAATTATTAATTTGTTAATTTTTTTATTATCGAATAGAGTTGAATCTGTAATTTTTCTCTCAAACTTTCCTTTTTCCTTCACACCTACCTTATAATTCTTATAATTCTCGATGCAGGTGGACTTGCAGGGCAGTACAAGTTTGGTGGAAGGAGTGGTGCCTGTGTGGCACTTCTTGGTGTTGCCAAATTGGTGTTGGGATTGGTGTTGGGAAGTTCCTTGGCACACATTCTGAGGCAGTTCCCTGTGGGGATATTAGGGGTGTTGCTACTCTTTGCTGGAATTGAACTAGCTATGTGTGCTAGGGACATGAACAGCAAGGAAGATTCCTTTGTGACTCTTATTATCACTGCAGTTTCACTTGTGGGATCAAGTGCAGCTCTTGGCTTTTTGTGTGGAATGGTTGTTCATGTGCTTCTTAAGCTGAGGAATTGGACTAGGGATAAGCCACTTTCTACTATTTGGATGCAGAAAAATCCTGACCAAGTTTGAAGAAAAGGAGTGTGCACATGATCATATTTGTCTATAAAGTATGGCTTTCAAAAGTGATTGTTGTCTGAAAGTTTCTTTCCTTTTTTTCCCACTCAGTTTGTTTTCATTTGTTGGTTGACTCCCAACAATGGTGACTCATAAGGCTTTTATGACATTATTATGCTATTGAGTGTTAATTAGTAGGAACTATAGATATTGATGGCTTTTGCTCTTTGTAGTTTTAGTGTATTCGTGTCACAGGAATTGTATGTATGTAATAAATAATATAATTGGAATGCATTAACAGTGTAAATCTTGTTTACACTGTAATCCAATTATGAATTGTAATATAATTGATAAGCGTTGATTTAAGTAATTTGTTTACACCTTTTTTTTTTTACCAAAACTAATGTCTGCTATGATTTGTATAATCTTTTGCACTACTCAAAGAAACGGAAAAAAAAGAAGATAGAAATGTATTGGGTGTGGTGGTTAAGTGATTGAAAGACAACAACAAAGTCTTGTCTTATTATATAAAATTCGTTATATAGATCATACAATGTCATAATTCTACTTTAATAATTAAGAAGCCTTTGACAAATCAGTACTACCCAGTTTGATGAAAGTATAAAATTAAATTCAACTAAAATATGTCAGTTGACTCTTATTTTGATACTTGCTGTGTATCACTAATAAATTCATAATATAATCTAATTGGACCATGCTCAATAATAATAAAAAATGGGCTAAAATATATTTTTGTTATTGATATATATTTTAATTTTGTATTTATTTTCTATTAATTTTTTTCTTTTGTGTTTGGTTTCTAATATATGAAAATATTTATTTTTTATCTTGATATTTTATTTTAGTACCTAATAGATTAATAATTTTTATTTTGGGTCCTTAATATATGCAAATAATTTGTTATTTATTCCTCTGAATTTTTTTTAAAATGGTCTAAAATAAAATGAACAGAATTACTAAGGACCTAACACAATTTTTTAATTTAAGAGAGACTAAAATAAAATATCAAATATCAAAAATAAATATTTTGATATATCAAGAACCAACCACAAAGAAAATAATTATTAAGAAAGAAATGTAAAATTGAGGTATATATAATAAACTAAAACATATTTTTGGCTTAAATTTTTTTAAAAATAAAGATGATTCAGTTAAAATCTCTTGCGAGAGATCTTAAATTGAATGAGATATTTTGATTCTATGGTGAGGACTTGTGCTATGGCTGTGTATGTTCATTTATGCGGATGACGTATGTGGATAGATTCTTAAGTCATGGGAACAAAAGAACCACAAATGGTAAAGATGAGTACATTTCCATTACGTGCTAATGTGATACACATCAAATTGTGACCTAAAACGGGGTTGCTTTGGCGATAGGCTTTGTTTATAATTGTTTTATTGCGACAAAAAGATTAAAAGAAAACATCATTTTGGTTATACAGTAAAAGTTGTCATCAAACTGGGTAGTACTGATTTGTCAAAGGTTTCTTACTAACATGTTGACTTGGTCTTATAGGAGTCTTTAATAAGTCAAGCACCTCTCACAACTCCAAAACAACTCAAATGAAATACCTCAGTGCATTTTTCAAAACGCGTAAATGTATCCATTTTTTATTTTAATTGAACTTACACCGAAATATTCATCAAAATGTACACTTAAGTATTTTTTTTCATTTTTTATAAATTAGAAAAAATTAAAAAAAAATAACGAAACTGAAAAAAAAAAAAACCCAATCTAAAAACAACTCAAATGAGGAACTTTTAATATTTTTTTAAACATGTAAATGGATTTTTTTTTTAATTGAACTCACGTTGAAGTATTCATCAAAATGTACCCTCTATATTTTTGTTTCAGTTTTTATAAATTTGATTTTTTTTTTAAATAACAAAACTGGAATAAATACAGTAATCCAGCCCAAAAACATTTCAAATGTAGGAGGCGTTTAACCAGAGATGACAATGGGTAGGATATGGGTAGGGTACTATAGTACCTATCCCCATACCCACATTTGAAAAAAATATTTGTCCCCGGTCTCATACCCGTGCAGGTAACAATTTCAATTTTCATCCTCATACCCTCTGGGTACCTATATACCCATACCCGCACCCGCGACCCGCACTTTCCATATATATAAAATTAAAAATCATAAAAAAAAAATTTATATAATATTAAAATCAAACAAATATTGATTTATATAAATAAATAACATTACAAAAATATTCATTTAACGTAAATCTAAACAAAAACTTTAATTAAATGAGAAAAATTAATATATTTTAAAACTAATTAGTTTATAATTATATATTAAAAATTAAAAATAAAATGCAAATAAATATAATATTTTAACTTTATTATCCGAATTAATTTCTTCATATTTTACAAATGCTTATCTTCATAATTTTTATATTGCTTTGAACTATTAATACAAATAAGAATTAAAACATAATAGAATATCAAAATTAGCATATAAAAAGAATAATTAAAATAAAAAAATAGATAATTAAATAATTTTAATTGAATAATTTAAATAATAAATTATAATTATATTAATTAATATGTATATACACAAGGTGCAGGGCGGGGTGGGTACTATAGTACCCGTACCCGCACCCATTCCCGTGAGATTTTGCGGGTAAATACCCGCCCCATCCCCATCCTCAAATATGCGGGTTATTACCCTACCCGCGTATGGGTATTTTTGCGGATGCTCATAGGGTCTGGGTCCATATTGTCATCCCTACGTTTGACTGACTAGCGTCTCCAATAAAGCCAAGTCAACATGTTAGTGCAAGAGGCGCTTGACTGATCTGTGCCTCCCAGTGCCACGTCAGCCTAAAAGACACTAGATAGAGTTACCCAATTTGATAAATACTTTTACTATATAATCAAAATGGTGTTTTCTTTTAAGAAAACACTCATTTTGATCTTTTTGCCTTCTATGGCTAACAATAGTTAGGCAACCATGATAAAAAAAAAAAAAAAAAGATTATTTTAATAATTGATTTTGTGTATGATTGATTATAATCTTTGAATTTATTTTTATTTGGATAAGTTTGTTGAAAAATGGTTTGAAAATAATTAATTTTATTTGAATGCAATAAAATATCAATTTTTTGTATGATAAAAGAGTGTAAAAAATAGTTGAAAAAAAAATTAAGTTGTTAAAAAATATCATAAACTATAAGAGCATCTTTAATGCTAGAACCCATTTTGGGTTCTTAAGCTATTTTTATTGGGTCTCATAATGTCACTTAAGTATTAAGAACTTACATTTTAATTTGGGTTCTTAAATTAATATTTGTGGGTTCCACCTTCTTCTTTCTCTTAAATTTTTTTTTTTTTAAAGTGGAGAGGTTTTTAAGGGTTCTTGCACAAAAACAATTCTCCACCTTGAAGGACTTTATAGTAGGAGTTTTTAGAATAACAATTCTTAACCTAAAAACTTAGCTTAAGAACCCACCACTAAAGATGGTCTAAGTTTCCAAATTATGAAAACAATTGATGTTTTCAAAAAAAAAAAATCTTTTGAAAATTTAAGCTAATTTGAATATTTGATTCTCCTATTTTGTAAAATACTAACAAATAATTGGTGACATGACACGTTTATCTTTTGGTCATTAACATATAATTATAATTATAGACTTAATTACACTTTTAATTCATCTATTTTATAAAACTTGAAATTTTGATTTAACCAATAAATACGACGTACTATAACATAAATAATAACATTCAACAAAGAGCAGAGAATTCTTTCACATCAAAACTGATTCTTATTCAATAATAGAAATCACTTTTCAAGATACAATCTTTCTTCCTCTCTCAGTTATAGAAAAAACTATCTTTTATAAGAAGAGTGATTCTACCTATGTCTCATTCTCTAATCTACTCTAAGCTAGCATAATAGAAGCACTATATACTAAGCCTAACTAGCAATAACTAACTAACAGTTAAAACTAAAAAAATAACTGTTATAACAAGTTAGCCAGTTAGCTAATATTAAAACAAAGAAGCAAAGAAAAAACAGAAAACTATTTTATTGAACCAAAGTCTAACAATTCTCCACCTTGGTCTAAGAAAACATTACAATATCACAAAACCAGAAGACAACATTAATCCCCCTTCAATTAAATCAACTCCAAGCAGTGAAAAAACTTGCTGCTAGGAAGAGCCTTAGTTATCATATCTGAAGGGTTATGGTTAGTCGAAATCTTTTTAACTAGAACTAACCTTTGACCAATAACTTCTCTTACAAAATGAAGTTTAATGTCAATATGCTTTGTTCTCATGGTGAATAGAATTTTTTGATAAATGGATTGCACTTTGACTGTCACAGTGAACAATTATAGCATGATCTTGTATCTTCAATTCCTTAGCTATGCCTTCAAGCCATAAAGCCTCTTTAATAGCCTCAGTTAAAGCAATATATTCTGCCTCAGTGGTTGAGAGAGCTACAACTTTTTGAAGAGTAGCTTTCCAATTAACAGCAGTACCAAAAATAGTAAACACATACCCTGTGAGTGACTTTCTTGAGTCTAAGCATCCAACATAATCAGAATCAACAAAACCCTTTATAACAGTAGTTCTAGTGCTCTCCCTGGCTCCACCATAAACCAAAACTCTCCCAAGTGATCCTCTGATATACCTCAAAATCCATTTAAGGGCTTGCCAATGAGATTTTCCAAGATTTGCCATGAATCTACTTACTAGACTTACAACATAGGCTATATTAAAGCGAGTACATACCATAGCATACATGAGGGACCCTACAACATTTGCATATGGTATGCTCTCCATAAAAATCAGATCATCATGAGACTTGGGTGCTTAATCTACACTTAGTTTGAACTGTTGAGACATAGGTGTAAAGACAAGTTTACAATTAGACATTCCAAACCTCTCAAGTACTTTCCTAAGATACATTTCTTGAGAAAAAAAAAAGCAACTTCCTTTTCCTGTCCCTTTTAACTTCAATTCCCAGAATTTTTCTTGCTGCATTAAGATCCTTCATCTCAAATTCCTTTTTCAATTCAGCTTTTAATTTTGAAATTGCACTATTGTTGTTGCTTGATATTAGAATATCATCAACATACAGTAGCAAGATCACAAAAGAATTTGCTGAAGGAAACTTGAAATAAACAAAGTTGTCATACTGACTTCTTTTGAATTTTATAGTGGCCATAAAGTCATCAAACCTTCTATTCCATTGTCTTGGGGACTACTTGAGACCATACAGAGATCGGTTTTGTTTACAAACATAACCTTCCTTTCCCTTCTCTTCAAACCCTTCAGGTTGTTTCATAAAAATAGTCTCATCAAGCTCTCCATACAGAAAAGCTGTTTTAACATCCATCTATTCTATTTCCAGATTCAGATCAGCTACCATTGCAAACAGAATTCTAATAGACCCATGTTTGACAATAGGAGAAAAAACTTCATTGAAATCAATTCCCTCCTTTTGTGTGAAGCCTTGAGCAACTAATCTGGCTTTAAATCTAGCTGACTCCACCCCTTTGATCCCTTCCTTTTTCTTGAAAATCCATTTAGAGCCTACCACTCTACAGTTTGCAGGTTTCTTAATTAATTTCCAGGTATGGTTATCATGGAGAGACTTAATCTCTTCATTCATAGCTGCAAGCCATTTTTCTTTTTCTTTGCTAACAAGAACAACCTTGAAACTACTTGGTTTAGTTTCAAGAACCTTACTTGCAACCACTAAAGCATATGCAATCAGGTTAGCATATCCATATCTCTTTGGAGCCTTTGTTTCCCTTCTAACTCTATCTCGAGCTAACATATAACTATCTTCAACTGGTTGCTTATCTTCAGATTCCTCTTCAATAGGAGAACTGTGTGCAAGTTGAGTTTCTTCAATTGTTTCCTCTGTCTCCACTACAATGTTTGAATCTTCAGAGTCAATTTCTTTCCCCTAATCAAAGCTTGAGTTAGTTGTATGAGACTTGGTTTTGTTTGCCATTTCAGTCTCATTAAATATTACATCACGACTAATAAGACATTTTGTGAAACCATCCTTTAAACACCACAACTTATACCCCTTTACACCTTTTGGATAACCTAAAAAAAGACACTTAACTGCCCTAGGTTCCAATTTATCTTGCCTAATGTGAGCATAGGCAACACAGCCAAAAAATCTTAGTTGTTTCAAATTTGGTAGGTGCCTTGTCCAAATCTTTTCAAGTGTTTTAAAACCTAGAGTTGTTGAGGGGCATCTATTTATGAGATAAACTGCAATCATGGTTGCCTCTGCCCAGAAGGTTTTAGACAAAGTTGCACTCAATAGCATGCACCTCACCCTCTCCAAAATGGTTCTGTTGAACCTTTTAGCTAACCCATTTTGTTGAAGGGTTCCAGCCACAGTCTTATGTCTTGCAATACCATTTTCTTTGCAATAATTGTTGAAAGAATCAGATCAAAACTCAAGCCTATTATCTGTTCTGAACCTTTTAACCTTTCTACCTATTTGATTTTCCACAAGGGTCTTCCAGCTTTTAAGGTTTTCAAAAGCTTCATCTTTAGTCTTCTGGATGTAGATCCACACCTTCCTTGAGTATTCATCAACTATACTTAGGAAGTATCTACCACCAAAATGAGAGGGAGCTTTTGTTGGACCCCACAAATCAGCATGAACATAATCTAGAGTACCATTGGTTCTCTGCTATCTAGTGCTGAATTTTGATCTGCAAGCCTTCCCATAGACATAATACTCACAAAACTTTAGTTTATCAACCTTGTCTCCACCTAACAATTCCTGTTTCCCAAACTCAATTAGTCCCCTCTCACTTACATGACCTAACCTCATGTGCCAAAGGTCAATTTTTGATAAAACACTTCTAGTTGCAATAGCAGCAAAGCTAATTATAACCTCACCATCAACAGAATATAGGTCATTCTTCATTATTCCCCTCATGACAGTTGTGGAATTTTTTTACTACATTCAACATTCCCTTCTCACCCTTAAAGACATATCCTCTCTTATCAAATTCACCAAGAGAGATTAGATTTCTGTTAAGGTCAGGTACATACCTGACTTGAGTGAGAATCCTTTCAGTTCCATCATACAGTTTGAACCTTATAGTTCCAATCCCTTTGATTTTGCAAGGCTTGTTGTCACCAAGAAGGACCAACCCATCTGCCTCATGAGAAAACTGTTCGAGCTAGTGCTTGTTTGGTGTCATGTGCCATGAACACCCAGAGTCCATTATCCATTCAAATTCTAGATCTTCTTTAGAGACAACCAGTGCTTCAGTTGATTCATATCCCTCATCTTGAACAATTGCAGCATTTCCTAGATCCTTCTTTCTATCACCACCCTTTAGCCTTTCAGGACAGACCTTTCTTGTGTGTTCCTCTTTCTTACAATGATAGCATCTAATGGTGAAAGCATTTCCTCCACCACTTTTCTGTATTTCAAATTTCTGTTTCTTCTTATTAGATTTTCCATCTTTCTTGAAGTTCTTGCCCCTTGCTGTCAACCCCTCACCTTGGTAAAAGATTTCTTTTCTTTCCTTTCATTTAATTCTTTTGAATTCAATGCAACTTGTACTTCATCAAGGGAAACCGAATCTCTTCCAAACAACAAA
Source organism: Amphicarpaea edgeworthii (assembly GCA_014843725.1). NCBI lineage: Eukaryota > Viridiplantae > Streptophyta > Magnoliopsida > Fabales > Fabaceae > Amphicarpaea > Amphicarpaea edgeworthii. Next base: position 15,478,429 of record CM026324.1, read on the forward strand.
GTTTCTTTAAAGTGTGAGTGACTCTTAGGCAATGAACAAAACAATAATAAGGCTTGATCCTCATCTTCTATAGTTACATCTATGTTTTCTAGATCTAAAATCAATTTATTGAACAGATCTAATTGATCTCCCACAAGCTTATCATCATGCATTTTAAAAGAATACAAGGACTGTTTAAGGTAAAAACGATTTACAAGAGACTTAGTCATATACAAACCTTCTAGTTTAGACCATACCCCAGCAATAGTAGTTTCCCTTGAGACCGTGTGCCTTCTGCGGAATGGTCTTCTTCTCCTCCACTGCCATCCCCTTTTCAACCTTGATTTCTCCATCAAGAGCTTCAATAAGACCTTACTAAACAAGTAATGCCCTCATCTATAATCGCCATAACCCAAAATCATTTTGCCCTGTAAACTTTTCTACTTTGTACTTAGCTGATCCCATGGCTCAATCGTTCCACGCTCATCGCACCAATTTGTTGTGTTATCACTAAATACACGTGCACAAAACAACACAAGAAATGCACAACAAACAAAGTGGCACTCTCTTACTAGTGTATCACTCATAAGAAATACGCAAAATGCAGATAAAAGATCAAAGAAAAAAGAAAATGACAAAACAACAACTGAATGAATTTCTAATTCAACAAAGAGCAAAGAACTCTTTCATATCAAAACTGATTCTTATTCAATAATATAAATCACCTTTCAAGATACAATCTTTCTTCCTCTCTCAGAAAAAACTATCTTTTATGAGAAGAGTAATTCTACCTTTGTTTCATTCTCTAATCTACTCTAAGCTAGTATAATAGAAGGACTATATACTAAGCCTAACTAGCAATAACTAACTAACTGTTAAAATTAAAAAAATAATTGTTTTAATAGATTAGCCAGTTAGCTAATATTAAAACAGAGAAGCTGAGAAAAAAATAGAAAACTATTTTATTAAACCAAAGTCTAACAATCTTGATCCTAACTCTTTTCTTGTTCTTCATCATGCACCACATAAGCAGCCAATTGCCTAAATAGATCCACCCTTGATGTCGCGCTCTCCTCAGCCGTTAAAAATCGAAAATCAAGTATGTTCTCACCGTTATCATTAGAAATTAAACACAAACAAAATACAACACCAAACCAATATTAGTTATGATTTTTAATTAGTATATTATTAACTTCATAAACCTATTAATAAAAGTTAATTGTATTTTTTATCTTCCTATTTTTATAAAATCGTAATTTTAATTTTCTTACTTTTAAACATTTGATCCACATGCCTTGTTAAACTTGTAATTTGGTTCAACTTTAAATTAGATGAGTTGATCATTAAATTCTTAATAATTGAATCATAATTACGGATTTTGCAAAACAGGGATCAAGGCCATTCTTGATTTACATTTCATTTTCTTTTTTAAAAACTAATTTTAAAACAATTATCATGTACTTATCAATTAATTTATCCTATCAATCAATTTATCGTGGAAAGTCTAAAGATATGTTTGCTTTAAACTTCAAAAGTCCGCTTACGCATTCCAAAGCCTCATTTCCACGTTCGGCACAAGATGCAAAAGCTATACTCTTATAACTTTAAAAAATGTTAGTAACATTACGTTAAACTTAACTGATTTTCAAACATACACTAACAAGTTAACAAAAACAATCAAGAGAAGTTGCCCTATGGGTTAAAGTACAAGTACCCAGACTATGGAAGGGACTCTAGGAGGTTAATTGAAATCCAACAACTATTTTCATTTTAATCTAATCGAAAAGTTGTTTTCACCCATCAAACACAATTTTTTTCTTCTTTAGTTTTTAAAAACTAAAAACAGTTTTGAAAGGAGAAATCAAAGAGAGCTCATATGTCCGAATTATACACTAGAGATCAAAATTGTAATATTGTGAAAGTAGAGGGAATAAAAAAAAAAGTATAACTAAACCTAAATTTTATTCAATTCAATAAAATTTATATCATTTTTTTATAATTATATATTTCAAAGAATTAGTTAAATCAATAATTTATTAAAATGTTAATATAAAAAATGCATTTATTAATTTGTAAGATAAATTTGAACATCTCTTTTAAAAAAATATACATGTCAAATATCAATTTCACACGTCATTAAGAATTTTCGTAAATTTTATAATAAAAATAATATTACGTTAATCATAAAGTCTTAGAAAAAAAGTTATATTAACTACGTTTCAAAAACTCACTAAATCAAATTAAATTATGTAATCAATAGTTATAAGATTTTCTTTTTATATAAATTGTTGAGTGTGTAATAAGAATATTGTTTCATGATAATTAATATATAGTTTTTGGTGTGAAATAACCAATGGTGCATCCAATATATGGGTTGCTTCCCTAAAATTTTCAAGAAACATATCTAAAAAATATATAAAGAATATTGTTAAAAAATGAGAATAATTATTTGTGCTGAACTCAAATCTTAAAATTTTTATATAATATTTACTAATATATCTAAATTGGTAAAAGATTTTGAGTTAAAAGGTGTCATCTCATCGAGAAGACTTCCATTATAAGTGTCCATATTTACTCAGTTCTGTAGGCTAGGAGCACGTCATTGTAGTTAAGATTCTAATTAATTATTATTTTCCCTCAAAATTATTGTAAATTAACACAATCATTCATCATCTTTAAAAGATTGGCACATAATGTTGTGCACATTTTAGAATCTTGATGGATATTATCTTCGACTTAAAATTGAATATTTGGTGCTTCAATGTCTAGATTGACACGAGCTTGCCGGCCTCTAACCCATGTCTAATAATGTGCCTTTAGCCAACAACAAATGGTGGCGTGACTCTATTCCAACTTTGTAAGGGATAGAGTATTATTGCCTTAATGCCTTTATCAAACATTTTTTATTGCTTTTATTTGGAAATAATTGTTGCTATTTGAAACCAATTATGAGCTTCTTAGGGGTTCTAAGATTATTTTGAACTAAAAGATGAAAACATATCTTAAGGACACTGGTTAAGAAACTGAAAGGTAAAAATATTTATTACGTAAAATATAAGAGAGTGCAAAAATATCATAAACAACTTAATTTTTCGTTCCCTAATAAGAATATAAAAATATTTTTATTGTAAATACCTTAATCGGTGTTGATTAGCATTTGCCTATAGTAATTTAGAATTAAGGAATGATAAAATGATTATGAGAGATTCTCTTTAGTATACTCTCTTGTTATTAATTTTAGTAAACCTCACATGGTTTTTTTTTTTTTTATCAGCAAAATATATTTATAAATAAGTGATACAGAGGGCTATCACAACCCATATACAAAAAGGTCAAAAACTATACACAGAGCAGGTAAGTAACCATTTAATCAAAAGATTGATTAAATTGAGACTTAGCAGCCAATACAAGTAAACCTCACATGCTATTTAATGATTTTCTCTCTTGATTTAGACGTGAGACTTATAAAATTTGATGTTTCTAATAAATTACAAGCAATCTGGAGGAAGTATAAAAAAAAAAAAAAAAGTTAATGAAAGAGTTTATATATATATATATATATATATATGGAAAACAGAATAAAGATTTAGAAGACATCAGCAGTACCTGTCCTATAATAAATAAAGCCAAAAAATCCATCCCAAATAGGATCCCAAGGCTCTGCTACAAATAACACAGGCTATAGATAATAGGACTATAGTTAGAGGCCACTTATCTTAACTGTTTAATGACGATGAAATACTGTAAGTTAATCATAATATTTTGTTTATAATAAATTAATTAATTTTTTTTTATAAAATTATCTGAAAAGTTAATAATTATAATTGATTGAAAATATTAATTAGTATGATAGATCACCATTAAATTCAATAATTTTAAATTAAATGGTATATAACATAGTTAATAAGTAACAAAATCGACCCTTGCAACAATTTGTTTTTCAACTGTAACATGATTAAAGGATCCAAAAATAATTCAAATAATTATAATTTTAAAAGAAAAATAAGTTATCAATAGAAAAATAAAATAAAATACATTATTTCCAAATAAAAATGTGTGTTTATATATATATATTTTTTAAAATTGTCTTGTATACTAAAAGAGTTTAACTCATTTTTATATTGTTCTGTCATGTACTTTAGGAACTTCAGTTGGTGCTTCTGTTCTTGTACTTTGTGTATATCGTCACGTATCGTACGCAATGCTTGGTAGTTAGTAGTTACTATCAATATTGAAAGAAGTTGCTTCAGTTTATAGAATCACATTGGTGTGAATCACACCCACCCAACCCAAGCATTAATTTTTTTGGTTACGTGGACTTATTTACGTCTCTGTTCATGTATGTGAATAATGATGTATGAGGGAAGATTCTTGAACTCAAGGGAGCAAAGAACAACAAAAATAAATGGTAAAAAAGAATGCCTTTCATTTCGGAGCTAATTTGATAACCTTTAGACCAAAAGGCAATGTTTTGGTGCTGCCATTAATCAAATTTGACAAGTGCCTTTATCCAACAATAAGTGGTGGCATGACTCTGTCCCAACTTTTGGATTTCTCCTCCCCCAAACCCAAAGATACTTGCCACTAATAACAGTGTCATTTTGTTTGACCTTTTCCATTTTTTTTCTTTAAATTCTAAGTCTTAATTACTATTTGTCACGTCCAACAATGATGTAAAATAGTTTTATACTATTAATCAATTATAACTTACTATTTGAATAATTTTTAAAATAATTTTATAAAAATCAAATGTCTTAATATAAATAAAGAATTATGATTAACTAATAATATAAAATTATTTTATATCGTCGATATATCAATTTTTTTCTTTCTGTGAGAGCTAATTAAAAGTAGTTTTGTTCTTTTATTGATCGGATGATAATGGACATGGATAAATCTTATGGCTTTAATCAACACTCTCATCAGCAACTATTTGGTATGAATGGAATTAAACTTGGGACTTAAGTAAAATTTAAAGTTGGAGTTTTGTAATAGAAAAAATATAGTTGGAACTCAAAATTTTATTAAAAATGACTAACTGAGTTCTCTAATAAAAATTAATTATTGACAAAATTAATAGATAGTTCATATGAATAATATGAAAAAAAAAAAAAAAAAGTCCTCCTGCCTAATCTTACCTAATAATTCATGGAATATTTTGAATTGTTAACTGTAAATATGAGAATGTGTGGTATTAAAAATCTTACAATTTGATCAAATTTTCTTACATTAAATATCTTGTAATTTTGGTTGAGCTATTAGATTAGAATATTTGATCGTGAAATATAACATTGACTTTTTAAATTTTTTTTTTGAACTTCAAAAAATTAATTAATTTTAAATCACAAAAAAGTAATAAAAAAATTATTAACTTAATTAAATTTAATTACCTTTTTTACTAACTTATTTATTATCTTAATAAAAAAAAGTAATTGAGTCAATGTTAAATTAAAAATAATAATTTTGTGATTAGCAAAAAAAAAAAATATAGATAATTTTTTTAAAAGTAAAAAAAAAAAGTTAATTTTATATTTGACGACAAACCATTTCAATTTAATAATTGAATTAAAATTACATGATTTTAAAAGTAGGAATCAAATTTTCAAATTAAAAAATATATGATCAAAATTATATATTTATGAAAATATGATGATCATAAATGTAATTAAATCTTAAATAAAATACCAAAACATTCAGCTAGAAACATAATCGCAATCCTAGATTAATGTTAAGTTGTTAACCACGGTGTTCATGGTTTAATTATTTTAATAACTATAACTATAGCTAATAAATAATTATATTAGAAATGGTTATTATAATTATAACTAATTATAATTTAGAATAACTAGTTATTATTTTTAAAAATCGATTATAAATAAAACTAGTTGTTATATTTAAATTAATTTTTTTTTTAGAGAAAGGTAACTATATCATATCATTCAAAATAAATGACTAAATACAAAAAGGGTCTTGCTCAACCACTAAATATGTGGATCAAATTAGCATGGGGTTATTCTAGTCTGCTAGAGGTTTTGAGTTATAATATGACTGTCTCTGATGGAGGTAATGGAGGATACGTGTGATCTAGACTTAAAAAAAAAAAAAAAAAAAAGAGTACTTTCTCAAAGACATGGATGCTAGCTAAAGATCTTGAGCCTGTATAATTATAACACTGGTTATAATTTTATAATTATTTTTATATAACTAGTTATTATTAGTTGACATTATTTTTTTTCAAACCCGATTTTTTAATGCAATCCCTGTTTGTTTTTAATTTACAGTATAAAATTATTTTACGCATTAGCATTAAATTCTTCTTAAAATAGATTAATTAGCAAAACTCTATAATAATCAAACCGAGAGGATCAGTGGTAAAGCATGACTCATTGTTCATCAATAATCATGTCAAATTCATTGCTGCATAAAAACTATAAATTTTTAATATTTTTTTAATTCATACATAGATATTTAATCCGATTAAGAATTTTTTTTTATTCTTTAAAAAAAAATAACTTTTGTTTTATTCATTTATTTATTGGTTAGGTATTTAGAGCTTTTCTATCTACCGTTTTGAGAAGCACCGCCCCCGATGAGAGCCTTTTGGTTTTTTAAATCAACATCCATCGGTTATGACAGGGAATTACTTCCTGCACCCCATTTGCTTTCTACACCGCCCAATTAATAACTATTTTTGTGAGGTGAAGGAAGTAAATGCTGCTACTGCAGGCCCAATGTACATGGGCTTTTGAGCCCACTTCCACATCCTGATGTTTCGGATTAAACTTCTTTCACCTTCACATGTTCAAGATGAATAGACATTTTCATACTGCATGAAAGGTTCAGGAAGTCATATGTGGAGGTGTAGGAAGTTTAAACTAGACAATTATTTCCTACACCTCCAAAAAGACAAGATTAATACCCCTTCACCCAACCTCCGGCACCACTGCCACACACAAACACCACCGCCATCACCTATCACTCCATCGTGGACAAGTGTGATGCATAAAAAAAGCACACATGGAGTGAGGGATAGAAGAGAGGTGTAAACTGTAAAGTGACAGCATTCCGTAAAGGATTTTCTGAAATTAGGACTATTTTTAACACTTATGAGAAAAGGATTTTTGGAATTATACGAACGTGGAAGCGGTTTTTTTTTAATAGCAATTTTTTTTTAACATTTAGCAAAAGGGTTCCCATTATAGAGTTTTAATAGCCGGCTTAATTATATTAGAATGTTCAATTAGGTTTCTTAGTTGGAGTGGAGATCCTCAGCAGTGAGATCGAATAGTATTTCCCGTAGTAAGTAGTTTATTGGCTAGTATGAGGTTTTAACTATATACCTAATCACACTGAATATTTTTTCAATACACTCACATGATTTAGCTATCCATATTCATCCCCTAACTCACTCCTCAAATATCTCTAATTGCGCACACATAAGACTGAAAGTTCGAAACTCATAAATGGATTATCTTTCTCTTCACCTTCATCTATTTTTGCTACTAGCAAGCAGTAACTAGGTAATTCGTCACAGAATCAACAACACATTAGGCTGACATGTAGATTCGAAAAAATTAAAGAACAACTTTGATCCTTTCTCCGTCACTCGAGGCTTGTGCATTTATTAAAAGTCAATATTATAAACATTTAATTACTATTGATTAACTGAGAAATAAAAAATTGTTGTGGTCGTGTTATTAAAAAATAATAGAAAGACAAAAATAAATGAAATAAGGTAAATATAAATGTGTATTGAAAAAAAGATCTAGTTAGTATGATTAGGTGTAGTTAAAATGTTATATTGACCAATGAATTACTTACAATAAAATAAAAAAAAATACTGTTTCATTTCCTTACTAAGATCTATACTCTTATACTCTTCTAGTTGATTAAAATGATTCAAGTTTCTATTATTAGGTCTTTTATTTTTAAATGAGTTTAATTTAGTCTCATTTAAAATCAAATTGAAAAAAAAAAATGACACCAAACATCTTTAAAAAAACAAGGAACTAATAGAAACTTTTAAAAGTCTTAGTACCCAATTTAACTTTTTTAAGTAATTAGATTATCTAGTTGAACATTTTAATAATTGAAGGACCAATTAAATTTTTAGTAACAATTGATGAACAATGTATAATTAAGCCTTAAACATTCTATAAATGGGTTTTCAAAATTATGGTTTTAACATTTTGGAAAAATGTTCCCGGAATTAAACTAACATAATTTTGAAAATGAGTTTTAGGTATTGATTTTATTTTAACCATCAGTAAAAAGTTTAAACGATAGGATTTTTAACATTCTCAAAGAGGATTTCCGAAATTATGCTATAATAGTATAATTCTATAAATCCTTTTTCGAAATGTTAAGGTTAAAATACATTTTACGTTATTGTGCTAATTTATTACACTTAATAACATAGAGTTTAATGTTGAGTTAATTACAATGCCATTAAATCACATCCTAATCTTTGAAGATAATTTTATAATTTTATAAATATTTACTGATTTATAATAAAAAATTGTAATTAAACGTGTAAAACTATTTTATATCCTAATGTTTGCATTACAAATATTAACTGATTTATAATCATGAATTGTGATTCAGCTAGTACAAGATTATTTTATATTGTCTTTGCACTACGTCAATCATGTGAAATATCACTTTTAATTTTTTATGTTAAATATCACTGCATTATTTTTAAGGTTAAATATAAATATCACTTTTGATTTTTTATGTTGTAGTTTTATTTTATTAGTTTCATTTATATGAAAATTATAAAATTTAATATAATAAAAATTATGTGAAAGAATAAGTCTTACTAGTTCAATTGAGTGGAAGTGGATTAATTATGCTTTTTTAAAATTAACTTTTCTATGATTGTTAATACAATGTATATTTTGCATTTTTGGGTAACGTATAGTATTCTAATTTTTTCAATTTCTTGCTTTTGGTCTCTAAACTTTTTTAAGTTTGATTTTAATTTCAAACTTTTATTTCATCATTATGAGTTTGAGTTATTTTTTACATATTTTAATTAACTTTCTATCATATGTATATTTTTTAATTTTCCAATTTTTTTAATTGAATTTAAAAAAAATTAAAATTAAAAATTATAAAAATATATATGTGTCAATAGATTATTTAAAACGTACTTTAAAAAAAATAGATAGTTAACCGATTATAGATGAAAAAGATTAAAATCTATGACGAAAAAAAAATATGAGAACTAAAAACATAATTAAATAAGTATGAAAATCTAAAACAAAAAATTAAAAAAGTTGAAGATAAAAAATATATTTTATCCTTTTTATAAAAAATATTTTTAAATTTAATTTTTTAATTAAAAAATTGGAAAAAAATATACATATGATAAAAAATTAATTAAAATATAAAAATAATAAACATTTAATGAAACATAATTAATGGCGGAATAAAAGTTTAGAAACTAAAATCAATATTTAAAGAAATCTAGGACCAATAATAAAAATTGAAAAAATTGAAAGAAAAAAAAACATACTTTATCCTTAATATTCAGCGGTATTTTTTAAAAAATAAACTAAAATAAACAAAATATAAAAAAGAAGTAAATAAAAGCAGCTGACACCTATAGTAAACTAGTTCAGTTTTTATAAATATACAGATAATCCATCATAAAGTGTATCGAAAAGAGCGCCTAGGGAAGTAAAACAAACAAATAGCGATGCATTGAAATCCTTTTATTTTAAAATACTCTATCAATATCATTTTAATTTTAAAAGTGAATACTATAATCACACTTTTAAAATACATTTTTGAACATTTTCTTATCAATCAAAATTCATTGAAAAAACTACAAAATTAAAAGAAATAATCATTAAATATGACTTGAATTTTATTTAATTTAACATGAAATTATTCAATTTTATAATTTTTAATAAATTAAAAAGAATGTGTAAAAAAAAGTGTATTATGAAATGTGTTACTAATATTTTTTTGAATATTTTTTTTTATCAATCTTTTCCTATTACATCATAAATCTATTTTATATTATTTAAATTATTTTTCTCTTTTTCTAGATATCTAATAATACAAACAAATCAACAATGGTTAGGATTTAGAATCCTTATGGGTACGTATAGAAATATTATTGTCGAGAGAAAGACAACGAATTTATGAGTGTCAATAAATTCCTTGGAAGAAAAAAAAAATTGATATAATCATACTCAAAGATACATTAACGTTAAAAATTACAAAATTAGAAAATTTATTAAAAAGTTTAATACTTATAATCTGAAAGTGTAAAAGTTTTACACGTCAATAAATCTTTACACCACCGATGTATTAAATAGATAACAGAATATCTTTTTGACTGTCATTTCTCAACTGTATAAATTAATAACACAAACCTTATTTAATTCACCCTCACCAACCAATTAAGTGTGAAAATCTCAGAACCAAAAGCCTACAACATTCCATCATGGCAAACCAAACCCTCCCTTCAACAATTCCAATCTCAAACCCTGAAATCACTCCAAGTCCAACCACACGCTTCTCCTTCAAAGCGATCTCACAGAAGCTAAAAACCAACTTGGTTTCGTCGCGTTCAAAACTATGGTCCGAACTCAACGGTGCAATTGGTGACCTGGGCACCTACATACCCATAATCCTATCCCTAACACTTTCAAAACACCTCAACCTCGGCACCACCTTGATCTTCACTGGCGTTTGCAACATCATCACCGGCGCGGTCTACGGCGTCCCCATGCCGGTCCAGCCCATGAAGTCCATCGCCGCCGAGGCCTTGTCGGACGCCGCATTCGGCGTCCCGGAGATCATGGCCGCCGGCATCTTAACCGGCGCGGCCTTGCTCCTTCTGGGTGTCACGGGGCTGATGCAGCTTGTGAACAAGTTGGTTCCGCTCTGTGTCGTGAGGGGAATTCAGCTTGCGCAGGGCTTGTCTTTTGCCCTAACAGCGGTTAAGTACGTTAGAAAAGTTCAGGACTTGCCAAAGTCGAAGTCTTTGGGTGATAGGGATTGGTTAGGGCTTGATGGGTTGGTTCTGGCCATTTTTTGTTTGTGTTTTATTGTCATTGTGAATGGTTCTGGTGACAACTACGATGGCGATGATCAGAGTGAGAGAAACAAGAGGATGAGGAGTAGAGTGAGAAGGGTTGTTTTTTCACTACCTTCTGCTTTCATGGTGTTTGTGTTGGGTGTTGTGTTGGCCTTTACTACGGGAAGGGTGCATGGGATAAAGTTTGGACCTTCCTCTATGGAGGTGGTGAAGTTCACCAAAGATGCATGGAAGATGGGTTTTGTGAAGGGGACTATTCCTCAGCTGCCATTGTCAGTGTTGAACTCTGTCATTGCTGTTTGCAAGTTGTCAAATGACTTGTTCCCAGAAAGGGAACACTTTTCAGCCACATCACTCTGTGTTAGTGTGGGGGTGATGAATTTGATTGGTAGTTGGTTTGGTGCAATGCCATGCTGCCATGGCGCAGGTGAACTTTTTTTCTTTTTGATCGAGAAATGTTAATCATTAATTTGTTAATATTTTTTTTTGTTAACGACGGAAGAAGTCTAGTTCATAAACTCTTTCTCATTCTTTTTTTCTTTCACCATCTGAGCTACCTTATATCTTTTGATGTAGGTGGACTTGCAGGACAATACAAGTTTGGTGGAAGGAGTGGTGCCTGTGTGGCACTTCTTGGTGCATTCAAGTTGGTGTTGGGGTTGGTGTTGGGAAGCTCTTTGGCACTCATCTTAAGGCAGTTTCCAGTGGGGATCTTGGGGGTGCTGCTGCTATTTGCTGGTGTTGAATTGGCCAGTTGCTGTAGGGATGTTAATACTAAAGAAGATTCCTTTGTGATGCTTCTTTGCACTGCTTTTTCTCTTGTGGGATCTAGTGCTGCTCTTGGCTTTTTGTGTGGAATGGTTGCTTATGTGCTTCTTAAGCTAAGGAAATATTGGAGTAATAGTAATGATAAACCATTTTCTACCATTTGGGTGCATAAAAGTCCAGAGCAACTCTGAATATATTAAAAGGAGTATGTAGAAGAATATTATTGCTCCTGTATTATGTTGTTATCTGGTGTATTGTAACTACCAAATAAATAAAGTAGCATGGATGAGTTTCAAGAATATTGATGTTATTAGTTCTAAAGTGTTTTTTGTAATTTTTTTTAAAATTTCTTTTGCTTTGGTAGTATTAATTAAGTTTTTTTTATTCGTTACTGAAATCGACACAATATTAAAGAGTTTTAATCTATGGCATTCACATGAGGTTTAATAATCTGAGTTAGATGCCTTTAGTGGTAGGAACTTAAAGTTGTTACACTTAGTTTTTGTTTTTTTGTCTATGATTACAACTCATGTATGTAAGGCTAAATTTAGGTATGGAATTGGGCGGTGGCGGGATTAGCCTCCCCAACCCCTGTCCCAGATATTCTAAATCATCCCTGTTCACACCCTGTATAACACGCTTTTATTTCTCATAATAAACTAAATTGTTTCATTTATTTTATCAATAAAAATATTATTTAACAATTTTTTTTATATATAAAATTATTATATAATGAGTTAAAAATATTATTTTATAATAAATATAATTAAATTAATGTTTAATATAAATTTTTAAACTTATGATTTATGTAATAAACAGATAGATTATTCTAAAGTATTTATATAATTTAATATATTAATAGTGGAGATGGGTGTGGGTGCGAGTGCGGGACGGGGATCACAATTTCCAATCCCAACCCCATCCCCGACTTTGGGAAAACTCAAACCCACACCCGTACCCGATTAACTCAAGTTTTTCCTCATCAAAATTGGGATCGAAATGGGAATATCCCCACGGGTTTGGGTTCAATTGCCATACCTAGCTAAATTACAATTTCCTACGTTAAAGAACTTGCTTCAGCTGGTTATAGAATCTATTGCAAGAATACTTTGATGGATGGAGAATGTACTTTTATCAATGTCAAATTGGAAGAACCATAATTTGCATCCATGATAAAAGAAAAAAACAACAAAAGGAATATAACATTCCAATTTGAGCTAATGCGTTTCCGAATAAAATAAAATTGAAGATTGGATGCTCGAATATATAGAATTTGTAGTTTGAAAAAAAAAAAGGCTTGCAAATTAGCATTAAGCTGGGGTATGATGCCATTCCAACTTTTGGAATTCTTCCCAAAACCACAAGGAATTAACCACTACCAGTAGTGTTATTTCCTGTATCTTTCACCTTTCCACTTGTTAATTTGCTTCAACTTTCAACTCTAAGCTATCGTCAAAGACAACTAAAAATAATTTTTATGTTTTTTTTTTTGTCGAAAACTACGGTATCTCCCAATTCATTAGTTCAGAGATTAATAGCGCTCACAGCGTGTAACTGTCGTTAATCTAAGAAAATTTTGTACATGGTTAAAATTAAACACAAACTTACCACTAAATGGATCATTTTCATTCTTGTAAATACAATGAGACTTTATACCACTACGTAAACCTTTACAAAATTAAACACAAACTTACTACTAAATGAATCATTTTTATTCTTGTGAACACAGTGAGACTTTACACCACTGCGCCAACCTTTACATTAATTTTCATATTAGTCATGAATGATGAAGAGAAGAGAGATAATTAAATATTTATTTTTTTCACACACCAATTCTCTCACCAAATAAGACTTTAACATGTTGAGCTGGTGCTGATGAAGAATAAGAATAGATAAAAAAAGATTCACGATAAAGATTAGCAATGGAATATCTTCCACTCAGCTAGATTACCGTAGAGTTCTGTTCATCCACTTTGTGTCCAAAGTTGCAAATATAAAATATTAACAGCATAAAAGGGTAAGATTAATATCCAAAAATGTGTTCAACCATGTTCATTTGAATTTAGAAATTAGTAATGATGAATGTACGGTTTGGAGAATTCTCTGCCTAGCTAGTGGGTCTGAGTGCATTTTTTTTTTTTTTAATCACATTTGTAAGTTTGAGTACATTTTTGATCCATTTAATTGATAAAAAAATATAAAAACAATTAATATTTATTTATTCAATAATGGTGAAAAGGGTTGGATAATGAAGGCAAGGACACAAAGTTGGGCCTAAAGTGTGAAGCCCAACGAAGAAAGTAGAAGTGAAAAGAGGTTGAAAAGGTTAAAATATTCCAAGCACAAGCAAGTGTAAATTTAATGCTCCCAAAGCATATTCTCTTCTCCATAATTTACCTAGATTAATTACATGCCTTTAGTTTTTAAGGCAACTTACTTGATTCCACTCTCTATTTTTATTGCTATTGAAAACGTTTGGTAACAGGGAAAGATTATGTAATGTGACATTAAACATAAAGAAACCAACTATGATCTTTAAAATTGAGAACTGAAAAGAATTCTAGATTTAATTGAGAAAGCTCCTTCAATTCTAGCTGGAGTCAAGTTCAAAAGAACAATTAGTAGAAAATGAAAAGTGCTAGGGAATTAAAAATAGTGTTCATTAGTGAAATCTAAACGGTTGCTTAATTTATTGAAAAAGATGAAAAGAAAGTTATCAAAAGGTGTCGAGAAGCAATTTAAAGAAAAAAAGTGACTATCATTAAAATTTACTAAGAACTTTGGCAAGCTATGGTTAAAGTTTGAAGAGGTGAAAAGGCAAGGAAAGAAAAGTAAAGAATACCTAAATTCTGCTTATTTATGTGCTTAGAAATAAAAGACAAAGAATTTAATATGGTAAGAAGGATCAATTGTTCCTACTTTAGCTTTTTCTAGATTTCATATAGGTAGATACTCCTATGATTGATCTATACTTCATTAGAGTTCAATATAATAATTAGGTTTCAATGTTACATTTCAATTCAATCATGGTCATGAATATCATATAGGGAGGACCTAGGAACATATAGATTTTGCAGTGGCAGTCATTGTCTCTACAATCGAATTTCTTTTAACAATTAGCATCAGATTAAAATAATGTAAAAAATTTATGCTTGTCATATATGCAAGAACTATAGACAATTTTATATTGGTTTCTGTCACAAAAAAAAAAGCATCTTTAACTGGCCACAGTGATAGACATTAATTTCAGTACCTTCTCTATTGAAGACACTGCACAAGAAAAATTATTGCTAAAGTATATTAACATTATTAAGATTGGACAAATTGATGAACTGAATTGCTAAAGAAATGAATTGTAAAAATAGTTTGCCTACTGAACTGCATAATAGTTTAGGCAAACTGAACTATAACAGTTTGGGAAAACTTAACTGAACCGAACTGTTCTGAACTGCAGGAGGAGGGTGAGTAAGAGGAAAAAAGCATAGCTTGTTATTCAAAGTGAATAGAGGGTCGAGCTCATTGGTTCGAATCTCCCCCAATAACATTCTAACAAAAAATTAAACATTAGCGGATAAAAAAAAAAAAAGCTTGTTATTCAAAGATGTTAGCAGTGAGGAATGTCTGAAAATGTGAATGTCAGGGACATGCTAAATAGAGTTTGAACGTTTTACTGCCCAGTAACAACATTCACTATTTAGAAATCAAATCAACATTACTAAGGTCTATACTCTGGCAACAATTATAGAAAAAGAGAAAATATTTGACTTGTATTGTTATATGTACAAGAAATGTAAAACTTTACATGTAATTCCAATAAATACAGGTAATTAACGACCATGTAGGTCTACAATGTATGGTTATTAAATCAGTTGGTTAGCATCACTGTGATGTGATATTCATCTGTGAGTAAGGTTTAATTTCTGCAATTTGTGCTTTATATTTACATTACAATTTACAAAGGAAACTAACTCAACTAGGCACAGAAATTACAGGATCATAGTTAGTTAGTTATTGTCTGATTTCTCGCGGTCGATACAAGACAGAAGATTGCGAGAGAGACTGACAGTGTGACAAATTGTTTAAACTAGTCAAATGGATTTCCTCTTGTATTGGAAAAAGAATTTGACTGCTGAATGGGGGGGCCTAGAGATCCAAAAGCAGATAACTCACTGTTGAAGCTTTCAGCTCTTTGTCGTCTACAAAATATTAAAAGGCAGTTACAATTGGAATAGGATTACCATTTTCAACTGAGAGTATCATCTTAGGATTAGCTGAGAAATCTCAAATAATAAACATATGCAGAAAGATACAAAGTATTTGACGGCATAGACATAAATAAGGATGGCATATGTTTTTCAGCCTGTTTAGGTAAGCTTATTCAGAAGCATTTCTAGGAGAACAAAATAAGAAAGAAAAAAAATGAAGGAGCTTCTTGATAAGTTAAGATGAAAGAGTTTCTACAAATTAGTCCGTGCATAAGTTAATTTGAACTTATGGAATAATTAATTTTATTTTTTCTTCTTATTTTCTTTTCTAGAAATACCTTGGGAGAAGTTTATCCCAACAGACCAAAAGGAATGAAGTATTATGAGAACAACTCACCAACCTGTATTCTTTTTAATCACCAAAATCCAAAGTAAGAATTCCTAACAATAGCATTGGAGTATAATTTTGTAAAATTGCATCCAGCTAACTCAACTACCCACCACAAATACTCCTTTCATTATTGAGGTGCAGTTTTACTGGGAGTTATCTTCCTCTTATTTTGTTGAATTATTTACTTTTGGAAAATATTGTAGTAGTAAGGATAAGTTATTCTAATACCATTGGTTAAGATAATGGAACCAGTTGTGTCTTGCTTCTTAAAATTATTCTTTTATGTATATTGGTGTTCATTTTTAAAGAGAAACTGTTGTTTCTTTACATTAAATTTACTTTTTTCTTTCTTTCTTTATATCCCTTTTTAGGTAAATATTCTAATAATAAGTAACACATGCCTGTTATTTTAAATTAAGAGAATCTAGCTTGCTGACATGCTTAATAGCTTATAATCCAGTGACTATACTATACTATAAGGAATATGATTTACCTTGTGGGTTGCACCTTATTATTGTTAGCTTGGTACCCACCTGAGAAGAGTGAACAAAAATAACCATGACAAGAAAATAAAGAGAACAAAATCTTCAAAGGAAATGGAAGATAATTAACAAGGGCAATACATACCCATGGGAGCTGGAGATGCGTAACATGGTGACTGAGATGCCATTGTTCCTAAAGATCCAAAGCTTGATGCATGCATTAATCCTGGTCTGGATGATACAGCAGGTTGTACATATTGCAATGATGCCATAGCAGGAAGCTTTATATAGAAAAAATACCATCAGTCTTGAAGGTTAAAACAATGAAAAAAAAGATAATCATAACCTTTCATTTATGATAAGTCGATTGACTTTTATAAAATTATATTATGAGTCATGTTCATGCAAAAGGTGGGTTGTCATTGAACAGTGTAATAATGATGCTAAAACAATTTATTGGCTTCATTCAAAGGTGTTAATTTAAAGAAACACAAGCCTGATAACACTGCAGAAAGAGAGTGTGTGATGACAACTTACTGAAGAAAAAAAGTAAAGAAAACAAGAGGTCTAGAGCACAAGATTAGATGATAAGACATTTTCCAAGAAAATAAAAATTAAAGTAAAATTAAATAAAAGTGGCATATGATATGGAGTAGCTTCAAAGTTGTAATGACTCTAACCTCAGAAATCAGAATGCCTGTCAAGGACATTATTAAAAGATCCATTCATTGATTTGATATTATTAAAAAAATAAACTTGTTTCACAAGCTTTTCAGGTAAGAAACAAACATTATTTGCTCAATTAATGGATGGTTCTATAATCTAAAAATAGTCATCAATTAATACCAAAATCTAACAGTTTTTAACAATGTGTTCAGTGTTTACTCAAACAATCAATATTATCAACAAGTTTTGGCCTACTGCATAGAGTTTGTATCAGATTCTTGAACACAAATACAATTAAAAAACTTTCCACATAAAACCATTTTATATCTTAGGCCTAACAATAAGCCCTTCTTATTGAGTTTCAACTTGTAGAATGTAGACAACTAAACTGATTGTTATTAATGGATCCTCCATGCTTTACAATGTAGATGAATAGAGTTCAGGACAAAAATGCTCCTAAGTGGTGAATCTCGTTAATTACTTAGAGCCTATTTGGATACAAGCTAAAAGAGCTTTTGAGAGCTACTCTCCTGGAAATATAAAGCAATTTTCAATAAAAAAGTTGTCAAAAAACTTCTAGTCTTGTATCCTAACAGACTTTTATACTCCTTCAAAAGGATATATTAGGATGAGACACGGATTAAGTCTCAGCTGGGCTTGATATAAAGTTAAATTATGTGATTATTTCATCTCAATAGCTCTGAATTGCATAAAAAAACTATTCTCATTTGCCAACTTGAGTTATTTCTTACTCACTCTATGAGTTGTATCAGAAGCTTCATCAGGTTTAATTGCAGAAAAACAAGCTAAAATAACTAAGATAACCAGAACAGTCTACAATTGAACTACAACAAAATTTACTACAATAAATCAGTTTAATTAATGCTGTACATACCGATGAGGCGTGGCTTAAACTTCTCCCATCAGTTAGATCAAAGGGGTTTGAGGACTTTGGTGATTTTGGAAGGCCTGGGGGAGTCTGTAAATCAAATATCATATCAAAATTAATCACAAATCCATATCTAAACCAAGAGAAGACACAACAAAGTTAGAAATGAGTTCCATAGAATGATACCTCTGCATTAGGATAATACTGCATGCCATATCCCATGCCCTGATGAGGTTGAACATTCTGCCAACCTGCAAGTGTTGCAGCAGGGCCAGATAAGTAGCTTGATGTAAAAAGGTCCTGCAGAGAATTTATTTATGAAATTATGCATTAAGGTTCTTTCATCTTAAAAGACAAAAAAAAACTTATAACATCTGTTACCTCTGGAAGTTCCAGTCTTCCACAAGGCCT
The DNA here is from genome assembly GCA_014843725.1 of Amphicarpaea edgeworthii. Lineage (NCBI taxonomy): Eukaryota > Viridiplantae > Streptophyta > Magnoliopsida > Fabales > Fabaceae > Amphicarpaea > Amphicarpaea edgeworthii. The sequence continues at coordinate 15,497,273 of CM026324.1, forward strand.
GGTTTCCTTTTCACTGGGCTGGGAGCCAGCATCAGGTCTGGTTTCTTGAGTAGGTTTTGAGGTAGTTTGAGAAGATAGTCCAGTAAAACCCCATGGAGAGTTATTTGTACTAGGAGCAACTGATGGCTGTTTGTAATGAAATTAAAGAACAAGATGAGTAACTGTATAAGTAGACAAGAGGAAATAAAATTAAGACTCTAAAATACCAACACAATGTTGGCATTTGCTTCTTCTTCTAAATATTTCAATATATAGAATGAGGCAAATGGTATGCTCTGTTAGGAAATTCCATATCTTTTGCCTCAAGTCTTTGAGTGCAGCTTATATATCTGTTGAACAACTTTCTTGAATGTCAATTGATTCTAAGTTAAAATCTAACATGGTATCAGAGTCTATAGTCCATCATGGTAAATTGCCTATTCCATTAGGCTTGCCTGTTCTGGCAGACATCCATGGAGGGGGTGTTAGGAAGTTCCACATTGCTTGCCTGGCTGACTGCATCAAGTCTTTGAGTGCAACTTATATATCTGTTGGACAACTTCTTTTAATTCCAATTGGTTTTAAGTTGAAATCTAACATGCTCTAGATTTTTAGGAAAAAGTTGGTAATTTTGAGAAGTTGAGATTTCAATACTTTATATCAAGAAAGCCATTCAGCATAACTAACATGATTATTTGAAGATAAATCTTTGACTTGTGAATTTATTGGTTGTGTGATTGAACTATCGGCTGAAGGAAGATATTGCATGCTTGAGGTTGTTTGAGAAGATTGTTCAGGAAAAGCCCATGAAGAGTTATTTGTACTAGGAGCAACTGATGGCTGTGTGTAATCAAATTAAAGAACAAGATGTAATCAAATTAAAGAACAAGATGAGTAACTGTAAGTAGTAAGTACACAAGAAGAAATGAAGTTAAGGCTCTCAAGTCTCAATTACCAAGTCACATGTTGGCATTTGCTTCTTCTTCTAAGTATTCAATATGTAACTTTAGAAAACTCTATTGTTAATGTTACTTCCATGTTATAAACAATGGTATATGCACTACATTTTACCAAAGGAAATCGACAGTAATGTTGACATTTCAATACTTTATTGATCTGTTTGAACAAGTTTCTCCAGATGTACTTCTAGGAGGACAAAGTAAGAAGAGAAAATGAAATGAGTTTCTCAATATAAGCTGAAATTAGCTTCTACATTAGCTAATTGTAGAAGCTCTCTCATCTTTTAAAGAATCTAAATGAGAGAGCTTCTATAAATTAGCTAATATGGAAACTAATTTAAGCTTATTGGAGAAGTTCATTTCATTTATTCTTCTTATTGTCTCCTCCTAGAAGTGTTTCTAGATATGCTTACCCAAATAGACCCTATATCAAGAAAGCCATGCTGCATATCTCACCTGATTGTTTTTAGCTATATCTTTGACTGGTGAGTTTATTGGTTGTGTGGTTGAACTACAGTCTGCCGATACGGACCAAAGATATTGCATGCTTGATGGTTGATGTGCATGTGAAACTTCAGTCTGTGGAGGAACTTCATTAGAAGGTTGTGCTACCTCAGTGGCTGGTGTTGATGTAAATGACCAAACACTAGCATTGTTGGGTGGTGCAGTTGTCTGCACTATTGAAGTAGATGGAAAGTCCCAAGTATTGGAATTTTCTGCTGTTGCAGATGTTGGATCATTATTATAAGCACCAATTGGGACAAGTGACATGCAGCTAGACACTGGAGCCACAGGGCCTGACAACTCAAAAAGTAAAAGGTCTAGAGGATTTTTTGCAGGTGTTGCTGCTTCAGAAGCTGCCTTTGTCAGCAAAGGTTTCGATGTGTTTGTGTTTGTAGTTTTAGGATCATTATTCTCTGTTGAGGCTCCAAAATTGGCCCAGTTATTGTCATTTGATTGTGTTATTTGTGGTGGTTCTGGTGCATCTCCAACAGCAGAATGTCTAGCCTGAGACTTAGTACTCAAATTAGTGGAGCTCTCTGGATTTTTGTTTTTTCTTTCAGATGGTTTTTCCTCAACAGAACCCTTGCTATCAGAATGTATGACCTTTTCAATTAAAATTTATCAGAGATTCAGTTCAAGTGGTAATCTATAACTACATAACACTGCAATTTGGTTGACTCTCTATGAGACATGCATCACAAAGAAGAATAGTGTTCTTTTCTTTTCAAAAAGTAAAATAAAGAAACTATTTCAACATCCTGCAAAAGTACATTAAGGAATATGTACACAACACCAAATTATGCACGATAGAATTAGGACCTGATTTGGATAAACTTATCAAAAAGCACTTGCAGGTGGAAAAAAAAAAGTAAAATGAATCAAGCTTCTTTCATAAGCTAAAATCAATTTATACACTTCTCCTTTTCAAGAAGTTTATTTGTAAGAGCTTGTTGAATGTTAATTTTTTCTCCTATAAGTGCTAGTTCAGATGTTTGTTCAAGCATACCCTTGGTAGAAGAATTAGTTTTTCTGTTATTTCATTCAGATAGACATTCCTTTGATGAAAATTTTAATATAAGTGCAGCACTTGAAGCTCAAAAAACAGGGGGGGTTCACATGTTATGAGACTACAAGCTTGCACATTTAAATGCATGATTATAGTCACATTCACAAAGAATGTAAAACATTTCTACTTTCAAGCCTGAGAAGGAAATAACAAGGAAAGTATCTCTCAAAAAGATAGAAGTTGATGAGAAAACAAATATCCAAAAGAATTTGATAGTGATTAGGACCTGATTGGACAAGCTTCTTCATAAGTTAAAATGTGTTTATTTAATAGTTAATTTGTAGAAGTCTTGTATCTTTTAAAGAAATTATATCAGAGAACTTCTACAAATTAACTATTGGAGAAGCCAATTTTAACTTATGCAAATACTCATTTCATTTTTTCTTCTCGTAGAAGAGTTTTTAGAAAAGTTTATCCAAACAGATCCTTAGTAACTAAACGATTTTGTGCTTGAAGAGGTGCACCTACTTGTAGAGATGGTGGAGCAGTCTCCCTTGACATATCTTCCAAAGGACGTGCAACAACAGGCTGTTGGGATTTTTCCACACTCTTCTGACCATCAAATGAAATCTGTTTTAGCTTTGATTCTATGTTTGAAAGCCTGCGATTTCTGCGTTCATCATTGTCACGGAACCTGTCATCAACGACTTCAATTTGTATAGGACTTCTAGAGGTGCCACCATGCCTTGAGTACTTTTGTGCATATTTTGGACTTCTGCTTTCATCATATAAGTATCTGAGGTTCTTGTCTTCACTTCTTGGAGCAGGACTTGAATGAGGACTCATGATCTCAAAACGAAATGAACTACTCTTCTTGCTTGCATAAGAATCCTCCTTCTCATTCTGTATACAAAAAACAACACCAAAATGAAACTCATTTTCAATCATCTTTCTGTTGTTGAAGTCATGATAATGATGTAGAAGAGTGTATAAAAGTTACCGTTTTAATCTTGGTAAGACTGCTACTACTACTTTCACCACTAAATTTTCTTTCCACATAGATTTGCTTAATGAATTCTCGAAGTTTGTGTATATTACTGGAATCAAAGATTTGAATTAGAAGAGTTCTATATAAACTAGGACAAAAGAATTTATGTGTTTTGGCGTTGGTTTCAATCAAAATTAGAGTTTCACTTCAGAGATTCACGTGATAAAGGTTTGCTTTAAATGTTAATTTGATCGATGTGAAACTCATACTTTGATCGGAAAACAATACGAAAATCACATGAAGAACTGAACAACGTTAGTGTCACACATTCTAATATATTTCTTCAAACATACTCAAGTTAAAATTCATTGAAATTACTCAATCAAGAGAGTAAATCATTAAATAAGATATGAAATCTACAAAATTATGTAATTTTTAATAAATTTCAACCAATAAAAGAGAGTATAAAAGAGTGTCTTTTTAACATTTTCTAAAGAATTATATCTAGGTTTTTTCCTATGAACTATTACTATAAGGTCACATGTGGATAAATAGCATAATTAAGTACTTACAAATAAGAGAATTCATATATAAGGGGTGTTTGGAAGATCTTAGTTATGCTAATGAGTTTACTATAAGCTCTTTTTAAGTTTATTTTTACAAATCTTTAATGTCTAAGCTAGAGAGATGCAAAATTACCCGGAATCAGGGTAAGAATGGCGCAGAGGATCCCATTCTTTAAAATAAATCTGCTTTGCTCTCTGTGTGCATGCATGGATTAATGTTAGATCTTTATTACCAAATTACTAGCATTTTGAAATTTTGAGCACAAAAGCATGATTCATGCATACCCCATTTCCACCTGATTGAAGGGCAGTGACTTCTTCTGGATTAAATTTAGCCATTGACACAGATTTTACTCTATGTGTAAACTCTCGGCTGTAATTCACACAACAGTAGGTAGTACATAGTACAAATGACTATGAACAATGATGAGAAAACTAATCTCAAATAGTATACATTTAAAATCAGGGACAGATCCAGGTTTTAGGTTTTAAGTTTTAAGGATAAGGGTGGCTGACTATAAATTTTGTTTTTTACAAGAAATAATAATAATAATATAAATATTAAAAAGAAAAAAAATATATAATTAAATAAATTATTTAGATATTTCATATTTAATAATAAATAAAATTAACCATTCAAAATTTACTATATGGAGAAAAAAAATTAGTTAATTATATTTATTATATAATATATATAAATGTAATATATTATTAATAATTCGTTAGTCTGAGTTGTATTTGGACTTAATCTCCTTAAGTAAATTTTCAAATTCGAACTTTGTAAATGAAAAAAAACATGATTAGCAGGGGAGAACCTCAATGAAGGTGGTCGTCTATGTTCCTTGACGAAGATTAATCATCGATTTTGCTTCTTGTCGATTATGTTAACTCATAATTATGACATTTTGTGGTAATGTGCAATTTGAGAAACAAAAACAATTTCTTTGCTTGCAAGATAATTTTTTTTTTACAATTGTAATTTTAACTCAAGAAAAAGTTAATTATATATAATAATAAAATTAATCAAATATAATGTTTAGATAAGATTTATTTACAAAATAAAATAATATTACTATTGATTTTATAATTTAAAAAGTGAGTTAAAAATTGATTCTATAATAACTAAAATTTGATACTTTATTGCATTAAAAAAAAGATAATATCATGATTTTATAGTTAAAAAATAAAAAAATAAAGATAATTATATAATAACTAAAGTTAATAAAATATTAATATAAGCATTTTATAAGATTTCTATAAAAAAAAAAGATAAAATTAATTTTATCATTTTAAAACAATAAAGATAAAATTGATTATATAATAATTAAAATTAAATATTTAAATAATATTTTCTAAAAAAAAGTTAAGATTGATATTGATTTGATAATTTAAATAAAAAATAATTAAAAAAAAATAACTTATATAATATTAATAATAAATCTAGTTAAATATAATATTTATATAAAAAATTTTATAAAATAAAAAGTAAAAAAAAATATTAAATGCATTTTGGAATTGCTAAATACACCTCTAAAATCACTTAATACACCTCTAAAATTACTAAACACACCCCTATTATTATTATATGAAAAAAAAAAGATAAAAAAGTCAGGGGAGCCATGGCCCCCCAATGCACTACCTAGGTCCGCCCCTGTTTAAAGTTGAGTTTAAAGATGATGCGCTTACAACATAAAATAATCGAAAACCTACATCTATGAAAAGTCAGTTAATTTTTATAAAATTATTTTAAAAGTAACGCAGTGCATCACCATTAAACTTTTTGTGAAAGAAGATAGAATGTACAAGAAACAAAAACAAAGGCAAAATGATGTTTCTATGCTTACTGTATTCCACTGCAACTTGTGCAGACAAAGGTTGAGAAAGTTGTACACACATATTGTGGTCCCTGATTCATGGGAATAGGCAAATGTTATGTTAGATCCAGTAGTATAGAAGCTCACAAAATCATTTTTACCTTGTATTCAAACGGACTCTTATTGTCATACAAAAATGTTGCACACATGGGCATACACACACATGTGTATGTTTTAAGAACATGAAAATGAGAGACATGTGATCTAGTAATTAAGCAATACAGTTTAACACAAATTATAAGGCACATGAACTAATCATTGAGAGAACCAGTTTATCGTGAGAGTATGAGAAAAAGATACTGACCAATGATCATAGAATATTGTATAATGGTTGCATTAAGAACACAAATTGAAAATAAAATAAAATTACAAACACTTTGAAACAAAGGTCCTGTTACATGTCTACCGTAGAAGTCATTCTATAAATAGACCTTTTGTAACCAAATTAAAAGGGAATGGCAACCATTCACATTGCTAAGTCATGTTCATGTAGTAACTCTCTTTTAAGATAATATGTTTTTTTTATTCCAAAGAAAAAAGTGCATTATTTCAATCACAACCCTTCATTAAACCAGTTTACTTTTATAAAATTATTTTAAAAATCATTAAAATGATAGATTATGCAAACTTTTTATTTTGAGCTAGATCCATTTGGTATTAAAATATGTTAATATCTATGACTGTATGAGCCAACAATCAAAGAAATAAACAGAAAACAGTCTTCGCAATCTATATGAATTGGATAAATGAATCTTTGATCAACTTACAAAAACTAGTCTTCACAATCAGTTCAAGTTCTAGATATTAATTGCAAAAGAAAGAATAATTTTATATATACCAAAAGATTGCAGTTGATGCATCTTCTATTTTCTGGAAGTTTTAAGAGACTCCGAATTACTCTTTCAATCCTCTCGTCTTCTGTCTTCGTATTTCCCATTTTCAATTGCTTAGAACCTTAATATCACAAAGAAAACCAATAATGAAGTATGTCAATTTTGCCAAATTATCACATAATAACAAATTGATAATTAAGCACGTTAATTATTGGTATATATCATAACATTTTATAATGAGAAATTGGAACATGAACCTGCTCCTCCTATTCGAGAGTGAGAAACAGCAATTAAGGTTTGTTTGACGGCAATGAAAATTGATGTCAACAAAAAAAAAAAAAAAATCTTAGAATGTTTGAGAAAATTATGGACAAAGAGATGTGCAAGAGAAAATTCAGCTGTTTAAGCTAAGGAGGGAAAATTGCCGACAATAATGGTAACGTCGTAACGCCAACTTCTCTTTACCTCTTTCCACACCAATGAACGTAGTTCCTTTTCTTATATTTTGTTCTATTTAGGCTGAAATAAGACATGCATGGTCATTTTTGCAAAATCTTGACCATTTATTCTTATAATAGATTAATGGATGGTATTGTATAGCTTTGAATCTTGTAAATACATAATCTCTTAAATACTATTTTCTTTAATGAAATTATGAAATTTTACATCACAGTTCTTAGCTCAACAGAGGTACAACAATTTTTATTTTTTTTAATTTTTATAAACCAAACTTTCATTGATAAAGATTACAACACAAGGGAAATATAATATCTTACTTAGATACTTAAAAAAGGGAAGATCACAAACTGACAAAAGACACTCCTCAAAGCCCCAAATCCTTCCAGCCCTAATATCCTCACTCTGCAATAGCGATCATCACCATGCTAACGCGAGAGCAACCACCACAGCAGAATATGTTAATGAGAATATTGCTGCAAAGAAGAAGCGTTTCTTCATTTCTTCATGGCTTCTCTCTTCTTTTTCTTCACACAACACCACATTCAACTTTCTCCACCTTCGTTAATGGCAACAACAGAGCCCAGTTTCTTAATTCCGTGAGAAATCTCAAAAGCATAGACACTGCTTTGGATTTCTTCCACAGAATGGTTTCAATGAACCCTCTCCCATGCGCCGAGGACTTCACTCTACTCGTCGGCATCGTCGCCAAGATGGGACATTACACGACATCCATCTCCCTCATCAAACGAATGTACTCCGTAGGTATCCAACGGAACATCTACACTCTCAGTATTCTCGCCAACAGTCTATGTCGTTTAAACCACCAAATCGCGCCTGCCTTCTCCGTCTTGGCGCTTATGTTCAAAATCGGTGTCGAGCCCGACATGGTGACTCTCAACACGCTCATTAACGGGCTTTGCATGGAAGGGATGGTATCTGAGGCTTTAAAATTGTTCTCGGAAATGATGGTTACCAAAGGTAATGTTCAACCTGATATCATAACTTACAATACCCTAAGCCATGGCCTTTGTAATTACAATAGATGGAAAGAGGCCGCAACTCTACTGGGTAATATGATGAGAAAGGGAATCATGCCAGATGTGTAAACTTTCACTGTTTTGGTTAACTATTTTTGCATGGATGGGAAGATTTTCAAGGCTAAAAGCATAATGGGTTTCATGGTTCGTATAGGAGTGGAACCTGATGTTGTCACGTATAATTCAGTGATTAATGCACATTGTTTGTTAAGTCAAATGGAGGATGCCATGAAAGTGTTTGATTTAATGATTCACAAGGGCTACTTACCCGATGTTGTAACTTATAGTTCGTTAATCCATGGGTGGTGCAAAGCTAAAAACATAGACAAGGCTATGTATTTTTTGGGTGAAATGGTTAATAAAGGACACAATCTAAATGTTGTCACTTGGAACACTCTTATTGGAGGGTTTTGCAAAGCAGATAAACCACTAGCTGCGAAAGAATTGTTTTTTATTATGCATAAACATGGTCAACTTCCTGATCTTCAAACCTGTGGCATTATATTGGATGGCCTATTCAAGTGTCGTTTTCATTCTGAGGCTATGTCATTGTTTAGGGAGTTTGAAAAGATGAATTTGGATCTTAATAGTGTAATATACAATATTGTTCTGAATGGAATGTGTAGTTTTGGAAAACTCAATGATGCACGAGAACTATTTTCTCTTCTGTTTCAGTTAAAGGCGTGAAAATTGATGTATTTACTTATAACACAATGATTAAAGGTCTGTGTTACACAGGATTATTGGATGATGCCGAAGACTTATTGATTAAAATGCAAGAGAAGGGTTGTTCCCCAGATGGATGGTCTTATAATGTGTTTGTCCAAGGATTGCTACGAAGATATGATATTTCAAAGTCAACAAAATACCTTCAACTAATGAAAGACAAAGGTTTATCTACTCATGCTACCACCATGGAATTGCTTATAAGCCATTTTTGCACTAATAAAGAAGAAAATTGTACATTGCAGGAGTTCTCGAAGAAGATTGTTTGAGTATATTAGCTTGTTTGTATACAAGCTATAAGTACTTTTGAGAGTTTCTCTACTTGAAATATAAGTTATTCTAGTAGAGAAGCCGTAATAAGCACTTCTAGCCTTTATCCAACTCATGCTTTGTAAACAAAGTTTTGATATAAGTTGTTGTGTTATTCGCCTTTTTAATATTCCCATGAACAATGTTACTGTCATGGAAGGACTAACATTCTTAATGTTGAAACTGCAAGATTTGGTATTTTTGCAAATCAGAATTTTAATGGCTTCTCCTTTCTTTTGAATATATTCAACTTGAACATCTAAAATGTTTTTAGATTTTGTCTTAAAAAATAGTGCATGACATGAATGAACCAAAAAGGGTTAGCAAAGGTGCTATTGGCATGGGGCCTCACATCACTGAAGGAGAAACACCTCAACCAAGTTAGATGTTCTTTAAGGCATGTTTGATATGTCATTAATTTTCCTCTGTTGCGCTAAGTAAAACTTTTTTACAACAACTAAATACCGGGATAGTAGTATGTTCTTTAATGAGTTGTACACCAAAATGGAGTCTCATTGTCCTCAGCGCTATTGTGCGGTTTTTAAGTAAATATAAATGATATATTTTAGAGAAATTAAAATAAATAAATCAATAAATATCTTATTAAGTTATGAAATAAAATAGATGTGAAATATTTTAGAATTGACTTAAATACATTTTTGATCCCCGGCAACTTATGTCATTTTGTTTATTGTGTTGCAATTTTAATTTTTTAGTTTCTTAATTTAGAAAAATATCATTTCTCGTCTCTCATTTAGTGAAAAAATACCACAAATTGAATATCCAAACCGACAACAATTAATCAAGAAAACTAAAAATAACATTTTAAAAATTGACTAAAAAGTAAAAATTTAAATTTAATGGATCAAAATATAAATAAAAAAAAACTTAAATTTGAGAGATTAAAAACATATTTCAACTTTTAAAAAATTATCTAATACAATTATAATTTAAAGTTATAAAAGGAACTTTTGTTGAAAAAAAATTTGGCAAAAAATTCTAGTAAAATCTTAAAAGAATTGGGCAAAAATTTAATTTGATAAAGTTTGATCAGTAAATTAAACTTACATTTATATTACATATTAATTTTTCCCAAAAAATTTAAAATAAAAAATATCAAACTTGTACAATTTTTAAAAGTATAGTATTTTGTAAGCTTATATGTTTGATCTCTAATAAATGATTAAATTTTACTTTTGATTCCTATTAATTACAAATTAATAATATATAAATACTAATTATATGCATTTTCAATTTAATCCACCACCTAATACAAATTGTGCAACATAGTTTCGGCTAAATTAAAAATACTTTTTATGTTACTTATCATTAATGATAATTATATAGTATTTATTATTTATATAATTGACATTTTAATCATAATTATATATAATCTAATTATTACATATAACTAACTGACATGTGTATGAATACTTAATACTAATTGTACCAACATAAAATGCAAAAATGATATGTCATATAATTATTCTTTAAATTTATATTCCTCTTAAATTCCTCTTGTTTTCTAATTTTTTTAAAAGTTTCAAGTTATTATTCTTGATTTTTCATATATTTTTTAAAATTTTATATTTTGTTAAAATTTTCAAGATATTACTTCTTTTTTTCATATTTTCAAAATTTTCATTTTTTTTCAAATTTTCAAGTCATTACTCTTGTTTTTCATATTTTTTAAATTCTTATATTCTTTTTCATATTTTGAAGACATTCCTCTTATTTTTTAATATTTTTCATTTTTAAAATTTTTTTTGAAGACATCATTCTTGTTTTAATATTTTTTTTAATTAATTTTTTTAAAATTTCAAGACAATCCTCTTGTTTTTTCATATATTTTAGAAAAAATCAATTTATTTCAAAAATTTCAAGGCATTACTCTTGTTTGTTCATATTATTTTTTATTTTTTATTTTTTTCGAATATTCAAGATATTATTCATTTTCTTAATTTTATCATATTTTAAGTGTTTCATTTTAAAAATTTTTTTTATTCATTACACTTGTTTTTTTTTCATATTTAAATTTTTAATGTTTTTCAAATTTTAAAATTACTACTCTTGTTTTTTATAATTTGTTAAAATTTTCAAGAAATTACTATTTTCTTTTTCATTTATGAAACCCTAAATATTTAGGGCAAAATTTTTGGTTTCATTAATCAAACCCTAAATATTTAGGATTTCGATTTACAGTTTCATTTATGAAACTCTTAATTCTTAAATGAATGTTAAGGTTTCAATTTTGGATGAATTTTAGGGTTTCATTAATGAAACCTTAAATAATTAGGGCTTCATTAATGAAACCCTATAAATTTAAGGTTTCAATTTAGGGTTTCATTATGAAATCCTAAATATTTAAGATTTTATTTACAAAACTCTAAATATTTTAAGGTTTTAGTAATTAAACCCTAAATAATTAGGATTGCGATTTAATGTTTTATTTATGAAACACTAAATATTTTTGGTTTTATTTACGAATCCCTAAATATTTAGGGTTTCAATTCGTGGTTTTATTTATGAAACCCTAAATATTCAAGGTTTTAATTTAGGGTATCATATGTGAAACTCTAAATATTAATGAGTCTTTATTTATGGTTTCATTTATAAAGCTTTAAAAATTTAGGGTATAATTTGGTATTGTATTAATGAAACCATAAATAAATATTTAGGGTTTCATTAACAAAACCATAAATATTTAATATTTTACAAATAGAATCGTATTTAAATTTCTGGTGAAATAGAGGGTTTCATTAATAAAATCCCAAATAATTAAGGTTTCATTTATAAATTCCTAAATATTGATATTTCAATTTACAGTTTCATTCATCAAATCCCTAAATATTTGGGAGTTTATTTATGAAACCCTATATATTTAGGGTTACAATTTTAGGTTATATTAATGGAACCTTAAATATTTAGGGATTCATTAATTTATATTTCATTTATGAAACCATGTGTATTTAGGATTTTATTTATGAAACTCTAAATATTTATGAAACCTGAATTTTGAGGGTTTTATAAATAAAATCTTAAATATTAAGGGTTTCATAAATGAAATCCTTAATTGAAAACATAAATATTTAGGGTTTTGATAAATGAAACTCTAAATTAGAACCTTAAATATTTAGAATTTTGATTTAATGTTTCATTTATGAAACCTTAAATATTTAGGATTTGAATTTATGATGAAATTTAGGATTTAATCAATGAAATCCTAAATATTTATGTTTTCAATTTAGAGCCTTGTTTATAAAACCATAAATATTTAAGATTTTATTTACAAAACCTTAAATATTTAAGGTTTCAATTTAGGGTTTTATTAATGAAATCCTAAATAATTAGGGTTTTATTAATGAAACCTTAACTAATTAGAGTTTCAATTTTGTATTTCATTTATGAAACACAAGTTATTAATGGTTTTAATTAAGTGTTTTATTTATGAAACCTAAATATTTAGGGTTTAAATTTAGGGTTTTATTTATTAAACCCTATTTAGGGTTTCGATTTAGGCTATCATTAATGAAACCCTAAATAATTGAGGTTTCATTTATGAAATCCTAAATATTTATGGTTTTAATTTGTGGTTCCATTAATGAAACCCTAAATATTTAAGATTTCAATTTAATGTTTCATTTATGAAACCCTAAATATTTAGGGAATTATTTATGAAACCTAAAATATTTAAGGTTTTAATTTAGGATGAAATTTAGGATTTAATCAAGAGAAAAATGGTGATACACCGACGGTGTAAAATAATTTTACACAGTCAGTCAATCATAATCCTCTATGTATGGTAAGTCAGTTAACTTTTATAAAATTATTTCAAAAGTCATTCAAACGGTAGATTGTGATTGACCGACAGTATAAAACTATTTTACACCGATAGTGCATGAGCATTAAACTCTTAATCAATGAAACCCTAAATATTTATATTTTGAATTTAGGGTTTCATTTATGAAACCTTAAATATTTTGGATTTTGTTTACGATACCTTAAATATTCAGGGTTTTAATTTACAATGAGTTTTAGTGTTTCTTTAATGATATCCTAAATTTAGGATTTCATTAAAGAAACCATAAATAATTAGGGTTTTGATTTATGAAACACAAATTATTAATGGTTTCAATTAAGGGTTTTATCTATGAATCTCTAAGTATTTAGGGTTTAAATTTAGGATTTTATTTATGAGACCCTAATTATTTAGGGTTTCAATTCAGGCTGTCATTAATGAAACATCAAGTAATTAAGGTTTTGTTTATGAAACCCTAAATATTTATGGTTGCAATTTAGGGTTTCATTTATTAAAATCCTAAATATTTGTGGGTTCATTTGTGAAACCTTAAATCATTTAGGGTTTTATTTGTGAAACCATGATTTATTGGGCTAATTTACTAAATCGGGTGAAAATCCCAAAAAAAATACGAAATTGGGTATGCATGGATTTTATTTACCAAAATGGGTGATTCCTGAGTGAGTGTCGCCAAATTGAGCATCAGCTTCCAAGTTTCGCTAGATTGTCTGCACCAATCAGATGGGTGTCGCTAGTCAATGCAGCATCTTCCAGGTGTTGCCAGATTGTCTACACCAATCAGATGGGTGTCGCCAATCAAACAACCATCTTCCAAATGGGTGTCGCTAGTCAAACAACCATCTTCTAGGTGTCGCCAGTCAAACAACCATCTTCCACGTACAATATCTTTGGTGTCGCTAGATCAATAAGGATCTTTCCATTTTGTTTGTTTTCATTTGCAGTAGAGGTATGTGTAAGTGTAGGGGTAGGGTTTTGAGTTTGGGGTTTAGGTTTGAGTTTTGGTATTTTATTTATTGTTTGGTGTTTATGGTTTAAGATTTTAATTTTTAGGTGGTGTTGTTATAATTAAGAGTTGATTTACATAAATGGGTAAAAATCCTATAATATTTTTGGTTTTTGTGTTTTTATTTAGGGTTTTAATTTTAATTTTCGGTTGTTGTTGTTGTTATAATTAAATTGGGGTCATACAATTATGTAATAAACAAATAATTAAAATAAATATTAGTAAAGACAATACAATAAAGAAGCAACAAACATTTATTTACAACACAATTAAACTTTGTATGCGTATTCAGTTTTATCTTCGTTGCTAAGGAAGATCATTTTCCTCTTGAAAATGACATGGACAATTATTTCGGTTATGCCCTTCTTGTCTACAATGACCACATTTATATCTTTGGTGTGATTCTGTCAAGTCCATTTCATTTCTAAGTCGTGTTAACTTTGGACGACATTTATCACGTAATTTGTAAAAATCAGGAGCAATGTAAGGCCCACTCCTTTCAAGCATAGTTTCATCGTTTCCAAGTGGATTCCAATCACCTGAATATGCTTGGATAATGTTTTCCATGGAGTAGGCTTTATCTACAAATTGGTACAGATTGATGTTCATGTGAGCACATAAAACGTGGGAGCAAGGATATTGGTAAGCCTGAAATGCGCCACACTGACAATAATTACTATTTAAAACAATAGCCCATGTTTTTCCACCCCTCTGAGTAACATGGTTGAAAAGCTCTTCCACTTCAAATTTTGTGCGCTGAATATCAAATCTTTTTATCGTGTAAGTACAAGTCGCTTGGGTGTTTTTCTCAATGGCTTTTAGCAACTTACTATAGTAGTGTTGACCTTTGACATATTCAGATTTTTCTTGTACTCCTCTCTAGATAAAATACTCAATTAATCTGTGGTGAGTACATCTAACCAAGGTTGTTATTGGCAAATTTCGAGCACCCTTGAAGACTTTATTTATGGCCTCAAACAAGTTTGTTGTCATATGACCAAATCTATGACCATGTGCATCATGTGTCACGTTTTATTTTTCCTTCGAAATATCATCAATCCATTCCACTATATCCTTTGAAGTTTGACGAAATTTTTCAGGCTTCTACTCGAACCGGTGCATACAGGTTGTATATCCTATAATTACCAAATGCATTGTCATTTTATAGGTAATAATAAGTAATATTGAAAAATTTATTATTTAGTAATACTAGAAATTTACCTAAGCTTATCAATTCTTTTTTCAGGTTGACATTTTTGAATTTGTAATTGAAGTTGATGGCTATATGGCGAATGCAATACACATGGAAAGCATGTGGTGGTTGCCATAGTCTTGATCTTGTAACTGCTGATATTATACTTTTATGTCTATCTGATATTAGACATATTCCCTATTTCATGGTTGTGTTGTCTTATTTTGGACAAAACCCATTCCCAATCATCCAATGTTTCACCTTCTACAATTGCAAAAGCAATTGGCAATGCATATCCATTGCCATCTTGGGTTGTTGCAATCAACAAAGTACCTTTGTATTTTTCATACAAAAATGTTCCATCAATTTGAATGATTGGCTTACACCAATTGAATCCGTCGATCGTCGATTTAAATGTCCAAAACACATGTTTAAATTGTCTATATTCAAGGTAAATTATGTCATCCATTTTGAAAGGAGTTGTTTCAATTTTAAATGTCGATCCTTCACACTTAGAAGACATCCACTCCAACCACATTTTCAATAAATCATATGAGTCTTTCCAGTCGCCATACACTGCTGCTACAACAATTTGTTTCGCAAGCCACACTTTTTTGTATGAAACTATATATGATTTTTCACTAACCATCCTTTCTTGAATCAATGAAATTGAAATTGAGGAGTCATTTCTAATCATCCCTAGAAAAAAAAATTTAAGGTGCATAAAAACCAAATAGATTAAAAACATTTCAGAAAATAAAGTTATACTTAGAATAAAGTTGTTGATAATTTGCATAGTCAAATTAACGTGATCTTGAGTTAAGTTTGTGTACAGACAAGAATGAGGGCCTTCCCATTTAGTTACTGTCCACAGACTCGTCTTGTGGGACACCATTGCTCTACATCTCCATGGGCAACCTTCTAGATTATTTCTACATTTAAATTCCACTGCTTTTGGGTAACTTTCTAAAGTCATACATGAGTGATACACACTCATATTGTAACATACAATAGCCATTTTTACTACATCTTTTGTTTTAAAAGTTAATCCCTTATGCAACTCTTCTCCAAGTTTCCACTGATCTTTATCACTAAACTCCGAAGATGGCATTTCTTGTCAGGGTGAGCCCAATTGACATTTGAGAAATGAGTCAAGGAATTTTATTGCGGTAATATGGTTTGGACTATTTTTGAAACACCAAAAGTAGGATCTGAAAAAAAAATATTGGCGATAATTATTTTATTTAGATAAAAAAAAACCATGCATACTTACTTGGAATTGCCACCTCATCCTTCGAGTTTGAAAAATGATCAAATGGGTCTCCCTGGTCTTCACCTTCGTTGTCTGGAATTTCATTATCTTCAAAATCCGCTTCCAAACATTGATAATTCTCCTCATCAATTATATATCCATCTT
Source organism: Amphicarpaea edgeworthii (assembly GCA_014843725.1). Classification (NCBI taxonomy): domain Eukaryota; kingdom Viridiplantae; phylum Streptophyta; class Magnoliopsida; order Fabales; family Fabaceae; genus Amphicarpaea; species Amphicarpaea edgeworthii. The sequence goes on from CM026324.1 coordinate 15,513,945, forward strand.
CATTGGAGGGTAAAATATGTTGTGTAATTAACGCTTGTGATGAAGAACCAGCCTGTTCAAACTCCACGTATAACTCCATAAAGTTACTAAATACATTTTGTTTCATTGCACTAATCATGCATTCAACATCTTCATCATCACGAACATCCATACCATCAAATGTTATGGGATTTGATGAAGTCATAATTCAACATGTAAACTTACTTATGCTTTGATGAATAGAAAGATTTAATTTTTCACTAACCCTTTGTTTCAAACCAGCATAAGTAATATTTTGTTTAACTTTAAGCATTTTTTTGCTTCCCTCAAATGTGATTCCCTGAGGTCCTAAAAATTTGCGACCATTCCAATAAACAAAAATCATTTGAAAAGTCATTTTTGAAAATGAAACTAAAATAGCAAGCAAAATTTAAGCTTAATGCTTTGTGCAAAATCCAACCACAAAATAAGTCCACAAAATAAGTTACCACAATTGAAACGCAGAAAAGGGTCAGAAAGAAATGGAGTAAAGTGGGTTCATACAAGTAAAAGGGAAAAGCGACATAAAAATAGTTGTTAGATGGATCATTGGTGATGCTACATCATCTGGCAACATACCCATTGGTGATGCCACATCATCTGGCGACACCAATGAAGATGCCACATCATTTGGCGACACACCCATTGGTGATGCCACTTAAAGTGGCGACACTACTGTTTGTGCCACTTTATGTGGCATCACCAATATTGTTATTACTCAGTTGTTAAACCTACTATTACTTAGTCTAGACTTGCTCCATCATTTGGCGATACCTTTTAATGTGGTTCACAAAGTGGCAACACCTTTGCAGGGAGATGGTTAGCAAATGGCAACACCTTGAAGGTGGTTCATGGAGTGGTGTCACTTGGGCAAGACCAACTCCTCATCTTAGTTTCTATAAATTGGTTTCATCTGGCCCTTGAATAATACCATTGTAAAAACAATGTCATTTAGTGTTAGAAATTACAAAGTAATGTTGCGTATAAATATAATTTTTGTCATGATATTAAGAAATATCATGAATGTTTTTTTTATCTTAAGTTAAAATTATATATTGTTTTTTTATCTCAATTTATGTATGTAACTTCTAGTAATACAGAAATAAATTTTGTATTTGCTATTATTTAACTATTGTCCAACCACTTGCCTCCTGATAAACCCTAAAGCCAAGTCATGAAGCTAGGTACTCATTCACCACAACTCTTCCTTAAAAGCTTTGCTACATTGGTTTTATATTTTTTTTTGCTATGAATATAGTAATTGTTGGCTATGAATATAATAATTGTCGGCTATTAATAAGACAATTGTCTATTATGAATGTATTAATAACAAAAAAAAGTTGTTTATTATGAATATACTAATAACAAAAAAAGTTGTTTATTACTAAAATCGAGCAAGTTTGGTCCTTCCGTTAATTTTGAGGCTTTGATCGTTATCTTTAACGTTGATTTAGATAATTTTTTTACTAATGACATAATTACCCTATTTTATTCCTAATTTACCCTTTGATTTAAGTAATTAATTTAAATAAAAAATTAAATGAATTTTGGCAAAGCTAGCATTTCTTTTTAGTTTTTAAATGTTAGCATAACCACTAAGTTAATGATTTAATCTATAATTATTATAAAACATTTACATATATAAATATTTCACATAATTTTTATTTATTATTATATATTTATTTATTGTTTCTTGTGTTCTCAGCAAGAATTTAGTATTTTAAATAAAAGTAAAATAAATGAAGTGATTTATTAAAGAAAAAAAGGAGAGACATTATTTTTATTACTTTTTCATTTAGGACTCTTGAGTTGTCGCAACTTATTTATCCTAAAAACACACTTGATAAATTAATAGAGGTGTACACCCAAGTCAATTCATTTTATTTTTTTTAAATGATTTTAATTTAGATAACTATTGGATAGTTAAAAAAACAAAAAAAGGAAAGTGCAACTTAGTAAAATGTTAGTGTAAATAGAAATCTGGCCCAAAATGCAAAAGTAAAAAAAAGGGCTTGACGTTCTCATTCTCATTTAGCTGCTTGTTTCTCATTCACGAAAAGGAACCTTAGGCTCGCGAGAGAGGGAAAAGGGGAACGGGGTGTGGCGGCCGCGACGACGCCGTGCGGCCGCGATGGCGAGGGGGAAGGCGGAGCGCACGTTGTCGGTGTTCGCCGCGGAGGGAAGGAAAGGCGAGGGGAAAGGCGGAGGCGACGGCGGCGGAGGTCGCGGAGGATTGGATTTCACTGGCGAGGGTGATGCGACGGTTGTTGCCGGCGAAGGTGGTGGGCGCGGAAGGTGGTGAGGTGGACGAGGGAGGTCGCGGGATGGTGGCGCGAGGGCGGCGAGGCGAGGTCACGGGGGGGAGATCGCGACGTGAGGAGGTCGCGGCGGCGGCGCTTGGACGAGGACGAGGGCCGGGGTTTGACCGGCAACGGAAGGCGGTGGTCGCGGAATGAGGTGTTGTCCTTCCTCTCTTCTCCTTTCTCTGTTTTCTCTTTCGTTTTCCTGGAACTAATTACTCTGTTTGATTATGGTTCATCTGTTTGATTGGTTTATCTGATTGGTTGGGTTCTCTGATTTGCTCATGCTTTGCTTTGTGGCTCTGTTTGTGTTGGGTCTATTTGTGTTAGGTCTCTGTTTGGGATTGAGGGATTGAGCTCAATGATTCTGGTGTTCTTTGGTGTTTTGAATCTGTCTCTGTTTATGTTCTTATGTTCCTATATCTGGTGTTCTTGGTGTTCTTATGTTCCTGTATCTGTCTCTGCATATATCCCTGATCACGTTTTTTTGGTATCTGTTCTTGGTATCCAGTCCCTGGTCCTGCTTATGTTTTGGATCTTTACAATGAATGTCTGATTCTGATTCTAAGGTCAGGTTTACATCTTTGATAGGTTTGATTAATTTAAATTTAAACTTGGTATTTTCTTCTCATATTCATATCTCTTTATTGTTTTGAGCAAATAGATTACAAGATAGTATGTTGTTTACAATCAAACATAAAAAAGAAAAAAAAAAAAAAAAAAAGCTAATACATGATGAAGATTACATGAAGATTGACATGAACATTGAAAGAAAACCTGTTTGCTCACTGTTCTCTGTTTTCTTTGTTTCTTTTCCTGTATTGCTTCCCTCTTTTATATGTTGTGCTCTCTTCTTCTCTTTTTCTTCTTGCAGCCACCCCTAAAGCCTAGCCTAGCTTGCTAGTTGATGAGGCTACTGATAGAGCTGCTTGGGATGCTTGGGAGTAACTGTGATGATGGAGCTGCTTGGGGATGCTTAGGATGAAGCTGCTGATTCATTTTTTTGTTTTGCTACTTCTTTTCCCTCCTTTCTTTTTGCTCTTTTCTTTTCTTCTTTTTCTAATCTGATTTGGCTTGTGCCATTTTTAGATTTGTAAGCTTTGCTGAGACTTCAGTTCAATTGTGTAGTATTGCAAAAATTTATAATAGGCTCATGATTGAGGAACATGAAAGAAATGACAAAAGATTGGTTTTGTGTGTATCTTTCTTCTCTCTCTTTTTTTTTTTTGTGGCAAGATACCACTTGTAAAACAATAATAATAATAATAATAATAATAACAACAACAATAATAATAATAATTAACAATTGTAAAAGATAATTAGACAAACAAAATTGGGTGTTGATAATAATATTAAATTTTTTTAATATTATTAAAATTTTTTAATTATTCTTTTTAATATCTCTAATTATTAGTTGTAATTTTTTTTTTATATATTTTATTTTTTATTTTATAAATCACGTCATTTATTTTATTTTTATTTAAAATATTAAATTCTTATTAAGAACACAAGAAATAATAAATAAATATATGATAATAAATAAAATTTATGTAAAATATTTATATATATAAATGTTTCGTAATAATTACTGATTAGATTAAGTTAAGTTTGAATTTTAGTTTTGTCAAAATTTACTTAATTTTTTATTTAATTTAACTACTTATATCAAATGGTAAATTAGGAATAAAAAAGGGTAATTATGTCATTAGTAAAAAAATTATCTAAGTCAAAGATAATAGTCAAAGTCTCAAACTTAACAGAAGGACCAAAATTGCTTGATTTTAAAAATAGGGATCAAAATTGTGGATTTTAAACTAAGATGAAAATCACCATTTTATAAAATCAAGGGGACCAAAATTACAATTATGCCTAAAATCAATGTCCAAAAAAATTGATTTAATAATAAAAATTAAACATAAAACACATTAAATCCATGCCAAATTAAAGAACACAATAAAATCAATATCCAAAAAAACTGACTTAATAATAAAAATTAAACATAAAACACATTAAATCCATGTCAAATTAAAGAACACAATAAAATCAATGTCCAAAAAAACTGACTTAATAATAAAAATTAAACATAAAACACATTAAATCCATGTCAAATTAAAGAACATAATAAAATCATTGATTATCATTAGCCTCATCACCAAATCTTGAATTCAAATCAACTCTTTGCCATAGATTTTGGGATGAACTATGACCTTGATGCCGTCCTCGATATGGTCCGTGCATGCCAAACAAACCAGAAGGCAAAACATTAATATCATAAAATTGTCCATGAGGTCCTAGTGCACCAGGTGTATTTAAGTTTGCTTCCATAGGGTTGGGTGTCAAATCCAAATACTGGGAATAATCCATGGTAGATTAAGGTTATTGCGATACATAACATGGTTGGTTTTGATATGAACTAGAAACATGCGCGGTTGAAGCTAGCTCAAGTATATAAAATTCTTGATTTTGATATGAGCCTGAGGCAAGCATGGCTGAACATGGTGGGACTTGTTGAGTATTATATGTGAATTGTGTGTAATCACCGTAATATTGATTAGGATTCACAAAAAATGTCCCCTCAGTTGGTTATGGTGGAGGAGCTTCAAACTGGAACGACACATGTTTTATAACCGTTCTTCTTTTATTAAGTCCTCTACCCTCTTGACTTCGTGGTCCAATATTCAAGTTATATGGGGGAATTGGGAGTAGATCCACTTGCAGTAGTGTCTGTTGTGAAGGAATGGTTATACGTTCAACTTTTCCCATGGCTTGTAAAATATTGGTAACACCTCTTCTAACTTCTTTATTAGATCCCATACTCCAATGCTGGTCAGTTGTGTTGTGAAATAGCCTCTCTACCATATTAGCCTACAAGGAAAATAAATGTCAACATAGAAATAAAAATATTATAATGATATTCATCTTGCATATCTTACTGTAAAACTGTGTTTTACACCATTAAGTCCAATCCAACGTCAGGTATGGGCTAGGTACCATTTCATGTACGCACAACTAATTGAAAAATATGGATTGTTAATGAGTGCGGTAGAAACAATCCTAGCCCGTCTTGCATTCCACAGTTCAACAAAGGAGTGAAATACACCCCAATCTTTCGTTTCCTTCCCTTTCAATGTTATATCATGTAAAGCATCATCTTGGAAGGGTGTGTTTGGAATTGGTTTATCCATGCCAAATTGGCATAGAATACGATCCGGTTGATGTCATTCGATATTTTGGAAGCAAATTAATGGAACAATCGATCTCAAAATATCACTTCCATTAAAACAACTCTCGGGAAACAAAGTGGAATATTGTGTGTAAGGATCCCATACCACCTATATTAAAAAGGGGATTAGAAATAATAATATATGCATAACAAAAAAAAAAAAGGATAACACAACTTACATCATTTATCTTCATACTGTCCAATTTGTCACAGTAAGCAAATAAATCCATTTGACGAGCAACGAAGTTACTATATTTTTCACCCTTGTACCTATTTTAGAATAATAACAACACCAATTATAACCTAATATAAAAATATGTATAACCTATAATTTTTTTAACTTATTAAAATACATACCGGTATCCAAGAATAACACCATTGACCGGATCTGGTCGATTAATTGGTGCTATTAGGGGAAACCTTCTCCCCCCCCCCAATTTCATTATACTTAGGGTTAGTGGCCTTGCATAACTCATAATATAAATTACAAAACACTGCTGAGCCTCAGTTATATATAGCACATTGGTGCAAGTCACGCAAAAAAAGAAGGAATTTAAGTGTCACATAATCTCCAGAATGGTCAACAAATAAAAACCCCCCTAACAACAACATAATATAGCCACAGGTAAATTGTTCTAAATGTTTTATGGTGTCTATCCATCTATCAGTGATGTTGGTAAAAAAAATTTTTAGCACTCTCATTTTCAACTTATTACCCTTATAATCCATTTGAACAGTTTCAATACCTAACGACTTAGAAATCATCGTTATCCATTGACCATTACAATGGCCTGTCACTAGTAAACCATCGATAGTTAACCCCAATAGCATACTCACATCTTGCAATGTGATTGTGCACTCACCCACAGACATATGAAATGTATGTGTCTCTAGACACCATCGCTCAACAAAAGTATATATCAAATTAAAATCATATTTAAAGAATGGTAAATCAGCAATTATAAGAAACCCAACAATGGACAACAAGTGTCGAATCTGATTTGGAACTTGTGGAGGACGTTCAACTTCAACAACTTCCAATTCTTGTTTGCCACTTCATGCACGACGTACTTGTAGGACTCTCTCTGATTTTTTAGCCCATACATGATCTGATATATGGACGTTTTGCAGACGAAGTAAAGATCCGTCACGTGGACCAGGATGTAGAATTATCATATCCGCCATCTTTTATAAATTAATAAATATATAAATTTGACGTCAATTCAATACATAAAAAAATTTTAAAAACACATCATATTTAATATATAATTAAAAAAATCTACAACACAACATCATTTATGGTGTAAACTAACAAATCGAAGATTAATTCAAACTTTAAATGGATACGCGAAAAAATAATAATATGAAATAGACAAAGTGAAAGAAATAACCTTGAACTTGAATGCAAGTTACGTATGCGTCTATACACTAAAAAAAATATTGAGAAGTGAAGAAACTACTTGAATACTCTCTTTTTTTTCCCACAACTTACCTTGCTTACCTTGTCCTTTTTCTACTTGTTTATAATTTATTATTCTACTTAAGCAATTCTTTATTTTATTTTTTATCTCAATCAATCAAATTGTATTTTTTTTAATCTATCTCAATCAAATATTAAATAGTAATATTCTACCATATGCTCTAAAAAAGAAACATATATATATATATATATATACAGGGTGACTCGTATGAGAAGTACGTTTTTATGTGAAAATGATAATAGACATTCTCATCCATTGGATTAAATTAGACGGTAAGGATTAACGTAGTCATTTAAAAATTAACATACACCTACTTCATTTGATTTCTCTACTTCCCTTCTTTAGTGCATCCAAAATTAAAAAAAAAAATTTACCAAATAATCAAAAGAATTATTTTATCACATCATAAAATATTAAAGATTTATCATCACCGCCACCAAGAGTTGCCTTCATCACCATAACCACCACTGCCAACATGGTCATCGCCGCTAGGGCCACCATCATGGTCATTGTTCTCATTGTTGCCGCCACCACCACTGCCATCAGTGGTGGTAGCGGCAACAACAACGGGGATGACGACTATGATAGTGGCAGTGACGGTGGCTCTAGTGGTGGCAAAAACGACGGTAGTAACCATGTTGGTGGTGGTGACGATGACCCTGGTGGCAACAACGGGATGATGACCATGATGGTAGTGGTGATGGTGGTCCCCCTAGCAGCAATGGTAACCATGTTGGTGGTGGTGGTGGCGGTGGCAGTGGTGATGGTCATGGTGATGGGAGCAACTCTTGGTGGCGATGATGATAAATCTTTAATATTTTATAATGTGATAAAATAATTCTTTTGATTATTTAGTAAATCTTTTTTTTAATTTTGGATGAAAAGAAGGGAAGTAGAGAAATTAAATGAAGTAGGTGTATGTTAATTTTTAAATGATTACATTAATCCTTATCATCTAATTTAATCCAACGGATGAGAATGTTTGTTCTTATTCTCACATAAAAACGCAGTTCTCATTCAAGTGAGAACAACTTTTAAATGAGAACAATAATAACCCTTGGATTAAAATTAAAAATAATAAACGCATCAGATTAAAATCTCAATTTTAAGTGCATCACCATGAGATCCTATCCCCCCTCTCTCAATTAGTTTTTTTCTTTGCATTTTTTTCCAATAGCACAAGCATATAGGCAAAACACCACCCTCATCACCATGCCACCGCCTCGTCGTCGCCACCACCACCACTAACAACATGGTTACTATTGCTGTTATTGCCACCATCAGGGTTACTATCGTTGTCACCATCATGGTCGTTGTCCCCGTTGTTGCTGCCACTACCACAATCGACGGCAGTGATGGCCTTGGCGGTTGCAAGAACGACGATAATAACCATGTTGGTGGTGGTGGTGGTGGTGGTGACGAGGCGGTGGTTATGGTGATGAGGGTGGTGTTTTACCTATGTGCTGTTGGGAAAAAATACAAAAAAAAAAAAAAAAAAACTAACTGAGAAAGAGGGAGGGATAGGATCTCATGGTGATGCACTTAAAATTGATGTTTTAATCTTATGAGTTTATTATTTTTAATTTTAATCCATTGGTTATTATTGTTTGTTTTTATTGTTCTCATTTAAAAAGTTATTCTCACTTGAAATGTCAAAAATTATATAACAAACATATCTTGATCAAATTTCAACAAAATATTCATAATTATATTAAGAAAATAATATAAAATCACCATGAGTGTATGAATCAATAACACAAAATTATATATGCATTAACCATAATATTTTAAAAAAATATCTTATTAATTATATTCTAAAAAGATATTAAATTAGAAAAAATATTTTAATCAAAAACAATGGCAAGAAAAAAGAAAAGATAAAAAAAAATAATAGAAAGAGAACATTTGCTTATTTATCTCAAAATTCAAGCTATCAATCTTACATAATTTTCTAAGTTGGTCCCACTTGTTAATAAACAGTATTGAAATTATAATCAAATCAATATAAATGAGTGATTAATAAAATTATTTAAATGCAAATGTAATTATTTATAGTTTTTAAAATAACAATAAAAAATTATAAAGGAAAATACTATTAAAAAGAAAAATTTATGATACTTAGATTTTTATCTGAAAAAATTGTAATCATTTTAAAAATAAAACTATAAAAGAAAGAAGATATAATATCTTGTTAAAAACCATAAAACAAATAAATAATAATTAAAATTTACAAATTATAAAGAAACTTTTATATTTAATAAGTGAAATTACTGTCACGTGAAGTTGTATAAAATATTTTTTGCTGGTTAAGTTGTATAAAATATTAACTCAGTCAAGGATTTGCTAAAAAAAAAAAAAAAACAAATATTGAATATATTTGAAGAAAGTCCTATACATATTACACAATTACAGAAAATGACTTTAAATAAAATAAAATAAAATTGGGGGGCTTGGCCCCTACAACTTCAGTGGACGTGTGGAAGGGAGATAGGGAGAATTCCATCAAATCATTTTTTTTTTAATGTTAAATCCAAACAAATCATATATATTTAAGTTTTCAATTATTATATATTATTTTGTCTAAAAGTATCACGTTAAAATTATGATTTATTTATTTCCTATATTTTTTTTTATAGATCCTAAATCTTTTTTTATTAATATGGATTTATATTAAAGATAAATATTATTGATTTTTTATTTTCTAATATATTTATTTTTTAACGGTTCTATATTTATGCATTATTCTATTAGCATCAATCTCCTACATATTCAATCAAAATAAATAAGATTAATTTGCACAAACCAAATCTACATTTAATCTATATTCAAATTAGATGCGACATTAATTATAATATAAACCATAGTCACTAATCTATATGATATTGACAAATATATTTTCAAATGTAAAAATAAATATAAATAATAACATAAAAATCTACATATAAAATATTTTTACTATTAATATCAAACTAACTAAAATAACACAACGATTGATCATAGTATATAAAAATTACGTAAAATGGAATAACCTAATACAAGAAATGGTAGGATCTTCTCGTATGTGATGCGTTGTTTTACTATCTCCAAGAATTATCAAAAATAAACCTTCTCCAAAAAAAAATTGAAATAATCACTTGACTACTACATGGGTGTAAGAAGGTTAAATATTACTATAACTATTATTTTATTACCATGTGCATTTAGACTCCTCTAATCAATAAGTAGACCATTTGCTAACATTTTAAGATTAAATGGTACTAAATATAAAATTTTGCGAAACTTTATAAGTGACCATTTTTAAGGATTCAAGGTTTTTCGATACCATACATAGCATTCAACAATTTCTCATTTTATTATATTTTGAATATGTTAGGTAATATAAATAGTTTCGAGACTTTAAATATTCTTCAATATGCTGTCAAAAAAAATAATATATATATATAAAAGGGAGAATCCAAGCAAATCATATTTAAATTTTCAATTATTATATATTATTTTGTCTAAAAATACCACAGTAAAATTATGATTTATTTATTTCCTATATCTTTTTTTTTATAGATCCTAAATCTTTTTTTATTAATATGAATTTATATTAAAGGAAAATATTATTGATTTTCTATTTTCTAATATATTTATCTTTTAAATTTTCCATATTTATACATTATTATATGAGAATCAATCTCCTACATATTCAATCAAAATAAATAAAATCAATTTACACAAGCCAAATCTACATTTAATCTATATTCAAATTATAAATAATGGAACATTAATTGTAATATAAATCATAGTCATTAATCTATCTACATTATATTGACAAATATATTTTCAAATATAAAAATAAATATAAATAATAGCATAAAAATCTACATATAAAATATATCTACTATTAACATTGAGCTAACTAAAATAATACAATGATCATCAAAGTATACAAAAAAATTATCTCAAAAGGAATAACCTTATACAAAAAATGGTATGATCTTCTCGTATGTGATGTGTGGCTTTACTATCTCCAAGAATTATAAAAAAAATAAAAATAAACCTTTTCCTTCAACTTTAACTCTAAAAAAACCATACTTTTACAAAAAAAAAAAAAAAAAATTGAAAGTCACTTACCTACTGCATGGGTGTGGGAAGATGAAATGGATGGGGAAGGTTAAATAGGCATCGCAGAATGAAGTGGTGCAATAGAAATTTTGATGCTCCTTCATTGACTGCGACACCTAACCACATAGGGAACATGCGCCTCGATGCTCCTTCTTCGTCTGGTGGCTTCTAGCGTATGGAGAACATGCGCCTCAATGCTCCTTCTCCGTCTGATGACACCTGACCACATAGGAAAAATGCATTGACCGAAAAGTGAAAGATGATGCATTGACTGGCGACACCCTTACGATGCTTCTTCTCCATCTGGCGACACTTGACTACATAGGGAAGGCGCATTGACCGAAAAGTGGAAGATGCTGCATTGACTGGTGACACCCCTTTGATTGGTGTAGACAATTTGACGACACTTGGAAGTTTATGCTCAATCTGACGACACCTACTCAAGAATCACCCATTTTGGTAAATAAAATCCATCTATATCCAATTACTTTTTTTTTTTTTTGGATTTTCACCCGATTTAGTAAATTAGCCTGATTTATTGAGGTTTCATTTGTAAAACCTTAAATCAATTTGGGTTTCATTTAGGAAACCCTAAATCTTTTAGGATTTGATTTTTCAAACTCTTAATCATTTAGAGATTCATTTTTTTTTAAAATTTTCAAGACATTCCTTTTGTTTTTCTAATATATTTTTTAAAAATTTTAGTTTTTTCAAATTTTCAAGACATTACTCTTGTTTTTTTTCATATTTTTAAATTTTTCATTTTTTTCAAATTTTCAAAACATTTCTCTTGTTTTTTAATATCTTTTTAAATTTTCACTTTTTAAAAAAAAATCAAGAAATTGCATTTGTTTTTTCATTTTTTCAAATTTTCAAGATAATCCTCTTTATTTTTAATATTTTTTTAAATTTTCATTTTTTTTTCATATTTTTTCAAACTTTCAAGACATCCCTCTTGTTTTTAAAAAAAAAAATTATAAGTTTTCAAGACCTTATATTGTTACTCCATCACAATCTTTCATTTATGATAATACAGTTTTCAGATACCGCTATACAATTACAGTCGGTCTTTACTCAATGGATACAAAATACCCACGCTTTAGCACCAAGCACAACAGCCCCTGGTGCAACAACAAGTACCAGTTTGACTTGGGGGGGTGATAATTTAGTAGTAGTGGGCGGTAAAGTTGCTTTGTTACCTATTCCGTTAGGAACTACGGATTTTTTGGTCCATCATATTCATGCATTTACAATTCATGTAACAGTATTGATACTCCTAAAGGGTGTTCTATTTGCTCGTAGTTCACGATTGATACCGGATAAAGCAAATCTAGGTTTTCATTTTCCTTGTGATGGACTTGGAAGAGGGGGGACATGCCAAGTATCCGCTTGGGATCATGTCTTCTTAGGACTCTTTTGGATGTACAATTCAATTTCGGTAGTAATATTCCATTTCGGTTGGAAAATGCAATCGGATGTTTGGGGTAGTATAAGCGATCAAGGGATAGTAAATCATATCACAAGAGGAAATTTTGCGCAGAGTTCCATTACCATTAATGGGTGGCTCCGTGATTTCTTATGGGCACAGGCATCCCAGGTAATTCAGTCTTATGGTTCTTCATTATCTGCATATGGTCTTTTTTTCTTAGGTGCACATTTTATATGGGTTTTTAGTTTAATGTTTCTATTCAGCAGGCGTGGTTATTGGCAAGAACTTATTGAATCCATTGTCTGGACTCATAATAAATTAAAAGTTGCTCCTGCTAATTGTTCGACGGTGTAAAATTATTTTACATTGACAGTGTATGAACATTAATCTTTAAAAGAAAATATATATCATAAAATATACAATAAAATATAATATCATAAATAAAAGAATAATAAAAATTAAATTAATAAGCTTTATTGTAAAATTATATTAATTTATGATGTGTTTTTTTAATTTTTTTAAGACAAGTTATAAAATTTTTATTTTTTTATAACAAAAACTGAATTATGCGATTCCATTGGTTTGACCATTAACCAAATGAATGATTTGACCAATTTGAATGACTTCTAATTTGATTTTTAAAACTATGGTTCTGATCACCGAGCACAGCATAATAGTGCTACTTAGCACTAAGCTGAACATAACGATCGATTCCAGATCATGCACTAGTCTACTGGAGTATTTTTTTCCCCATAAAAACTATGAAAGAAACAGTACTATTGCCAATTCAAAATGGTGTTGTATTATTGGCCGATTTCTATTTTTCATATTGAATGTTTTAAACTGGAAGGGAGGAGGGGAATCTATACAAATATAAGCAGTCAAAAATTCATAGACCTATACACCATGCAGATCAGTGCAACGGTTACTCTGAAGTCTGAATTGAGCAGATCCCAAGCAGGAAAGGGTTTCAAAAGATAGTGAGAGGGAGTTGCAGAATGCAAAAACAGAATCTGCCTCCCACAATGAGGAAAATGTCACAACTCTTAACCAAGTAAACCAAAGGTCATTTGAATTGCTAGATTAGTCCTCAGAAGCCTTCATTTCACCAAGGGAGTCCTTGGAAGCTTTCATTGTTTCTGCTATCATTAGAGCAGTCCTGGCCTTATGAATTGCTACATCTGCTTTATATAGCAATCTTTTAGCCTTATCTCTCTTCAACTTGGCCAGATTGCGTTTAAAACGAGCCTCACCCACGGCATCACGCTGTCTTAATTCCTCAAGGACTGAAGCATCCAACTGTTCACCCCCTTGCCTCTTAGGAAATTTTGGGATATGATTTCTATATCCTGCTCCGTTACTAGTAGGATGGCATTTCAAGCTGCCAGCATTACGGGATAAGAATACCCTTGGTGAGGTCTGAGCCAATGATGAATCATCAAAGGAATCGTAAGTGTGGCCTGGGTATAGGAACTTTTCATCACCAAAAGGTAAGGTATTTTGTCTTCTTCCTGAGTTTACAACAATTAGAAGTTAAGGAGAATGTTTTTAATTTGTTTCAAAAATGTAATAACCAATGAAATCAACTTGTAAATCAAATCAAATACTCACTGAAAGTGTGGAAGCCATCCTGATCTAGATTACAGTTTGCATGCCCAGAGACGGAAATCTTCTTTTGGGATCTATGTTTCAGTCCCTTGTTCACTGATTCCAGACCCCTAGGTTTCAAACAGAAAGCAAACATGGCCGGCTTCTCCAAAGTTGTAACCTTGTCCAGGCATCCATAAGGGACATTGTTCTTGTTCATGGCTACTTCCCACTCTCTCACTTGTGTCTGATATATTTCCCATAGAGGTGGCTGAAAAGTACATAAAGGTTCAGAGATGAAATATGAGGAAAATAACAACAAAGCATACACATACACATTAGGTATAGAAGAAAACAGCCATGTTGAGAAATGCCAAGGTAAAATGCATAAATTCGTCATGCTTTCAGCCAATCAAATATAAAATTTTGCCCACTTGTTCTACTTCTACTGTAGAAATTTAAATATTCCGTGGTAGCTTATTCTGTTAGATTAGTACAATCAGAATCAAAGACTGCCACAACATTAATGAATTGAAAAATATCAAACACTAGGTAGAAATCCAAATATGTAGCAGGGTATTAACCTGGAAGCCATAAATACATTTAAAAGCATAGAAATTGTTAAGTAGATCAACAAATAAAATGGGTGAGAAAACTTGTCCTTAGGTATGAAAGGGATTCAAGATAGACAGAGTAATATTTTTGGTGTAACAACGCGCAAAGGATCAATCTATTACAGCATCACTGCATATTAATCCTCCCGTTCAGTTATATCAACAAAGCGAGTATGTCATTCATATGAAGTAATTAAATGGAAGCAGAGACATATTCCCATAATCAAAATAATTATAACAAACAACAAAGGTAATCTGAACAAATACCTGAAGGTGCCGTATTAAAGCCATTCCCTTCTTCTGTCTTCTCTGCTGCCAATGGTCATAAATAATTTTAACAATACACAAAGGCCCAACATTATCCATGAGTTCCTCTATCTCATTAGGAGTAAAATGATCATGCTTCTTAGCATATGCAGCCTTTTCAAACATGTCTATGGCCTTCTCAAACATCTCCTCTGAGATCCAACTCAAGCCACTGTTGTCTTTTACAGAACTTTGCACATTTGAAATCCACTGCTCATCCTCACTATCCATATCATACAGAACACGGGATGGGTCGAGAGCCATCTCAACATCTGTTTCAGCCTGTTGGAAGTACATACAGCTCCGAACAAAAGATGCCTCACATCCATTATCATAGTTTTCTTCTATCAAATGAACACCGGGAATAGGAATGTTTTTAATTGAAGCAGCACGGATGTTCCGGTTGTAGCATTCCTGATGCATCTCCTTGAAGAGAGCCCACTGACTCCTATCAGGAAATTCCAAGATCCAATCCTTCCCTCCTTTCCAAATCATTACATGTGTGTACCGATTTGTTGATCCAGGCTGCAGAAACTGATGTGGTTTATATGAATACCTAGTAATTCCTAAAAGTTTCACAGAAAGTCTCCACTCATTGTGGTCAAACAGCTCTAGTACAACACGGGCCCCAGATTCTCTCCAACCCTTATCACCAAGAGTAATCAAGACATTTGCACCACAAGATAAGCATTCGGAATTCTTTTCAAGGACCCTAGCAACATCTGATGACTTCTTCTCACTAGCCTTTCTAATTCGTTTGTGAGGAATCCCTTTCTGTTGATGGTTTCTATGCCTTGAATTGATTTCATACCCAGCAGAAGGCACAGAGTATGATACTTGTGTACGTGGTTTTTTAGGTCCATTGCTAAAATCATTGCAAAGAGAATCAGCCCTGCCATCAGACCACACATGAGACTGAAATCCCAATGACAAGGAACTATTCTGGTTCCGATACCAAGAACTTCTGCGAGCAGTTGGATTGGAGCTTCGAATACCACCTCCATTTATATTCCAAGAGAAATCAGGAGAGTGTTCAGTATCACGTAAATCACAATCATCACCAGGTTTCTCAAATTGATCAATTGCAGGAATTTGAATGCTGAGATCACCAATAGAAGAATGAGAACCATCATCAGCCTTATCTTGACATATTAAAGAGCTCAAAGGTATAGGGCCTAACTCTTTCTCCAAATGGTGGGATTGCCATTCGGGTAAGTGAGTTGTACCAAGCCTCTCAGAATCATGCGAAATGGAAGTACCAGCACTGTTAAGACCAATGTTCTGGTAATTTTGAATGAGAATTTGGTCACTGAAAGTAGAGGGATGATCTGAGTCAGCACAAGATCCTCCATCACCTGCAGCACCATTTGAAAAAGTCCCCATATTATTCCTCAGAATAATTTCAGAATTCCTGTTTGAGCAATCATCGGTGCTAGTACCATTTGTCACCAAACCAGGGTTTTCTTGATCAAATATTGGTGTTTGATCACAAAAGCTTATACGAGTTGCAGACTGCTCCATCAGCAACTTGAGATGCAAATGAAGAAAAAATGTAGGTGCTGCAACAAAAGAAAGAGCAAATGGTGGAAGTTTCCCCTTGCAAGTAACAGAATACTGAAGAGAATCAGCTTGAGTGGACATTTTGGAAATACCCATGATGTTAATTCCTGGCCTACTCCCCTTCCGTGTGACCTGTTGCATGATTTGATTCACAACAAAACCGAAGATAAGCTTAACTTGCAGTGACTTTTGGAAGCATTGAATACAATGTTGAATTACAGCAAGTCAGCAACTAGTGTTGAACATGGCAAATAAATTCTTAAAAGGGGGTTAAGGCTGGGGTTACCAATCAGGACATATAAGGAAGAAGGGAACAAGTACCTTGACTGAGGACCCACTGAGAGAAGTTATGTAGAACCTACTTGATCCATTTTGAAGTTCCTGGATGTTATCATATGTGCATTCAGAAAGATGGAGCTGCTTACTGAGCAGGCAATGCCTCTTCAACTTAGAATCTAAGCACATCCACTTTGAATTCTTCACTTCAGAGAAATTATAGAACTCAAACACAAGTGGCTTCTTAATAACATGGACACTTGAAAACTTGAATCCAATAGATGTACATGGAAATTGCAAGTCAAAATACTTCCCTCGGCTTGCAGGTTGATGAAATACACGAAGGACAAAAAAGATAAAAGCTGCAGCTGTGTTCAAGCAGCCTTCAAACAACAAAAACCTCAACCCAACCACATTATCAATAAAAAGCATCTCCAAACAAACTCTAGGCCACTTGGTGATAACTGTACCAAACTGAAGCAGCAAAACAGTGTAAAGCAACCACAAATTTTCTGATTGAAAAAAGTCATTCAACACCAAATGTATTGGAAACTCAAAGCCAAATTTGAATGATGCTGACTCCATGTCCCAAAAAATTTTTGCTACTCCTGCCTTGTAAGTGAAGCACAATGGGCCCCCAACCTCAACCCTGCTGTCACTTGGATTTTTCATATTCTCAATCCCACCAAACTTATGGTCAAAGGCAACGGAACCAGAAGCACTTATAACAGCACAGTTCTCTTCAGAGATATGAGGGGATATTGGAGCTGGCTTTCGAATCCGCCTTCTGACATAGACAATAGGTTGTTTTTCATCTTTAGTGCAAGAGGCACTTTGTAATGAGGGTTTCTCCCTAAAATCATCACTTAATTTATCTTGTGATACAGAATCACTAGATAAATTATTTTTCAAAGAACTCTTAGCTAAATGCCCTTTTGCCATAACAGGTTCATCATATAAGAATGATGACATTGTATTTGGAATTGTAACAGAAGTTTTCTGTTTCTTAGGCCGATGAGAAGATCGAACCAACCATGAAATTATAGGTTTTGAGTCCATACTGCTCCCACCACAATGATCATCCTCTGTATTCTCTTCTGTTCTTTGCCTTTCCTTTCCGGATTTGCTTCCCTTCTGGTGATCAGAATTTCTATGTTTTGTTAAGGCTCTTTCACCCTTTGCATTTCCAGGAACTTCATTTCGAAGTAACAAGAGTTTAAATCTTTCATTATGGAGATTAACCCACTCTACTTCTCGGTCATCATATTTGATATGGTAACACTTGCTTTCTTCATCATAGTTATCCACGAGGCCGTAATACCAGCTCTGGTCCAAAGGCCAAAAGATTTTAATTCTCCGGTTCAGTACCCAATATGCATTCACATCTCCTAAAAAAATTTCATAAAAATGGCGCCTCTTCCTGGAATTACCCTTGATTTTATATTGTTTCCTAGGCCTCAAAACTCTGCCAGCAGCATCAGCTGATGCTGATTCTGAACCTGACTGAGACTTTAAACCGCGGTCAACAATGCTTTGACTAGAAGTTCGGAAAACAGACAAACCATTTGAACCTTTCATAGAAAATCCAGTACAGCTTGGATCAAACCTTGAAGATAGCATCCTAGCTGCATTCTCCTCAAGATTTTCCTCTTCATCTTCATGCAAATCATCAGATATTTTACAGCTTGAAACCAAAGGTTCAGCCTCCTTGGAAACCTTAGTTCTATCTAAAGCTGAAGCCTTTCGCTTCCTATTCTTCCTTCGTGACATTGCTAAAGAAGAATCATCATTATTTACAACAGAATGAGATGCACAATCCCCATCCTCCTTAAAATGCTGAACTGAATTTGAATCACTATTCCTATTGTTCTTAAATTCATCAAATTCTTTCTTATGCTTAATCTTGAAAGACTCAACCCCGTTGTCCAAATCATCACCACTTAACTTTGGCACCTGATCCCCACAGCCAAGTTTATCACTAGGCTGCTCTACCAGATTTAATGCTTGACCAGGTTCTGATTTCTTCCTCCCCACAAAACTCCTCTTCCTCTTGGGAATCTGAATATCATCACCATCAACACTAAATGAAATTCTATTTAGCCTACTACTATTACTCAACCTCTGACTCACCCCTAACTTCAACTCACTGCTACCATCCCCATTTTCTAAGCTACTTAAAGAAACTTCCTTTCTCGCCTTCTTTTTCTTTCTCTTCTCGTCACCACCCTCACTATTACTGCCAATCCTCTTTAAGTACTTCTTTGCAGTGTTTTCTGTCAATTTTGATTTATATAGACTTCTAAGATCCAGAGATTTTGATTTCTTGGGAATTGTCGTGTCATTGAAGTTCTCTGCTCTGCCTTCCATCGAAAATCATCAGAACAAAAAAGCCCACACCAAAATCCCCTTAATTTTCACATGCCATCATACATATCGGTACATTTTCTTGGATCTGAAACACCAAAACCACAAAACTATCACCAAAAATCCCTCAATCAACACAAACCTAAATTCCATAAACCCAATGCCCCATGCATTGCGTTTATTGTATCAAACAACACCCAGAAAAATTACACAATTTATGACACAATTATTCAAAAATTCACTAACCTCAACCGACATGCCACCGAACAATCGATTTGTCCCACAGATATCGAAGATCACGAGCGCGAATTGACGGATTAGGGTTTGAGAATCTCTTGCCGATTTGAAACCCTAATAGAACCCCTGAATTTGAAATCCCCAAATATTTTCCATTTTTTATTTTTTTTTCAGTTTATTTTTTTTCTTCTGTGTTTTTTAACCGCGAGTGTGCCTAGGGTTTCTTTCTCGCTTCAGGGGTAAAGGGTTTAAATTGAAAAATTCTCAGACCATTTAAAATGGGAAATGATACTACAGAACTGTTTCAGCTCGACACGTGGCTCGTTATCGCCCGTCTGATCGAAATCTTGCTCGCTTGGCTCCGATCGTCTGCGTTGAGGTGTGCAGTGACCGAGTATAGGTGATTTCGATTTAGCGGCTATGATTCAACGCTTTTGAAGTAAACAATTTAATCAAAACAGAAAAATAGAAAGTGGAATTAACTAGCCTGCAATGTGGGGCTAGCCTTTTGACCATTGTTTTCACGATTAAGTATGGCAGCGTGGCGGTCGCGAGGCGGAGGCAATGTCGGGATTAGTCTTTCCAACCTCCATCCTATATATCCTAAATCATTATTGTCCTCATTCTTATTTTTCATCGTGACTTAAAAATTTGATCCATCCCATCCTCATCAGGGATCAAGTTTTTCAACCTCATATCGTCCTTCATACACATGACAATCCCAAATTATAAAATAATTTACATGATCGTCTCAAATATTACTTATGACACCCCTTATATAACACATTTTTATTTCTCATAATAATTCAAGTTGTTTCATTTATTTTATCAATAAAAATATTATTTAATAATTTTTTTATATATAAAGTTATTATATAATGAGTTAAAAATATTATTTTATAATAAATATAATTAAGTTAATGTTTAATATAAATTTTAAACTTATGATTTAGGTAATAAATAGATAGATTACTTTAAAGTATTTATATAATTTACTTTAAGGTGTGGGTGCGAGTGTGGGGCGATATCACAATTTCCAACCCCAACCTCATCCCTGACTTTCTTAAGCGAAAAAAACTCAAACTCATACTCGTACTTAGTTAACTCGAGTTTTTCCCGTTAAAATCGAGGTGGGGATGGGGGTATCCCCATGAGTCCGGACTCAATTGTCATGCCTATTCACGATAATTGAATAATATTAAACTAACTTTTTTAAAATAATTTTATATTATTATTATAAATGGTAAGTTATAATTCATAATATAAAATTATTTTTTTATAATGTGACTATATTATTTAGTTTATTTAAAATTATAATAATTGTTTATAAAATTAATAATTATCATATAAGTGATTATTCATAAATAGGTAGGATTTATTTCTTTAAATAAATAGAAAATAACTTATTTTAAGTAAAAACAATTTAGATAAACATAATAAAATCACAAATAATTTGGTTTGTTTAAGTTTATTTGATGAAATATTCACTTATTTTAATAAAAATAAGCAATTATCTATGTCTGATATGATTCTGCTTAAAATAAGTTATTTTTTACTTGTTTAAAGAAACAAATCATATTTACTTATGAAATAATCAATTATCTAATAATTATTTATTTTATAAATATTTATTATAATTTTAAACAAACAGATACTAAATTTAAACAAATCAATACATTATCATTAAATTTTTATTTTCAATGAAACTTAGACCGTAATTAAAGTTACACCCTCTGATCTTGCATGTATCATACCGTGATTTTCATGCACCATTGATCTTAATCTTTAGCCTTTTCTCCAACTTGGTCACACCAAGTTTATATTTGCATATATACTACACGAGTTTCACAATATTATGTATAAGATCTCATCAGCTTATAATATCATGGTTGGCTCGATCTTCTCATCGGCTTAGAACTTCTTTTCAAGACATTAAGAAATCAAATATATTTGTACATCAAACTAGAGCAACAAGTACATCTTTCTATTAACCATGGTTATTAAAACTAGACTGACATGTTGAACCCGGAATCGATCTTGTGTCCGATACAATACCTATAGATAAATTGTTCATCCATTGAATTGTCTTTGGATCTCAAAAGAAAAGAAGATGGCACAAGCATAGATGGAGAAAGAAATTTTGAAGCCATCTTGTTATTTTCCTTTTCAAAAATTTCTTATCTATTGATAAATGATTTTGTTCATTATAGATGAGAGAGAGAAAAGTGACAAGATGGTATGCTATAGAGTTAATAGGTGGGAGAAATGAAGTTTTGTTTTTTATAATAATAAAAAAATATAAATGACCATAATATTCATATGATAAATTCACTAAATAGAATAATTTGTTGGGGAGTTTTGTCCAAATTTTTTTTTATGTAAGTTGCTTATGTTTCCCATTCCCTCAACTCAGGGATTAGGGTTTGAGAGTTTCATTAAATAATAATTTATACTTTGAGATGCCAAATTAATGGATGCATATTTATAAGAATTTTTTTGTTTTTTAGCAAGATATGTTTTTAGTTTTTTAGCTATTGTAATTTTTTTCTTATTCCTCAAACTATTTTTTAACTAATCTATGTCCTCAGAGTACTATTCTGTTTCTCGTTAAGTGATGTCCTCTAATATGATAGATTAGTGGATGCCACGTGTAAAAATGCATGCCATGCCACGTGTCAAGAGGGCACACGTGTTGTTGGTGCAGGTCAATGGAAACATGTGATGGAGTAGGCATTGGAGGGGAAGGAGTTGCATAGGGAGAAGTTGTATGGGATGTGGTGGTGAGAGAAGAAGATGTAGGTGGTTCACCATATTTTAATTTTATTTTTTAAAATTATAATTCTAAAATAAAAAATCATTTTTTTATTAAGAAATTATCCAAACATGACACCTTAATTATTTTGTCACATGACTTCCACTAATTCACCATCTCAAAGGACAATTCTATCACTAATGAAACTCTCAAAAACAGTAAAGATGAAAAAGAAAATGTAACAATACTCAGAAGACAGACCAATTAAAAAAAAATTGGAAACTAAAAAACAAAACACCCAATAATTGGAAAACTAAAAACATGTTGCTAAAAAAATATATTTTCATGATATCCACTAATTCACCACCTCAAAAAAAACAAATAATCATTTAATGGAACTCCCAAACGATGAGGATAAAAAAGGTAATGAAACAATATTTTGAGGACAATGACTGTCAAAAAGTAGTTTGAGAATTAAAAACAAAATCCTAAATAGTTAGTTGAAGGACTAAAAACATATTTTGTCCATATAAAATCATCGGATATTTTGTTAGTTTTACCTAAAAACTATCATAGAATCAATACTATTTCCAACTGAAAGTGGTGTTGTATTATTGGCCGATTTCTATTTTCATGTTGAATGTTAGAAACTGCGATGGGGAAGGGAATCCCTGTACAAATATAGGCAGTCAAAACTTCATAGACCTATACATCATGCAGATCAGTGCTACAGTTACTCTGAACTGAGCAGATCCCAAGCTGGAAAAGGTTCCAGTAGATAGTGAGAGGGAGTTGCAGAATGCAAAAACAGAATCTCCTCCCCACAGTGAACCCAAAAACAAATGCCACAACTCTTGACCAAGTAAACCAAAGGCCATTTGAATTGCCAAATTAGTCCTCAGAAGCTTCCATTTCACCAAGGGAGTCCTCGGAAGCTTTCATTGCTTCTGCAGTCATTAGAGCAGACATGGCCTTGTGAATTGCTACATCTACTTTATATAGCAATCTTTTAGCCCTGTCACTCTTCAACTTGGCCACATGGCGTTTAAAACGAGCCTCAGCCACGGCATCGCGTATTCTTAACTCCTCAAGCACTGAAGCATCCAACTGTTCAACAACACCTTGCTTCTTGTGGCCAGCAAGGTGATGCCTGCCGCTACCAGGCAAATCATATCTGGACTTGTGAAATTTTGGGACATGATTTCTATATCCTGCTCCATTACTAGTAGGATGGTATTTCAAGCTGCCAGCATCACGTGGTAAGAATACCCTTGGTGAGGACAGAGCCAATGATGAATCATCAAAAGAATCGTAACTGTGGCCTTGGTATAGGAACTTTTCATCACCAACAGGTAAGGCATTCTGTCTTCTTCCTGAGTTTACAACAATTAGTTGTTAAGGAGAATGTTCTTAATTTGTTTCTAAAATGTAATAACCAATGAAATCAACTTGTAAATCAAATACTCACTGAAAGTGTGGAAGCCATCCTGATCTAGATTACTGTTTGCATGACCAGAGACAGAAAACTTCTTTTGGGATCTATGTTTCAGTCCCTTGTTCACTGATTCCAGACCTCTAGGTTTCAAACAGAAAGCAAACATGGCAGGCTTCTCCAAAGTTGTAACCTTGTCCAGGCAACCATTAGAAGGGGCATTGTTCTTGGTCATGGCTACTTCCCACTCTCTCACTTGTTTCTGATATATTTCCCATAGAGGGGGCTGAAAAGTACATAAAGATTCAGAGATGAAATTTCTGGAAAATAATAACAAAGTATACACATTAGGTATAGAAGAAAACGGCCATGTTGAGAAATGCTGAGGTAAATTGCATAAAGTCATCATTCTTTCAGCCAATCAAATATAAAATTATGCCCACTTATTCTACCGTAGAAATTGAAATAAATCCTCCAAAGTTGTATCCAATAATACAGATTCATTTGCTCCTAACATGCTTTATTCTGTGGTAGGCTGGTAGCATTAATACAGCATAAATCTTGTCTGAATTTATTGGGTTAAGTACTTAAGTTAGTACCATCAGAATCAAAGACTGACCCAACATTTATGCATTGAATAAATATCAAACAAAATATTGAGAAGGATTTTAACCTAGAAACCATAAATACATTTAAAAGCATAGAAATTGTTATGTAGAACAAAAAATAAAATGCATCACTATTCAATGGGTGAGAAAACTTGTCCTTAGATTTGAAAGGGCTTCGAGATAGACAGATTAATATTATGGGCATAAGAAAGCAAAAGATCAATCCATGACAGCATATTACTGCATATTAATCCTCCTCTCTAACAATATCAGCAAAGCTCGTATGTCATTCATATAAAGTCATTAAATGGAGGGAGACATATTCCTATAATCAAAATAATTATTATAACAAAACAATAAAGGTAATTTGAACATTACCTGAAAGTGCCGTATTAAAGCCATTCCCTTCAACTGCCTTCTTTGCTGCCAATGGTCATAAATAATTTTGATAACACCCAAAGGCCCAACATTAACCATGAGTTCCTCTATCTCATTAGGTGTAAAATGATCATGCTTCCTAGCATATGCAGCCTTTTCAAACATGTCTATTGTCTTCTCAAACAACTCCTCTGAGATCCAACACAAGTCACTTTTGTCTTTTATAAAAGTTTGAGCATCTGAAATCCACTGCTCATCCTCACTATCCATGTCATAGAGAACACGGGATCGATCCAGAGCCATCTCAATATCTGTTTCAACCTGCTGGAAGTACATACAGCTCCGAACAAAACTTGCCTCACATCCATTATCATAGTTTTCTTCTATCAAATGAACACCAGGAATAGGAATGTTTTTAACTGAAGCAGCACGGATGTTACGGTTGTAGCATTCCTGATGCATCTCCTTGAAGAGAGCCCACTGACTCCTATCAGGAAATTCCAAGATCCAATCCTTCCCTCCTTTCCACATCATTACATGTGTGTACCGATTTGTTGATCCAGGCTGCAGAAACTGATGTGGTTTATATGAATACCTAGTAATTCCTAAAAGTTTCACAGAAAGTCTCCACTCATTGTGGTCAAACAGCTCTAATACAACACGGGCCCCAGATTCTCTCCAACCCTTGTCACCAAGAGTAATCAAGACATTTGCACCACAAGATAAACATTCAATATTCTTTTCAGGGACCCTAGCAACATCTGATGACTTCTTCTCACTAGCCTTTCTAACTCGTTTGTGAGGAAGCCCTTTCTGATGATGGTTTCTCAGCCTTGTACTGTATTCATACCCTGCAGAAGGCACGGAGTATGATACTTGTGTACGTGGTTTTTTAGGTCCATTGCTAAAATCATTGCAAAGAGAATCAGCCCTGCCATCAGACCAGGCAGGAGACTGAAATCCCAATGACAAGGAACTATTCCGGTTGTGATACCAAGAACTTCTGTGAGCAATTGGATTGGAGCTTGGAGTACCACCTCCATTTATATTCCAGGAGAAATCAGGAGAGTGTTCAGTATCACATAAATCACCATCATCACAAGGTTTCTCAAATTGATCAACTGCAGGAATTTGAATACTTAGATCACCAATAATAGAATGAAAACCATCATCAGCCTTATCTTGACGTATTAAAGAACTTGAAGGTAAAGAGCCTAACTCTTGCTCCAAATGGTGGGATTGCCATTCGGGTAAGTGAGTTGTACCAAGCCTCTCAGAATCATGCGAAATGGAAGTACCAGCACCGTTAAGACCAATATTCTGATAATTTTGAATGAGAATTTGGTCATTGCAAGTAAAGCGATGATCTGAGTCAGCACAAGACCCTCTATCACCGGAAGCTCTGTTTGACAAAGTCTCCATATCTTTCCTCAGAATAATTTCAGAATTCCTGTTTGAGCAATCATCAGTGCTAGTACATGCATTTGTCACCAAACCAGGGTCTTCTGGATCAAATATTGGTGTTTGATCACAAAAGCTTATACGAGTTGCAGACTGCTCCATCAGCAACTTGAGATGCAAACAAAGAAAAAATGTAGGTGCTGCAGCAAAAGAAAGAGCAAATGGAGGAAGTTTCCTCTTGGTGGCATCAGAAAACTGATGAGCATCAGATGGAGTGGACACTTTGGAAACACCCATGATGTTAATCCCTGGCCTACTCCTCTTCCTTGTGACCTGTTCCATGATTTGATTCAGAAAGATAAGCTAACTTGCAGTGACTTTTGGAAACTTTAATATACATTGTTGAATTACAGTAACAAGTGTTGAACATGGCAAATAAATTCTTAAAAGGCAGTTAAGGCTGGGATTAACAATCAGGATATATAGGAAAAAAGAGAACAAGTACCTTGAATGAAGAGGACCCACTGATAGATGTTACGGACAGCCTTCTTGATCCATTTTGAAGTGCCTGAATGTTATCATATGTGCATTCAGAAAGATGGAGCTGCTTACTGAGAAGGCAATGCTTCTTAAGCTTAGAATCTAAGCACATCCACTTTGAATTCTTCACTTCAGAGAAATTATAGAACTCAAACACAAGTGGCTTCTTAATAACATGAACACTTGAAAACTTGAATCCAATAGATGTACATGGAAATTGCAAGTCAAAATACTTCCCTCGGCTTGCAGGTTGATGAAATACACGAAGGACAAAAAAGATAAAAGCTGCAGCTGTGTTCAAGCAGCCTTCAAACAACAAAAACCTCAACCCAACCACATTATCAATAAAAAGCATCTCCAAACAAACTCTAGGCCACTTGGTGATAACTGTACCAAACTGAAGCAGCCAAACAGTGTAAAGCAACCACAAATTTTCTGATTGAAAAAAGTCATTCAACACCAAACGTATTGGAAACTCAAAGCCAAATTTGAATGATGCTGACTCCATGTCCCAAAATTTTTTTGCTACTCCTGCCTTGTAAGTGAAGCACAATGGGCCCCCAACCTCAACCCTGCTGTCACTTGGATTTTTCATATTCTCAATCCCACCAAACTTATGGTCAAAGGCAACAGAACCAGAAGCACTTATAACAGCACAGTTCTCTTCAGAGATATGAGGGGATATTGGAGCTGGCTTTCGAATCCGCCTTCTGACATAGACAATAGGTTGTTTTTCATCTTTAGTGCAAGAGGCACTTTGTAATGAGGGTTTCTCCCTAAAATCATCACTTAATTTATCTTGTGATACAGAATCACTAGATAAATTATTTTTCAAAGAACTCTTAGCTAAATGCCCTTTTGCCATAACAGGTTCATCATATAAGAATGATGACATTGTATTTGGAATTGTAACAGAAGTTTTCTGTTTCTTAGGCCGATGAGAAGATCGAACCAACCATGAAATTATAGGTTCTGAGTCCATACTGCTCCCACCACAATGATCATCCTCTCTATTCTCTTTTGTTATTTGCCTTTCTTTTCTGGATTTGCTTCCCTTTTGGTGATCAGAATTTCTATGTTTTGTTAAGGCTCTTTTACCCTTTGCATTTCCAGGAACTTCACTACGAAGTAACAAGAGTTTAAATCTTTCATTATGGAGATTAACCCATTCTACATCTCGATCATCATATTTGATATGGTAACGCTTGCTATCTTCATCGTAGTTATCCACGGTGCCGTAATACCAAATCTGGTCCAAAGGCCAAAAGATTTTAATTCTCCGGTTCAGTACCCAATATGCAGCCACATCACCTAAAAGAATTTCATAAAAATGGCGCCTCTTCCTGGAGTTACCCTTGTTTTTATATTGTTTCCTAGGCCTCAAAACTCTCCCAGCAGTATCAGCTGATGCTGATTCTGAACCCAACTGAGACTTCAAACGCCGATTAACAACACTTTGGCTAGAAGTTCGGAAAAAGGACAGACCATTTGAACTTTTCATAGAAAATCCAGTACAGCTTGGATCAAACCTTGATGATAGCATCCTAGCTGCATTCTCCTCAAGATTTTCCTCTTCATCTTCTTGCAATTCATCAGATAGTTTATGACTTGAAACCAAAGGTTCAGCCTCCTTAGAAACCTTAGTTCCATCTAAAGTTGAAGTCTTTCGCTTCCTATTCTTCCTTCGTGACTTGGTTAAAGAAGTATCACCACTATTTACAACAGAAAGAGATGCATAATCCCCATCCTCCTTGAAATGCTGAACTGAATTTGAATCACTATTCCTATTTTCCTTAAATTCATCAAATTCTTTTTTATGCTTAATCTTTAAAGACTCAACTCCGCAGCCCAAATCATCACTGCCTAACTTTGGCACCTGATCATCAGAGCCAATTTTACCACTAGGCTGCTCCACCACATTTGATGCTTGACCAAGTTCTGATTTCTTCCTCCCCACAAAACTCCTCTTCCTCTTGGGAATCTGAATATCATCCCCACTAAATGAAACTCTATTAAGCATACTACTACTACTACTACTCAATCTCTGACTCACCCCTAATTTCAACTCACTGCTACCATCTCCATTTTCTAAGCTACTTAAAGAGACTTCCTTTCTTGCCTTCTTTTTCTTCCTCTTCTCATCACCACCCCTACTACTACTGGCAATCCTCTTCAAGTTCTTCTTTGCAGTGTTTTCTGTCGATTTAGATTTATATAAACTTTTAAGATCCAGAGATTTTGATTTCTTGGGAATTGTAGTGTCATTGGAGTTCTCTGTTTTACCTTCCATGGAAAATCCACAGAACAAACGCCCAAACCGAAATTCCCCCAATTTTCACACGCCATCATACATATTGGACATTTTCTCGGATCTGAAACACCGAAACCACAAAAATATCACAAAAAAATCCCCCAACCAACACAATCCTAAATCCAATTTACCCAACACCCCCATGCATTGCGGTTATTGTATCCTACAACACCCAGCAAAATTATGCAAATTTTTAACACCGAAAAAAAAATACAATTAATTGAAATTTCACTTACTCAACCGACATGCCACCAATCAATCGATTCGTCCAACATATATCGAAGATCACGAACGCTAATTGACGGATTAGGGTTTGAGAATCTCTACCCGATTTGAAACCCTAATAGACCCCCTGAAATTGAAAATTTCCTAATAATTTCGATTTTTTTTTCCAGTTTAGTATATTATTTTCTTCTGTTAACCGCGAGAGTGCTAGGGTTTCTTTCTCGCTTCAGGAGGTAAAGGGTTTAAATTGAAAATTCCCAGAACTTTTAAAATGAAAAAAATCATCAGAAACACGAAACTGTCTCAGCTCGACACGTGGTTCTCTATCGCCCGTTTGATCGAAATCTTGTTCACTTGGGCGTGATCGTCTGTGTCGCGGTGTACAGTGAGTGCGTACTCATTGAATTTTTTTTGCAAGTGATTACGACGTAGGGCTATGATTCAATGCTTTTGAAGAAAACAGTTTAGTCAAAACGGGAAAATAGAAAGCGAAATTGCACTGTGTGGTTTGCGCTTTGACCATTGTTTTCAACAAAACTTCCGAAATGCCACCATGCTTTTTTGAGATTGGGCGCCATTGAGAAATTGCTAAGATCACTCGCAAAGGATTTTGAGTTGTATGACCCACTGCCACGTGTTTGCTAATTTCTCCCATGAGTTTAATAATGTAACAATCACCAGCAATGAATTATTATATATTATTAACAAAATTTTTAAATAGTTTTTAATCTTTTATATAATATTAAATATTTTTCTCTGGATTATATAATTTTAAAAAATATATTAAAATTTAATATCCACAAAAAAATATTATTAAAATTTTAATCTTGTTATTTAAATCTATGATAATCCGTACGAATTCACGTAAATATATTAAAGTATTAATTTAAATATATAATAAATTTAAGATAAATTATTATATATTGTTAACAAAATTTTAAAATAAATTTTAATTTTTATATAATATTAAATCCTTTTCTCTTATTATATAATTTTGAAAAATATATTAAAATTTAATATCAATAAAAAAATATTATTAAAGTTTTAATCCTGTTATTTAAATTTATAATAATATTTGTGGTTTTTATTTTTTTTATACATATTTGGTTATAAATTATAAGAATGATGTGTTTTGTATTTTAAGTATATTTTTACATTTATATGTACTTCGTTTTTATAAGTAACCTTTTTTTTTCTCCAATGTTTTTAAAATTTTCAAGTTATTATTCTTTTTTTTTTTATAATTTGAAATTTTTTATTTTTTTTCAAAACAAAATTGCATCCAATGTTTTTAAAAAAATTAAGAGAATACTTATGTTTTTCATATTTTTAAAATTTGTTTTTTTTATCCAATGTTTTCAAATTTTTAAGATATTACTTTTTTTTTAATTTTCACATTTTTTTCTTCCAATAATTTTAAAATTTTAAAATATTACTTTTATTTTTTTTAAAACAATATTTTTTTTTGTATTTTATAATTTATTCTTTTTCATTTTTTTCATCCAATGTTTTCAAAATTATCAACACATCATTACTCTTTCTTTTTGAAAATTTAAAATTTAAAATTTTCATTATTTTTTTATTTTTTATTTTGCCATCCAATGTTTTAAGAAATTAAGATATTATTCTTGCATTTTCATATGTTTATTTTTTTTTATTCAATGATTTCAAATTTTCAAGACAATTTCTCTTTTTTTTTTAATATTTGGAGATTTCAATTTTTAAAAAATTAAGACATTACTCTCTTTTTTCTTATTTTTAAAATTTCATTTTTTTAATTTTTTTTAATTTTCAAATAACTACTCTTTTATTTTCATTTTTTAAAAATTTTCATCACATTCCTCTCTTTTTTTCATATTTTTAAAATTTTCAAAACATTCTTGATATTTTTTTTCAAATTTTCAAAATATTTATCTTATTTTTTAATATTATAATTTTCTTTTTTTTTTCGATTTATTCATGACATTTTTTTTGTTTTTTTTTATATTATCACAATTTTAAGACAATATTCTTGTTTTTTTTTTCATATTTTTCAAATTTTCATTTTTTTTTTAATTTTCAAGATATTACAACCTTACTAATGGAGTAAATTCTTGAATAAAAGGTTTATGAGGATGTTTTTCTTATTTTCAAAACACATTTATTTATGAGAATATTGTTCACACACGTCTTCTTGGTTTTATCTAATCATTGCAAGAATTTTTCAATATAGTATAAATTTAATATTTTCTAAATAAAAAAAAAATCTACTTCTTCCTTCCTTTTTTTCCTCCTTTTAGTTTTCTTTATGTTCATTGTGCTTCTACAGCCATACAACACTTCTCTATGTTTTCTCTCTTATTAATTACTTTTCTCTAAAATCTTCTCATTTCCACGTTTTTTCTACAGCACTTCTCGTTTCCACTTCTTATAGCTTAAATCTCTAAAAGTCTTTAGGTATGTTCCTCATCATATTTTTCTTAACAGAATGCTATTAGCGTGAGATATTATTCTACAAGCAACAAATAAGGTGGATAAACCGGATTCATTATTCTTAAAACAATTTTAATTAGTGAACGAAATGTTTTCTGTTCTAAACAAAAACAAAACATATAAAACGGGTGTTAATACGTGGGGGTTTGAATCCTCTCATATAACATTTTAGTATGTGAAATCTCAATCTTTAATTAACGAGGATGTATTGGATTAGGATTTTAAAAAAAAATTTTAGCATAAAAAAATCTAGAAAATTTTTAAGATTTTGTAAGAAATTACAAACTTTTAAGATTTTTTTAAAAAAACTTCTATGATTAGAATTTTGTAGTTTGAATTTAATGAATTTAGAATATAGGATTTAAAAGGATTTTACGGATTTATAAGATTTGAAAAGACTCTATGAATTTCTAGAAAAAAACATTTAAAACTACTCAACACAAGTCAACAAGAGTATGCTTGAAAATATCATTGAATATAAATTAATCACAAGTTCATGAGCTGAACCCTCTCACTTGCTAATATCGTACATGAATTCCAAATCAAAGTTACAAACTGTTATTAATCATTTGACTAACTTGAAAAATATACAAAATAAACATTCTTTCAATTATATATGAATAGATTTGAGATTTCTTTTTATAGCATCTCAAACATTGTTTTTTGTTTTCTCTATTAAGTTGTATATTTTTCAAAATTAATTGTAATAATTTAGAAATGTCTTTTAAAACTTTAACTTGATTGTTTGCCTCGACTGAATTAAAACTTCTCAAGATCAGATCTACTTCTCTTATGAAGATTTTTATTTTATTAGGAATTTATGAACCTAAAGGGGAATGAGATAGTAGACTACGAAAAGTCTCACCTTGCAATAGATGTGGGTGAGAGATTATGTCCAAAACAACGAGAATGAAATAAAAAAGTCTGTGATGAGAAAGAAAAGTTCATAAAATCCATCAAAATTCAATTAAAAAAAAAGTCCATAAAATCTCTATGATTTTGAATAACAAATGACTTTTTTTAAGTTATTCAAAATCTCAATTGAATACCACAAGATTTCGCTACCCTCTAAAAAAAATCTTGATAATCTTGATTGAATATTGTTTTTTATTATTTAACAATCCTAATTGAATACCTCAAGACATTTTTACCAAAAAAATAGTCATTAAAATCCTAAACAATTCTAATCCAATACACCCCCCTTAAATGTTATAAGAGATAAAAAAAAAAAAAGATTTTTATTTTAAAGAATCCAAGTGAAAATTTCATAAGAGAATCCCATGTTAAATATTTTGATTAACCAAATAAAATAATCAATGAACACAGAAGATCACATTATGTCAAATTATTAGAGAGGGATTTTAGGAATACATGACTCCATAAAACAATTTTGATTGCGATGCAGCGAAAGTTTTATTGATCAAGAACTATTGATTCAATGATCTTCCTCAACAAAATCTCATTGCTCCTTATGGGACCTTCATTTTCTCTTCAGATGGGGAGAGGATAAAACCGTTTCTAATTTGGTATATTAGGGACTATAACTGTGTTTTACATTTTTAACCCATTAAAGTTCCCATTATGCCTCAATGGGTAAAATTGGTAATCCACTCATTAATTCTATATTATTTTTTGCTGGCAATCTAGGGGCTCTCTAAATTAGATCACTTAGATTGAGTCTTCTAAATATAAATAACTAATATAAATGTTATAAATTAATATTTAGTTCATATTAACTAATTATGAATAAATAAATTCCTAACAATCTCCCACTTGGACTTCATATTAACCTTAGACATTTATACCACAAAATTCTTTAGGCGCGTTAACCGTATGTTATTCACTTTTAGACTCTCCTTAACAATTTGGTCCATCTCATATAAACAACAAGGAACTACTGCGATTTTTGTCACAAACTCAACGTGACTATGCCACAATGATCATCATTGTTACTTATACTTGATGATATAAATCAAATATGGATAAGTCGTATGAAAATAACATGTCATGTAATCTAAATCATGTTTATTTTCAATTAGTCTAAACTTTATTCTTTATAGAGATAAATCCAAATGCAACAAAAATCGCATATAAAACATAAGTTCATACACTATTAGAAAATCATGATTTAGCGATAAAAAATTAAGCATATTTGCCGCTATTAAAGATAGCGATATAAAAAATGTGTCACAAAAAAGTCACTAACTGTTAGTGACTGGATATAATTCTGTCGCTGTATAGTGATTGAAAATTTGGTGACTAAGTTTTATATTTTGGTATTCGGTCACTAATTTCGGTCGATATATATCATTTATGTATTTGGTCGCTAATTTCAATTACTATTAGTCACTCATTGAATTCGATCACTAATTTTGGTCGCTATTAGCCACCAATAATTTTGGTCGCTAAATTGCAATTTGCTAGTAATGATAATATGATAAACATTAACTTTATTTCTACAGAAAATCCAAACAATAAAACGTTTGAAAACCATAAAATATAAAACATAAGCAAGACTCTCACTAAACTAAAGTACTATGAGGAATTACACCCATATGAATAATGTGCTCATGAAATACTTTAGGTACCAGACCTTTAGTAAGTGGATTAGCTAGCATGGAATGAGTCCTTATATATTCTATACAAATTTGTTTATTTTGAACTCTTTCCTTAATAACCAGAAATTTGATGTCAATGATTTTTGACTTGGTTGCATTACTATTACTGTTGGAGTAATGAACTACTAAGTTATTTTCACAATAAATTTTTAATGGTTTTTCAATGTGATCGACCACTTTTAGACTAGTGACAAAGTTTCCTAATCATATTTCGTGATTGGATGTCTCAAAACAAGTAACAAACTCCGCAACCATGGTCGAATGAGTTATTAAAGTCTGTTTAACAGACTTCTAAGAGATAGCTCCTCTAGCCAACATAAATATGTATCCGGATGTGGAGTATTTGCTATCTTGACATCCAGCAAAATCAGAGTTTGAATACTCAATGATCTCTAGATGATCAGATTTCTGATAGATAAACATGTAACCTTTTGTTCTCTTTAAGTAACGCATCACGCGTTTTGCTGCTTTCTAGTGTTGTATTCCAAGATTACTTAAGTATCTGCCTAAGACTCCCACGACAAATGTTATGTCGGGACAAGTACAAACTTGAGCGTACATCAGACTTCTCACACCCTGATGAGTAAAGAATATTTTGTATCTCAGTTCTTTCAAGGTTATTATTAGAGCATTGTTTGAGACTGAATTTGTCTCCTTTAGCTATAGGGGTATCTCCTCAATTACTATCTTTCATGTTGAATTTTTCTAGAACCTTATCGATATAACTCTCTTGTGACAGCGTTAGGATACCTTAAGATCAATCTTTTAATATCTTGATGCCTAATATAAAAGAGGCTTCCCCAAGATCTTTCATTTCGAAATTTTTTGTTAGAAATCTGTTGCTCTCATGTAAGAAGCCTATATCACTACTAGCAAGTAGTATATCATCGACATATAATACCAAGAATATGTATTTACTCCCATTGAACTTATGATGTATACAATTATCAACTACATTTGCCTCAAAATCATATGAGGTAATGACTTGATGGAACTTGTAATACCATTGATGGGAAGTCTATTTGAAACTATAGATGGATTTCTTTAGTTTGCACACCATAGACTTTTGGTCACCTGACACAAAGTTTTCTGATTACACCATATAAATTGTTTCTTTAATGTTACCATTTAAAAATGTAGTCTTAACATCCATCTGATGTAGCTTTAGATGAAAATGAGTTACTAGTGCCATTATTATCCTAAAAGAATCTTTTGAAGATAACGGAGAAAAAGTTTTTTTTATAGTTAATGCCTTCCTTTTGAGTAAAGCCTTTAGCAACTAGATGAGTCTTATATCTCTCGATATTACCCTTTGAATCCTTCTTGGTTTTAAATATCTATTTACAACCAATAGGTTTCATACCTTTAGGTAATTCGACGAGATCTCAAACGTCATTGCCTTGCATAAACTTCATCTCATCCTTCATGACATCAATCCATTTTTTAAAGTTAGAACTGTGTATAGCTTGACTGAAGTTGATTAGATCATCCTTTGTTAAACCAACACCATCCTCATGTTTTTGAAGAAAGATAATATAATCATCTGGGATTGCACTTCTCCTCTCTCTAATGGATTTTCTTAATGACACTTCTTGAGGTTGTTTAGGTTGCTCTATAGGTATTGGATGGAGAACTTCATTGTTGTCTTGTTCTAAATCAATGTTATCAACAACAATTTGAATATTGTCTTCTATTACTAGAGTGGTGTCCTGAGCAGTAATAGGTATGAGCACTTGATCACTGTCAACGCTAGGTTCTTTCTTAAAGACAACATTCCTTATGTTCCCTTCCTTCCCAAACTCAACTTCCTCAAGAAATCTCGCATTTCCTGTTTTGAAAAATGATCTTGAAGTGGGATTGTAAAACTTATAGCCTTGAGAGCGTTCAGCATAGCCAACAAAATAGTAGTTAATCGTTCTTGCATCTAGTTTTCTTTCATGTGGCTTATAAAGTCGTGCCTCATTTGGACAACCCCAAATGTGCAAATGCTTGATGCTTGGCTTTTTGCCAGTCCAAAGTTCATAAGGGATTTTATTAACTACTTTACTTGACACCCTATTAAGGCTATAAACTACAATGTTTAAGGTTTCTCCCCCAAAGTGACTCTGGTAAAGATGAATGACTAATCATACTCCTCACCATATCCTTAAGAGTCCAATTTCTTCGTTTTGCTACACCATTCATGCTAGGCTTGCTTGGCATAGTGTATTGCGAAACAATTCCACACTCTTTGAGAAAAAGCACAAAAGGTCATGGACGTTGTTCTCTTGATCCGTCATATCTGCCATTGTATTCATTGTTGCGATCAGATTTGACAACTTTAATTTTCTTTCCAAATTGAAGTTCAACTTCAGCCTTGAAAGCCTTAAAAACGTCTAGGGATTGAGACTTCTCATGTAATAAATATAGGTAACCATATCTAGAAAAGTCATTTATGAACGTAATAAAATATTGTTGTCCATTCTAAGATGTCGAAGGGAATGGACTACAAATATTAGTATGTATTAGTTCTAAGACGTCCTTAGTTCTTTCGACACCTAATTTCCTTATGTTTGTTCATTTTTCCTTTATACATTCAACATAAACATCAAAGTCTGATAAATTTAATGGATCAAGAATTTCATTCGACACAAGTCTCTAAATTCTCTGTTTAGAGATATGGCCTAAACGCTTGTGCCATAAAGTGGTTGAATTCTCAATCAATTTTCGTTTTGTACCACGTGTTATTTGCATGATTTCATTATAAGAACTAACAACATCAAACATATAAAGATTATCAATTAAAGAACCAGAACCAACACTATTTGAATTTTGGTAGAGACTAACTTTATTATTTCCAAATGAACAAGAAAACCCAAATTTGTCCAAACTAGAAATAGAAATCAAATTCCACCTAAAAGATAGTACAACAAATGTCTCAAACAAATCCAAACAAAATCCAGTTTTTAACTGTAATCTGAAAGTTCCAATAGTCTCTACTGCAACCTTTTGTCCATCGCTTACAAAGATGAATCTTTCATCATTACTTGGCGGTCGACTTCACAAGCAACCCTGCATAGTTATACTTATGTGAGTAGTAGCACTAGAATTCACCCACCAAGTATCCATAGGTATGAAAGCCAAATTAATTTCAGAACAAACAAAAGTAAAAAATTTATCTTCCTTTACACGTTAAGCGACATACTTGGGACACTCTTTCTTCATGTGTCCCAACTTCTTACAAAAGTAACAAGTAAATTCTTCAACTTTCTTTGATATCTTTTGCTGAGAAGACCTTTCTACAACATTCTTAGTATTTTTCCTCTTTTTATTGTGAGAGGTCAAAGTCAAATGAGCACTTTCAGTCCTATCCCTTCGCAACCTCTCTTCCTTTTGCTCACATTGAGATATAAGCTCATTGAGGGACCATTTGTCCTTTTGAATGTTATAACTCACTTTGAATTGCCCCAAGTGTGGAAGAAGTGAGATCAAAACTAAGTGCATGAGCAGGTCTTCACCAAACTTTAACTTTAGTGTCTTAAGTTTTGATGCAAGATTAGACATTTCTATAATGTACTCTTTGACATTTCCTTTGCCCTTATACCTCATGGAGATGAGTTTAGCCAAAAGGCTGCTCGTCTTCGCTTTTTCATTCTGGGCAAAGTACTGTTCAATTTCTGTAAGAAAATTCTTTGCACTTTGACCCTTAACAATAGAACCCGAAATGCCTCTAGTATAGAGCGCTTCATGATCATGAGACACATTCGGTTTGACTTCTCCCATTTCTCAATTTTTGCTTCATTAGAGACTTCCAGAGAGTGGAAATGCGTGATTCCTCCCTCAGTGCTAGATCCAAATCCATACAATCGAGAACAATTTTTACAGTTTCCTTTCAGACCTTAAAATTCGTCTCATTCAGCATTGGGATAGAATTCACTTGAGCAGAAACAATCACAGTAGTGGTAACTAAAATAGAGAACACAAAATTAAATTAATAACATGTTTATAAATCACCAAATAGTTCATATATATATAAAACAAAACATGCAAAATTTCACATAATGGACTCATAATAAGAAATTCAGCACAACATTAATTAATTCCTAGTCTATGGACAGAAAATTAATTTGTAAATGGTACTTTTTACGCAATGATCAAATATTAACAATCAGCTCTGTCAAATAATAGCCTTTCTTTGGACCAACTATTATTCACATGAGAAAATTACTTTATAATTGTCACATACTTATCATCATAGGTATGTTATTATTTGGCCAAATTGTGTCTTCTTTTGGGCTGAGCACAATTCGCATAAATAATCTCATATAAACATTTATGTAATTTTAATCAAATCAATTTACACAATAGGGATTACTTTGGTAATATATTGTTTCAACCAACTCAATTAAAAATTACTAGACATACAAAAAAATAGGAAGAGTCCATAAAATTTGCACCCAAACTGATAACAATAATTATATGAAAATAATCATTACTAATTCATGAACAGTGAATAAAATTACCAATTCTAGATTTCTAATAACTGTGCATGAAATTAAAAAATATATATATAAATCACAAAGTGTGAACAACATAGCCACAAGATGTACAATTGCAAAAGAAAAACAATACGCACATTCCTTAAAACCAGTCCGCACAATTGAAAAAAAATCAATTAATTACACCTTGTACTAAGGGAAAAAAAAAAAAAAACACGCATGCCAGTACAATTTCTAAAGAAGAAAATACGGGTGTCGCAATCAGAATCGCGGTGGGACGGCGATAAAAATCGAAAAGTATGGATCAGAGGAGTCGCCACCAATGTTTATTAAGAAAAACATCAGAAAAACCTTTTTTAGAAAAAATGATCTTTGAAACCAGATTTTGAGTTCGGGAGTCCATTACGTGTAGGGAAGGTATTAGCACCTTACAACATCCGTCACAAAGACGATTACCTTTAATTAATTAAGCGAAAATCTTTTATAATTTTTAGACATTTATCTCACTAAAACATTACTAGAATAAAATAATTAATTTTACTAAAGGAAAGAAGGAGATATACTATTTCTTTTTTTATTTTTTAATTTAGGACTCTTGAGTTGTTACAACTCATTTATCCTAAAACACTTTGAAAAATTGACAGAGGTGTACACCCAAGCCAATTCATCTTTATTATTATTTTTTGAAATGATTTTAATTTAAACAACTATTGATAATTAAAAAAGGAAAGAAACTTAGTAAAACGGGGGGTGTAAACAGAAATATGCCCCCACAACAAGAAGCTGTAATTTAGTAAACAGAGGTGCAAATAGAAATCTGGCCCAAAAACGAATGTGTTGTGATTTAGTAAAATAGAGGTGCAAATAGAAATATGGCCCCAAACTGAATGTGTTGTGATTTAGTAAAATGGAGGGTGCAAACAGCAAAATGGCCAGAAATGCGAAATTAAGTTTAGGGTTTTCTGTCTCCTCCTCCATTCCATTCATTCAACTACTTACACAACCTAGGGTTCGAGAGAGAGAAAGGGGCGAGATCGCGGGGAAGGAGGTCGCGGTGGCGGTGCTGGGCGCGAGGTCGCGGCGGCAAGGGGGAGGGGGGCTTGGCGGCGCAAGGGAGGGAGATTAAGGCCATGGTCGCAGGACGCGACGGCGCGGCAGTGACGTGGGTGCGCGGATGGCGCGTCGCGGTGGTGTAGGTGGTGAGAGAGGCTGACGGTGGCGGCACGAGGTCGTAGGGGGTGGGGTGTGATGGGGAAGGAGATCGAGGCGGCGATGGGTATTCCTCTTTTCTCCATTTTTCTCTTTCGCTCTCTTCTCCTTTTTTTTTGTTTCACTTTTGGCTTTCTCTTGATTTTCTTGCCTCTGATTTAATTTTCTGATGATTTGGCTTTGTAGTTTGGATTTGGTTTGTCTTTGTCTCTCTCTCGGTTCCCTATTGGAACTCAGAGTTCCTGCTTATGTTTCTGGTTCTATGTTTTTGTTCATGCCTTGCTTTGTGGCTCTTGTCTCTGTTGGGTCTCTGTTTGGTCTCTGGTTGGGTTGAGGGATTCGAACTCAAAGATTCTGGTGATTCAGGTTTTGGTGTTTTGGGTACTCGTCTCTGCTCATGTCTCTGATCACGTTTTTATATCTGTATTTGGTATCCAGTCTCTGGCTCTACTTGCCTATGATTGTGATTTGTTGATTAATTAAACATAGTACTTTTCTTTCCAGATTCATATCTTTTTATCATTTTTTTGAGCAAATAGATTCAAACAGCATATAGATTGCAAAATAGTACATTGCTTACAATCAAACATAGAAAGAAAGCTAATACATGATGAAGATTGAAAGAAACCTGTTAGCCTTTGTTCTTGTTGTTCTTCTCTGCTTTCTAATCCTGATTTCTTTCTTTTATCTTTGCTTTGTTGGTTCTCTGTTTTTCTCTCTGTTTTCCTGATCTTTTTCTTTTTTTTTGCTTGCTGTCCCTCTCCTTTTCTTTTTCTTCCCCTCCTTTGTTTCTGATTCGCTCGTATATATAGGCAGGAGGTTTCTTCCCTAGGAGGGTTTGCTCCCAGCTTTCCCTCCCAGCTTTTTCTTGCAGCCACCTTTTCAGGATCAGCCAACACTAGTGTCCAGCCTAGTTGGCTAGAATAGCTAGCTAGGATGATGGAGCTGCTTGAGTTATGATGGAGTTTCTGGAAGCTGCTGATGGAGCTGCTTGTTGTTGATGGAGTTCAGGAAGCTGCTGATGGAGCTGCTTGTTTGTTGATGGAGCTGCTGAAGCTGTTCTTTTTTCTTCTTTTATTTCTTGTTGCTTCCTTTATTTCTTTTTTGCCTTAAACAAATTTGACTTGTACTATTTTTAGATTTGTAAGCTTTTCTGAAACATCATTTCAATTTTGTATTTGTAATAGC
This sequence comes from Amphicarpaea edgeworthii, assembly GCA_014843725.1. Lineage (NCBI taxonomy): Eukaryota > Viridiplantae > Streptophyta > Magnoliopsida > Fabales > Fabaceae > Amphicarpaea > Amphicarpaea edgeworthii. The sequence goes on from CM026324.1 coordinate 15,555,062, forward strand.
CTTGTGATAGGGGAACATGAAAGAAATGACAAATGATTGGTTTTCTTTGAATCTTTCTTCTTTCTTCTTCTTCTCTTCTCTTTTTTTTTTGGCAATATATTACTCGTGAAACAAATAATAATAATAATAATAATAACGATAATAATAGCAGCAACAACAATAATAATAATAATAATAACTATAATAGTGTAATTAAGCGGACAAAATTGGGTGTTGACAACGGGCTTCACATGCAGTAGAAAAAAGGAATGCACAACAATTGTTAAAATCAATAAGTGACGCGCTAAAAAAAAATCTCCCATGAAGGTCCAATAATAACAATGCAGAGATTCATGTATTCGAAAGAAAAAAGAATTGAATAATGGACAATTCTTAATAAAAATAAAGGCACACGTAATCATTTTTCCCCAAAATTAATTTAGGGTTCATAAAATTAAAAGAGGGATTCATATAAAAATACAATTTATACTATAATCCCAATAATCTAATAGTAATGGAGGCTTTGATACCACATGTTAAATATCTTGATTAACCAAATAAAATAACCAAATGAATAGAGAAGATCACATTATGAAGATCACATTATGAGACGCAGTAGAAGCTTTATTAATAAAAAATTATTGGTTCAATGATCTTCCTCAACCAAATCTCCTTACTTCTTATGGGACCTTCGTTTTCTCTTCAGATGGGGAGAGGATAAAACTATTTTTGATTTGGTATATTGAGAATCATAACCGTGCTTTACGTTTTTAACTCATTAGAGTTTCCATTATGCCCTAATGAGTAAAACTAGTAGTCCACTTATTAATTCCATATTATTTTCTATTGGCAGTCTAGGGGCTCTCTAAATTAGATCACTTAGATTGAGCCCCTCTAAGTATAAATAACTAATATAAATGTTATAAATTAATATTTAGTCCATATTAATTAATTTGAGATAAATAAATTCCTAACATCAAGTGAAAAAGTAAAACTGGACATATATGGAAGCTAGGTACGCAATAGAAATAGTATAGTGTTTGACCAAATTTCATTTGTATGTTAATATGTGAATTAACATGCTTTTCAAGTATAGAACATAAGTGTTTTTGAGGCAAAATTATTTTTGTAAAAGGATCAAAATCTCCTTGTTTTTACTTTTATCAGTTAAATTTACATTAGAATACATGTATAGCATTTTTAACTTCAAACCAAACATGCACTAAATCATTGATGAGATTGAGTGCAAAAAGAAGCTTTCATTGCTTCAGTAATCATGAGGGCAGTTATGGCCTTGTGAATTGCTACATCTACTTTATATAGCAATCTCTTAGCCCTCTCTCTCTTCAACTTAGCCACATCACGCTTAAGCTTAGCCTCAGCCTCAACCACTAGTTCCAATTCATGTTTGGGAGATGAAGATTTGGGAATATGATTTCTAATATTATTGCATCTCCTTCCATGATTACCTGTGGAATGATGTTTCAAGCTACCATTGAATCTCTTTCTTGACACTGAAACTGAAATCTTCTTTTGAGATTTACGTTTTAACCTTTTGTTTAGTGATTTCACACACCCAGGGTTCAAACAGAAAGCAAACACGTGTGGCTTCTCCAAACTTGCAGCCTTTCTTTTCTTGTTGAGGGATACTTTCCACTCCCTTACTTGTCGATCATACTTTTCCCATAGAGGTGGTTGAAATTAGGATTCAGATATCAAATTAATTTCAGTTATATTCTATTAAGTTATTGTTAATTAGTACTGCTAGAATAATCAAAGACTGGCCAACAATATTGGTATATGAATTATATAAATAAATATCATACTCTAACTAGAATAGAAATAACATGCATCACTATTACCATCAGTATTACTATTCACTGTGTGTTTGGTTTAGTGTTAGAGAATTGATTCTGAGCCAAAATTGATTATAGATAGTTTTTAACATGTTTGGTTTCACGTTCAAGAAGAATTCAGAACTGATTTTAGAGTCATTCAAAATCAATTTTAACCAAAATCATCTTAACATAACTTCAAAATTATTTATAATCAAAACCAACTTTATAAAATCAATTATGTTCAGAATCAATAATGTTGACGCCTATACAAACACACACACTAAATGCCTCAGAAAACTTGGCCTTAGATTTGAAATATTTAAAGGATCACAAGATAGATAGATATATAGATATAATATTACCTAAAAGTGTCGTATTAAGGCCATTCCCTTCTTTTGCCTTTTCTGCTTCCAATGGTCATAAATTATTTGCATTACAGAAAAAGGCCCAACATTACCAATGAGAATGAGTTCCTCTATCTCATTAGGTGTAAAATGATCACACTTGTTATCATATGTAGCCTTTTCAAATATGTCTATTGTCTTCTCAAACATCTCCTTTAAGATCAAACTTAAATCATCACTTTTGTAGTTGTCTTCAACAGAATTTTGAGCATTTGATGAACTCCACTTTTCATCCTCACTATCCATGTCATATAGAACACAGGATGGATCCATAGCCATCTCAACATCTGTTCTAACCTGTTGCAAGTATTGAGTACTACTCTGAACAAAAGTTACCTTGCTTCCATAATTATCATCATTTTCTTCTATCAAACAAACACTAGGAATAACTATGTTCTCATCTACATGTGAGGACTTGATCTTCTTACTAACCTTTCAAATTCTATACCTTGAACTTGATTTGTCTCCTACACATGGCACTGAGTATGATACTTGTGTATGTGGCTTTTTAGGTACATTGCTAAAAGCATTGGAAATGGAAGTGCCATCATGACAATTAGGACCACCTGCAACACCATTTGGCGAAATCTCCATATCTTTCTTCAGCATAATTTAAGAACTCCTGTTAGAGAAATCGTCAGTGCTGCTACAAAAATCTATCAACAAACCATAGACTTATTATATAAGGAATTGGTATTGTCCCAATTGATGTGAGAGATTTTCAAAATTAATAAATGGTTGCATCATTTCATGAAATTATATATGTATCTATTCATGTAAAGGTGTAAGTATGAATAAATGTGACTTTTCATCGAGGGATGTATCTCTTTGAAATGTCATTTTTTTTCTCCCCAAAAGACATGAGATGGTTTACAAATACAACAATCTACATTAAAATAAAAAAGAAGTACTTGTTGCTCTAGTTTGATGGACAGTGTAATGAGCTTAACAGTTAATTTGAATAACACACACACACATATATATATATATATATACATAACTGATTAGAGATTGGTTATATAGAATTTGAGTTCAATACTCTTGTTACATTGTACATTGCATTAAAATGTGTTTCTATTTAGGGGTTATAACAAAAACATTAAAATCACCAGATTCTTTGTATCAAAATCATTTCCCTTCTTCCTTTGTTCGCATAAAGGATTAAGGAAACTATTATTTTGTAAATTGTTATTGATAATATGTGTGGGCCTACCATTGCATCCAATTTCTATAAGGGTTGGTGGGAGTGAATTATTAAACCTAAAGGTTAGTGTTTACACATGTCAAGACACCAATTGCATCCAATTTTTATAGTTTTTTTTTTTTAAATAAAGACTTAGTCTTGAAAGTTTCAAGAAGTAACAATGATATTCAACAAAGTTAGCATTCCCAAGGACCCCCTTCTAAACCCTCAAGATGTATATTATAAAGAAAAAGAAAAAAAGTACAAGGATAAGGGGACTAAGCCAAGACTCGACCACCAGAAAAGAAGAAAAGAAGAAACATGAAAGCAAGAAACAATCACATGGGGGGACTAGCCCAAAATCCATAAACAAGAAAAAATGTGACAATGGTTAGGGGAACCTAACCCATATAAACAGAGCTAACTAAGGAACTTTATGAGCATGAATAGTAGTGCTTCTACGACTTTGCACTTCCTTGCCTTTCTGATTCTTGATCTTCTTTTTCTTAAACTTAGAGGTCATAGAGGCCATAAATGCTAGATCTGCTTCCTCCTTAATCTAACTCATGGAGGGAGTATTCTGATCCTCATCCATGTATTTTAAGAAATTAGCAAGGACCTTAAGATCTGCTTGAACCTGAGGATGCATCTCAGTAATTGATGATGTGTGAACAGGTGAGCTGCTCCTAACATCCTCTTCATATAACTCAGTCGCCCAATTCCTCACACGACTAATTATTTTTATGTATATTTAATATATTCAAAGGATGAAGTCTATTTAAGTCACAAATAGAACTACAACATGAAACTTTTATCAAATGCCTTAGAAGTGATATGGATGAGTTCTATAATCCTAGTTTCTTTGAGAACGTCTATTGGTATATTCCATCAAACAAATGTTACCTAAGCAGATGACTTAGATGGTAGCCTTTTGATTTTTTGAACTTTGAATTAAGACTTGAAAAGTATCTTTAGACTTAAGCACCTAATGGGTTGCAAATCTTTGAGAAGACCTTTTTGAACCCTAAACATTTTGAGAAAATGGCATGATTTCATGAATTCTTGTTTAAGTCCTTTTTGAAAATCCCACCAGGGACTAGTGTACACCATTTGAAAATTTCCCTTTCAATAATAATAATTATATTATGTTTTACAATGTCTAGACTTATGACCAAAGTCCAATTAAATGTCATTCATGAATGCATTCTTATGTATAAACTCTTTTTGATTCTCAAAAGATTTATCTTGTATAGTGTTTGAGAAGCTTTTGGAAAAAGGTTAAGGGTGAGAAAAACAAATTGTGCAAAGATAAATCCTTTATGGTTAATGGATTTTCCTTGTGAAACCCATCTCTTGTCCTCTTATATATCTTAGTAGTTAATAAAGCGAAAAACAGGTTGGGCACAAACTCATAGCTATCCAAATAATTTTTTTATGCGGTGGTGGTGAGGGGAAGAATAAGATGAGCTAGGTGAGTTGGAAAAAATATGTTAACCAAAAAGTATGAGAGGTTTAGATATAAAGAACTTATTTGTTTTCAACAAAGCTTTATTGCCTAAGTGGAGATGGAATCTATTTCATCACAAAGAGGAGCTTTGGGGGAGGTGTTGGACTCAAAATATGGAGGATAGAGAGGGTTAGCAGAAGATGTTGGAGATAGACATTCATCAATATGGTGGAGAGATTTATTTTTGTCTTGTGGCTTCAACATTGCATTAAAATGGTTTGAATCAACTTGGAGGTGGAAGGTGGGAAATGGAAACTTAGTCAAATTTTGGCATGATGTGTGGTTAGAGGAGGTGTCTTTGGCAAATACATTTCCTAGGTTGTTTGTTAATTTTGTACAAGACAATGATTGTATTTGTGTCTGGGAAGTTGGGTTGATGGGTTGATGGGGAGTGGTGTTGGAAGTTAGCTTGGAGAAGAAAGTGGTTTGAATGGGAGAAGGAAATGCTCAATAGATTTATCATGGGGTTAAATGCTACTGCACTATAGATGGAATGTATAGACAAATGGTTGGGTGATAGCTCTGATAATTTTTCTATCAAGGATGCGTACAAAATCCTATTCTCAAATACTTTTGGTAATATTGAAAGGAATTAAATTTCAAATCAAGATGGACTGTTAAAATCCCATTGAAGGTCAATGTTTTTCTATGGAGAGTTATGTCAAACAACTTGCCAAACTGTGGATAACTTATGTCGCAGGAACATAATGGTGTCAAATGCAGACTAACTTTGATCAACATATAATCATTGGTGGTAGTGGCAAGGCTAATCGTGGATGGTTGGTCCTCTGGTGTGTTGCAATTTGGGTGCTATGGAATAGGAGAAATCACATTATATTCAAAGGAGGATGCTGGAACAAGGAGGAGGTTGTTGAACAAATCCTTTTTCACTCTTGGTCATGGTTAAGGGGATTTGATTCTGATTTTGCTTTTCTTTTTATGCAATGGAGAATTAATTTCCAGGCATGCATATGAAATTAATTAGGGAAAGGGAAAGTTGTACAGTAAGGATCTCATTTTTTTATATCAATTTAAGTAGGTGATTGTGGGTTAGTTGGATAAATCTTTGGCTATTTAGTATTTGTTTTGATATTAGGACAAATATGTTATAGCCACTGATAGGTTTAAACCTTACAAGTTATTGGCTGTAAATGCATGGGTACTACTTATACCCTTCTCTTAATATACATGGTCTTTTTTGTTGATAAAAAATAAAATAAAGCGAAAAACTTATTAATTGAATATGCATCATACCTTTAGCCTTATACAGTTTGTTCTTCTATAAGAGAGTTGCATTCTTAGTCCTTATGGGAAATCAGATGATTGTTCCCTTAAGGAATGTGCTAAGCCCTTTTTATAGGAGAGTTGATCTTATGCATCTTCACCCATGCACCAAAAGAGGTAATTGCTCTCAAGGAGCTATAGATACCCCACATACGACCCTGCATTAGGTAATTTGCTACTTAATTATATGTTGAAAGGTTTTGGGTTCGACTCCTCCCCTAACAAAAATTAACAAACTAATCATTCATATTTTTTAATAAAAAAATATTAATTATTTCAAAAGTTGGTCTTGTTGGGATTCAAAGAGAGACATGAAAATAAGCTCCGCATAAGCATAAATAGCCTTGAGTGACTTATTATAAAGTTCCTTATTTTTAATTTTCATTCATTAAAAATAAATAACTGCGCTTTTACAAATTAGTGTTTGACCTAACTTTTACTTTAGTTAAAAATAAGTTGGGCAAAACGTTACCTTACACTTTCTTAAAATGTTATATTTGGTGACTCTAGATTAGTTAAGCCCTATAATTAAATTATGGCATAACTAAGTTGCTTAAAAAAAAAGTTTAACCCTAATCGTCACTAATCGCGCCCTTGAGACAATTGCTAGAAGACTTGCCGAAAAAGGTTGAAGGTTGTGTGAAGCTAGGGTTCAGGGATTTCAATTTGCTGTCTCAAAATTGAGTGTCATCTTCTGCCCCACCAATTAAATCGTGACATCTCATTCAAAATGACCAATAGGATTTTGCTTGAATTATCAAATTGCCCTTGAGAACCCTATTTCCCTTTTGTTTAGAATCCCTCACGGTTGGAATTACTTAAGAGTGTGACTCTGATCCTCTTTATCAAATGCACTTTGTCGTCAATGATTACTATTTTCCAAGGAGCCGTGGTAGGTTTAAAAGGTATTAAACTAGATATCAAATTCTCAGTTTGGTCATGGTTAAAAGAATTCTCATCTAGTTTTATGCTCAAATATACTCAGGGACGGATCTAGGAGTGCATTGAATGGGGTCAATTTTTTTATGCAACTATTTAAATATCTAATTTTAAATAAATAAATATTTAATAAATAATAAGTTTAACAAAATATTTATTATTAATTTTATGTATAAAATTAAATATATAATCTATCGAGCAAGTATTAACTCAAAATACTATTCTTTTTATACTTTTTCCTTTATTATTATTATTTTTTTTTACATTTATTCATTAGGTATTTTTTTTTTTGTTTTAAACAAAACTAATAAGTGAAACAATGACATTTTGAGTCATATTCTTCCCGTAACCTAAACATCATTGTCACATTGCATAAGCCTAAAAAACTCCGAGATAAGGTGCATAATGGCCGTGAATAGCAACATGATTGTTGCAAGAGCAAAGTGTGACACGATGTAACCTTAAGGAGAGGCGGCTAGGGATGTCAAAATAGGTTTGGGCCCGTTGGGCCAGTCTGTTAGCTCGCAAAAAATGGTGGGGCGAGGTGGGGGTGTCAGCCCACCTGGCTCGCCCTACCCTCAGCCCATGCCCGCAGCCTACCAAAAAAGCCAAAAAGCAAAAATCCAGAAGAGAAACAAGTCTTCTTCTTCTTCTTCTTCGCCTTCTCCATCCCATTCTTCTTCTCCGGCCACATCCTCACACCCAGTCACCACGCAGCCGCCGTGACCTTGCCTCGACTTCGCCAGGACCTTGCCGCGATGTCGCCTTGCTCTCGCTCGTGCACACCCTCGCCTCACTCACCGTGCTCGTGCATGCCCTTGCCCTCACCGCAACGTCGCCTCGCGCGCGTGCACGCCCTCACACCATCTTCCTCGCACGCGACACCGCCACGACCTCACCACCAGGCCATCGCGACCTCGCCTCAACCCCGTCGTAACCTTGCCTCGCTCGCGCATTCTTCCCCACGTGACGCCGCGACGCTCATCGCCTCATCTTGATTTGCGATCTACCTCTCCCTCACGGTCCCTCTCCCATGCTGGTCCTCTCCCTCGTCGCCTCATCACCTCATCCTGATCTACTGTGATCTGCTTCTCTTGCTTACCACCACGGCCATTTTGGTACTCACGGATCTGCTTCTCTCTTGCTCACTGCCACGATCTGTCTCAACATCACATTTTTTTCCCAATTTTGACGGGCCAACCCGCCAGCCCGTTAGCTCGCGTGTTGGTGGGACAGGCCAGGGTGTCCAACCCGTGCCAGCCATGGTAGGGCCAGGCCGGCCCGACCCATTTTTGACGGGCCAGGTCCAAACGGGGCGGGCCGGCCTACTTTGACATCCCTAGAGGCGGCAAGCCGCTATGCTCTACTTCCTAGCCATAGCATGTGAAAAGGATGTTATGAACTACTCAGTAGATAGCTTTTTATTTCATTTTGATATAAGTTATATATTCGTTTGTATGTTAAAGCTAAAATTAGTCTATCTCATATACCTTTTCTAAAAGATAAAAGATATTAACTAATGTAGAAGTTAACTCAAATAGGCCCTAAAATACATATACTATTGTTTATGATTTTTTAACATGAAAAACAAACAATTATTAAAAAATTACCTACTTAATTTACTTATAATCGATTTGTCCAATACATTGGAGATCACGAGAACAAATTGATCAAATAAGGCATAATAATCTCTTGATAATTTGAAATTCTTATAAAGTCCTTAAAATTAAAATTTCAAACTGTTTTTCGTTTTTTTTTTTTTCTTGTGTTTGTTAACTACAAAAGGTTTCTTGAGATAAAGATTAAAAGGTTTAAATTGAATTTTGATTAAACTCGACAGGTGAGGTGAGACTTATGGCTAGTAGTCACTTGTTCACCCATACTTACATGGGTATTCATTAAGCAAATATCCAAAAAAAAATTATATATTCATATCATCCACGAGTATATGTGGATATTTGTTAAAATGTAATTTTTTTAAGAAAAAAGTAAAAAAAAAACAAATAAACTTCAAATAAATATTTTTGAAACATATATTTATACTAAAAAATAGTTTTGTAAGTTTGGGTGAATGGTACCTTGCTACTCATTTCATGAATATCCTTTTTACTATCATTTTTAATTCATATTAAGCTTTTCACGTGATTCTTTTTTTGGTAACCGTAGGTTTTTTTTTTTTTTTTTTTCCATACGTGGTGTACGGTAATTGATCTATATTTTTATTAGTGTTTATAAATATTATTCTTTAAATATAATTTAGATTTTAGTTTTTTTTTAAATTGCAGTTAAGTTTATGAATTATTAATTACAAAAATATATGTATTAAGTACTTTTTGGATTATTCATTAAATACTTTCTGGATTATTCATTAAATTCTTTTAACTATTCATTAAAAACTTTTTATATTATTCATTAAATTCTTTTTAATATATATCGACACTATTCTTTAAAAAAATTTGAATAATAATATGGAAATGTTTAAATTTTTTATATTTTGTAATTAATACTTAATTTTTTTCATTAATATTATATATTCAAATATTTTCAAAATAAATAAAATTTTAAATTTTAAATCTATTCATTACATCAAATAAAAGAACATTACTGAAATTAGTCAATTATATAGTTAGGCAATTCTCTCCTCAACTTAGCAACATCAAGCTTATAATTAAGTTATATTTGGACTTGTTCTTGTGCACTATAAGAAAAATAGTTTTAGAGACCAATTTATCTGTCTCTAACTTTTTCATATTGATATCTAAATTAATCAGAGACTGATTTAGAATTTAATTTCATAAGTAGCTAAGTGTTGGTTGCTAATTTTTGAAATTGATTTAGATACTATTTCATAAACAAATTCAGTGACCATTCTTTGTAGAAATCATTTTAGTAATTAATTTAATGATATTATAAATCAATTTAAAGACTAAATATTTTTTAATCTTTAAAATGGTCTCTAAAGTAATTGTTGTGGTTAAAAATGTTAGTCTCTAAATTAGTCAATATTTAATAAATTCTTGTAGTGGCGAGATAAAGATTTGGGGATATGATTTCTATTGTTACTATATATATCCCCATCCGTTGCTGGTAAAATAATGTTTTATGCATAACGTGTTATGTCATTCAATCTCCTTCCTAAAACCTAAAATCTTCTTTTGAGATTGGCGTTTTAACCTTTTGTTTAGTGATTTAAGATACCAGGTTCAAACAAAAAGCAAACATGGGTTATTGTTGAATTCATCATGTTTTTCCTCTATTATTTTTTCTATAGTTTTTCATACCGGCACTCCTGTGCTTAAATTTATGTTGATGTAGATAGAAATGGCATAGAAACATGTTAGAAAGAGATGAGCCTTTTTACAAGGTCTTTCAATGTTTTAACTAGAGAAATGTTACTCATACAAAAAAGAACAAATTATACTCATTCCTGAAGTTTTTTTAAATTACATATAATACTTTTTTTTTCTATTTCTACACTAAGTCCCACTATGTTTTGAAAATATTATACAAACACTTTTTAATATTTGAAAACTTTACATTGGCACTATTTTAGGACTCATTTGAGGTGGTTTTTAGTTGTAAGTTTAGAAACAAATAAAAAATAACCAATTTTAATTTTAGTTTCAAAAAATTTAAATCATTTTTTTTTATCTAATTCTTAGTTTCCAAATAAATTTATTTTAAAAGTTTTCAATCCTATTAAATCTTTTTGAGTAAACTACAGCAACACTCCACCAAGTTTAATGTAATTACACAAGCACCCCATATTTTTAAAGTCATTACTTTCGCCTCCCCTAAATAAGTGTTAGTGTAATGTTTTTAAATATGGAAGGGGTGTTAGTGTAATGATTTCAAACTTAAAGGGGGTGCTTGTGTATAAAAATAAAAAGATAAAACTATTTGTAATTTGATAAAACCTCGGGGGGTGTCACTATAATTTGCTCAATTTTTGTTAAGAGTGACTTTTTGTAGAGATGAATGATGACAACAATGACAATGCTAGTGTCGCGATAGTGATTTTTTTTGCTTTGCAAATATATATATATATATATATATAGATATATATATATATGAGGTTGGTATTAAAAAACCAGCCATGATTTATAGCTATGTATATAGTAAATGTTCATTTACTTCACCCACCAGGCACATTAATATTTCCTAACCATACTACCCTACTACTGCTCCTCATTAATTTCACTTTTAATCATTCAATTCCAACCATACTTTCCAATTCCACAATTCTATCTCCTTCTCAATCTTGCAACAGTAAACCCTCACCCCTTTCCATTCTCTCCACCGCTTCGCCTTGTCCATTCATTATGCATTGTCCACCGCCATGCACCTCACATCCACCAATCCCAACACACCAACCACCAAAGCCAACTCCCTTATAAACCCCATGGATCAATGGTCGATTTTTCGAAAAACCATATTCCTCAATTGCAATTCTGGGACACTTCCTCTGATGATAGTGTTACCTCGACAAGCAAGCTTGAGGGTTAGTGCTCCACTGGATGAAGGAGAAATCGAAGCTCCAGTTAAATGATTTCAACCACGACCAGGTATGAAACATTATCTCTTGTGTGATAGTTTGGATGCAAAAAAAAAAAAACATTAAATATAATATTTGTCTTGTTCTTCCATAATACCCACATCATGTCACATAGGGATGTCAAAATGGGCTAACCCAGCCCACCATTGGCCCGCTAAAAATAGGTCAAGCTGGGCTGGCCCGCCTATCACCGGCACGGGTTAGAGGCCCTAGCCCGCTAAACTTGGAAATTTTTTTTAAAAAAATTACTACATAAATGTTTTCTTAGTATAGTTTTGTCATTTTTTTGTATAGTTTAATTTAAACTCTATAATTTGTGAAAATGTAATTTAAAAGACATGTGGATGATGATTTTGTCTTGAATGTTTTTTTAGCACAAAAAAATATTGTTCCAAAATTCATAAGAATTAAGAAGCTTAATTAGCTAGCTAGTTTATAGAAACAAATATTTGAAGGCAAATAACCAAAACCTAGATAGTTGCAAACCTAGATAGTTACAAACATAATCAAAACATAATCTACTAATTACTAATTACCTACTCTAGGCGAGCTGGCCCGCGTAGGCCACGAGTTGAGGGCAAGGTGGGCTAGCACCCCCACCCCACCTTGTCATTTTTTACAAGTTGACGGGCTGGCCTGATGAGCCTGGGCCCGTTTTGCAATCCCTAGTGCCACACCACATCACTTCCAACCATCCCTGTTTTTGCTTCGACCCCACTGGTAGAGTATGTTGCCATAGATGTAATTTGATTGAGTTCAAGAAAATCGTCATGATATCGAACCATCCATACCATTCTCTCCAAATTTCCCCCACCTTCGAACACTCCAAAAATAAGTGGTCAGCAGATTCTTGGCTTTTGATTACAAAAAGCACACCTTCAATCCTGTTCCCTGTGGTATTACATTCCATTTCAGTAAATTGTCCCTTGTCAGTAGCATGTTCTTGATCAATCTCCACAAGAAGAATTTTACCTTTTGTGGTACTTTAATCTTCCATATGTATAGTTGTATACCATGGTTTTATTCTATTCTAGTCCCCACACTTTGTCTCCAATTGTTTTAATCTCGTGGATCATATAACTGGGAGGGTATGTTGATTTTATAGTGTAATTCTCTTATTGATCTTCTCCCCAAGCCCATATATATGTAATTCCCTTTGTTAATACTCCTCTTTCAACCATTTTTACTAAGTTCCTTGCCATTTATTTTTCCCACTCAAACCATTCCCTCCTCCACTTCAGATCCCACCTCCATTCATTCTATATCCAGTTTCCCATATTCATGATTAGTTGTTGCTGTTGATTTAAATTCAAATGAGCTATAGGAAATATAATTGCTAGAGGTTGATACCCTACCCAATTGTCAGTCTAGAATCTAATTCTATCCCCACACCTTACTCTCCAAACCATTGTGTAGTGTTTGCCCCTCCAAATACCTTACTCAAATCACTTCACCATATCGAATTTTTTGTGTTTATTTCATTACTCACCATGCCTTTCCACCCCCCATACTCTGACCCCAATATCTTACTCCAAATCCCCCCTCTTGTTGCAATTCCCACCTCAATTTGGTCAAAAGTGCAATATTGAAAGTGAATACATCTTTAATCCCTAGACTTTCATGAGATTTTGGCCGACAAACATTTTTCCAGCTCTCCCAATACACCTTCCTATTCCTCTCCTCATCCCTCATCCCTCCCAAATAAAATCCCTATGTATAGCCATTATTATTTTCCCCACTCTCTCAAGAACCTTAAAAAAAGAAAGGTAAAACAAAGGTAAAGATGTCAAGACAGAATTTATAAGGCTTACTCTCCCCGCATAAGATAATGTTTTGTATAGCCACCTTGGTAACTTTTTCTTGAATTTCTATATCATCGGTTTCCATGTCTCTTCCCTTATAGGATTAGCCTCGATAAGTATTCCAATATAAACAAAAGAAATTTTTAGTACCATACATTTCAAAATGTAGGCATACCTATCTAGTTTCATCTTCTCTATTCCCACCGGCCCAATCTTACTCTTGAAAAAAATTATCTTTAACCTAGAAGCAAGTTCAAAGCATTTAAGAATGCTTTTAATAGTCACCACATTAGCCATAGTTGCTTTCCCCATGAAAATTGTGTTGTCAACATATTGTAGTATGTTGACTGTTGTCCTTCTTGCCCCCACACAGAAGTTATCATATAAACCTTTTTCAATTGCTTCCTTGACCATGCCACATAACCCTTCTGCCATAATGATAAATAGGAAGGGGCTAAAGGGTCACCTTGTTTCAATCCTTTAGACACCTTGAACCCTTTTGTAGGGCTTCCATTCACTAGAACATAAATACTACTACTTATTAGGCATTCTTTTAACCAATTTATCCACCTATCAGCAAATCCTAATCTATTCAACATGTATAGTAAAAATTCCCAACATAAAGAATCGTAGGCTTTCTCAAAATCTATCTTGAATATGAGACATTTACTTTTCAACCTCTTTGCCTCTTCTACTACTTCATTGGTCACCATTACACTCTACAATAAACTTCTTCCACTTAAAAAGGGTTACCTTTCCCAATACTTTCTTTATTCTACCAGCAAGTAACTTGGCTAATATTTTATACATACACCCAACAAGGGATATAGGTCTAAAATGTCCTAGTCCTTGTGGGTCAGATACCTTTAAAATAAGGGGACCTTTGGAATAAGAGTGATAAAAGATGAATTACGCCCTTAGGCAATATCCCATTTTCATGGAATTCTTTGATGAACCTCATCACATCATCCTTTAGTAATTCCCAAAATGCTTTGATAAATTTGAAGTTATAGCCATTATGCTTAGTGCTCTTAGAATTTCCACACTCCTATACTACTTCTTTCACTCCTTTCTCATCAAAATCAGCCAATAAGCTCTTGTTATCTTCCTTTGTGAGTTTCTTGAATTTCACTCCATCCAGTTTTGGTCTCCTTATTTGACTTTCTATGAATCTCTCCCCAAAAAATTTATCTACCTCTGCCTTTACTCTACTTGGTTCCTCCACCCATTCTACCTCAATGAATAATCCATTTATAGGTCCTTTTCTTCTTCTCCAGTTTACGCTATTGTGAAAAAGTGAAGAATTTCCATCCCCTTCAAGTAGCCATGTTATTCTGGATTTTTGTCTCATTAGTGATTCCTTGCAATTGACAGCTTTCCAGAATTCCTCTTGTAGAGTTACCTTTCTTACCCTTTGTGTCCTCTCCAAATCTTCCCATACATCCATCTTTTTTATATCTGCCATTTCTCTTTCTATTTTAGCTATTCCCCTATCCAGATTTCCAAAATGTTCATGGTTCCACACCTTTAATCTTTTTTTCAATGCTCTTAGTTTTTCTTTTAGGTCACAAGATCCCTACCAATTGAAACTAAGGTCTTTCTATGTTTTTTCCACAAAGCATTTAAACTTACAAAGCATTTAAACTTGCTATTAGTGAACCAACAATCCAATACTCTGAAAGGCCTAGGCCCCCAATTCACACTCTAAACTTAACCAAAATCGAGCAATGGTCTGAGACATTCATATCCAAGATGAACTAGTTAAACCAATCTCCCGAATCTAGAGCTCTGTCAATTCTACTTTTTGCCCCACCATTTGGCTTGTAACATGTAAAACTTTTTCCAGCTAGTAGTAGATCCACCAAATCCATTAGTCTTATGAAAACATTAAATTCCCCTACCTCTTTGTCCACTCCTCTCACACCAACCATTTCACATGGTCTTCTTACACTATTATAATCCCCAAATAAGCACCAACACCTTATACTACTGTTAGCTTTTATTTCCAGCAAATTTGCCCATAGTTTATTCCTTTCCCTCATACTACCTGTAGCATAAACATTCACCATAACTACTTCAATGTTCTTCTCCACCCATACCCCTTCCAGCCCAATATAACCATCCTCACCGAAGTTGTTTCTAAGTTTAAAACTGTGAGTCCCATATGCTAAGTATTCCCCCTGCATTTTCCACAGTTGGCACCGCCATTAAATCAAATGAGATATCCCCCCATAATGCTCCACATAACTTTCTTTGTATTAATTCCATCTTTGTTTCTTGTATACCTAGAAATTGTAGTCCCACTTTATTGATTAACTTCCTCAAGTATTGTTGTTTCACCCTCCGCCCAATCCCCTAACATTATATGAGAGTAACTTCATAAATTACCCTCACTGTTTCCCTCCACCATTTTCTACTCACATCCTCCAAGCCATTTTGGTCTATTGCTTCTAGATTTGCAATGTTTCCCTTCATTCTTGTCTCCTCCCATTCAAATGTAGTAGCCATTATTTTCCCAATCTTCCATGCCCTTTTTGCCTCCTAGAACGTATGATTCTTTGAATTCCTTATTTCATTATTTATTATTATTATTATTATTATTATTATTATAGTATTTGCAATATATCATTGGTTTTGCCTTTATTTAATTTGTAATTTATTTGGTTCTACAAGGGGAAATATAAGAAGAGAAGTAGAACTTAATTTGTGTCTTTTTCTACTCTACTCAATAGTGAATACAAAGAAGTAAGAAGTTTAGAATTTCCAAGTTTACTTGTGTGCACAATCTTATAATTTGTTGTTCTTGATTTGTTATCATTGTCTTTTTCAAGGATGGAATCTACATGTAGGACATGGTTATATACACGCAATAAATGATGGGTCCAATATGTGAACCTCTGATGAATTGTGTAGAGATCTACTTTGCACTTGGCACTGCCAAATGGCAGGTAATTCCTACTCCTGGTGACCCAAAAATATTATTAGTGGCAAGGCAGCCTTTTGTTATTCATTGATCATTTCTAAACCTCTCTGCAATGACATAAATATTATCTCTTAAACTTGTTTACAATGGCTCTTTAATCTTGTTGATACGATAAATGCAATGAGGTTAAATTATGTTTAAGCTCATGCCAATAAGAGCAAAAGGAGTCATGACTTTGTTCTAAAGATGCCATATATCTTTTTTTGTAGTTTGTAGGTCATATGGTGAGGGTGGTTGTATGATCACTTGAGGTGGATAAGTGAACATGGCTTGAGGTTAAGGTTGAGGTTGAGGTGGTGGAAGGGGCTGTATAAGAGGCTAAGGATAAGGTTAGGCTGGAGCCCATAGTAAGGTGTAGGTTGGGGATGGAGAGGTTGAGGAAAGTTGTTTGAAGGGTACATAGAAGGATATCCAAGCTGTTAAGAGGGTCGGTGCCAACAAATTGAGTCATCAT
Source organism: Amphicarpaea edgeworthii (assembly GCA_014843725.1). Lineage (NCBI taxonomy): Eukaryota > Viridiplantae > Streptophyta > Magnoliopsida > Fabales > Fabaceae > Amphicarpaea > Amphicarpaea edgeworthii. The sequence continues at coordinate 15,571,990 of CM026324.1, forward strand.
GACCAAATTTGTGGCAGACATAGCATTACACATTACTTTTGCGACCCCTACCCCTACCACGTCTTCCAACCCCTCGGTATCACACTACGAACACCCTTAACTAACACTATAAAATAGTTTTAAAAAAAAAATTTGTTAAATTCTTTTACAAGAGAGAATCATGTTTACATGTGGGTGGGTGAGTAATGGAAAATACAAACTTCTTCAGATTCTCAGTAGAGCATCTAGCCAAAGTATGTGCTACTAGGTTGGTTGATCTCTTTACAAAAAATAATTTAAAATTAAAATGAGTCTTACGAAATTCTCTAATACTAAGAATTAACATTCCACATTCAGTAAAATTTGTGTTAGACCCCAGCACCTGATCAACTAGTCCCTTACAATCGGATTCAAATATCACTTTCTGTAATGATTGTTGGACCGTCCATTGAATAGCTTGGAGAAAAGCAACAGCTTCCCCCTCTTGCACTTGGACCTTTGCCTTCATCCAACTAGTCATTGCCTTTACAAAGAGACCATTCTCATCACGTGTGCAGCAACCAATTCCCAAAGCAATTTCTCCTTAAAATCACAACATCAGTATTCCTTTAAACTACATTATCCATTGTAAGATCAATCTCTCTACTTATGGTTCCTATATTAATTGCCTGAGCCAACTTCCAATCATGTAACATTGAATTAGCTCTGTAGCATACTATGGTAATAAACTCCTCTGCCTTATTCCATAACTTCTCATTTCTCCTCTTCCATAAACTCCAAAGCAACATTGCAACTTTAGTAAAACTCCCTACATCAATAAAATCAATCAACTTAAACAACATTTCGGTGATTGATTCTACTTCAATTATATTTGGTTCAATTAGATGCCACAAATTATTTCTTTCCCATACCACAAATTATTTCATTTTCATTTCAAGGCATGTAAAGAAATAATGGAATGAATTCTCCAATACATGCCAACAAAATAAACAAATAGCAAGACATGTAATTCCCTTTTACTTATTCTTGTTGGAATGCAATCCCTACAAACTCTCCATAAGAACACTTTGATCTTTTATGGTATGTCCAACTTCCAAAGCTTCATCCAACTACCATTTACCTGATGTTGTTGATTACCACCAAACCGATCCATGTATAATTTGTATGCAAATTTGACAGAAAAAATACCATCAATAGAATTCTTCTAGATTCTAGTATCCTCCTCATTAGTAGAAAATAAAGGCATATGTATGATTTGTGATGACAAGTGAGGAATTATAGTATTAATGAAAATCCTATTCCATTGTCTAGTATGTGGAATCATAAGATCTTTAACTATTAAATTACGCACAACAGTGATTGATGCCTTTCCAATAAGACCCTCCTCCATATCTCTAATCCAATTATCTGTCTAGATATTAATTCTTTTTCCATTTCCAATTCTCCACTTAGTTCCAGCTTTAAGCAAATCTCGGGAGCTCTAAATGATATGCCATGTGTAATTTGGATTATAGCCAATAGCGGAATCCAAAAAGTCCCCTAAAGGGAAATATTTAGCTTTGAAAAGTTGTGCACCATAGCATTAGGATGGAAAATAAATTGCCATCCTTGTTTCCCTAGCATAGCTCTATTGAAACCGAATAGATCATAAAAATTCATACCTCCTAGCTTTTTTCGAACTGTTAATTTCTCTCATTTCATCCATTTAATCCCTTTTCCTGTCTTCCCCCACAGTATGAATTAAGCATCCTTTGAAGCTCCTCTATAGTTGATTTTTGTAAGAGATAGGCACTCATCACATATGTAGGAATAGCTTGTAAAACAACTTTAATCATTATCTCACAACCAGTTTTAGATAAGAATTTCCCTGTCATTGAGCTTATTTTTCTCCACACCTTATTCTTCACATAATTGAAGGCGTTCCTTCTATTCCTCCCAATAACAAATGGCATCCCTAAATACTTCCCATATCCAATTCTGAAATGAACTCCTAACTTATCATAAATCAAGCTACGCTTTGTCTCCTCAGTGTTTGAATTGTAAAAAAACTCTGATTTACTCATATTAATAGCCTAACTATATGCCTTTTCATAATCCTCTAGCAGCCTTTTCAACTCGTCTACTTCATTATTAGTAGCCCTACAAAATAAATAGTTGTCATCTACAAACAATAGATGATTAATAACTGGGGCTCCTCTACAAATAGTTATTCCATGTAGCCTGTTCTATTGTTGTGCGTTTCTGATTAAAGCACTCAACCCTTCTGCACATATTAGGAACAAATAAGGTGATAAAGGATATCCTTATCTTAAACCTCTTCTAGGTTTAATTGGCCCGACCAGTTCATGATTGATTTTTTACTTTGTAGCTTACTGTCTCCACACATAGCATGCACCAACTCACCCAATCCTTATTGAAACCCATTTTAAGCATTGCAGCTTTGAGATACCCCCAATTCACCTTATCATAAGCCTTGCTAATATTTACCTTCAATGCCAATTCTTCAAATTTCCCCCTCCTCTTTGATTTCAGATAATGAATTATCTTTGAAGCCATCAAAACATTATCTATGATTGATCTTCTAGCCATAAATGCTGATTGCTCCTCTCCAATTATCTGTGGTAGAATTTGCTTCAACCAGTTAGCTAAAGCCTTTGATAGAATCTTGTACAACACATTATAAAGGGCTATTGGTCTGTACACTATTAGTGATTTAGGATTCTCATTTTTAGGAATTAAGACTATTGAAGTGTCATTAATTCCATTTGGCAAAGAACCTACGTTCATCTAGTAACAGCAAGCTTCAAATATTTCTTCACCACAAAGGTTCCAAAACCTTCTATAGAATGTTGAATTTAACCCATCAGGGTCTGGTGCCTTATCCAGATGATTTGAAACAAAGCTTCCCTGAATTCCTCTTTCTCAAAAGTGGCCATCAACAAATTATTAGCCTCTGGGGTAACTGTTGGTTGAATAACTTCTAGTACTTCCCTGTATGATCCTTGAGAGGCATTGAACAAATTAGAGAAATAGTCTTGTGCTAAGAATGCCATACCTTGTTGATCTGTAATGATTTCCCCATTTTCTGCTTAGAGGCCCTTCATTCCATTAATCTTTTTCCTAGTAATAGCCATTGAGTGAAAGTATTTAGAATTTGAATCTCCCTCTTTCAACCAATGCATCTTTACCCTTTGTCTCCAGTAAGATTCTTCCTTTATTAATCTTTGAGCTAATTGATCATTTAGAACCTTAACTTTAGCTATTGACTCCTCATCATCTTTTGGCAATAGAACTTCAATCTCTTTCTTTAGACCATCAGTATCCTCCTTAAATTTCCTACTGATACTCCTCCCCCACTACTCCAAATTTACTTAAATTGAATGAAGTTTATCTATCATTCCCTCTCCAATTGCTCTCCCCCATCCTTCTTGAACCACTTCCTCCAAAACCTCTTCCTTTAGCCACATATTTTCAAATCTAAATTGCCTTTCCCCCCTCCATTTATTGGGCGCTGTGGACAACTACAATTGTATGGGGCTATGATCAGACATAGGTGCCACAAGGTTCTTGAGATTGGCCCTTGGGAACATGTCTAGCCATTCATTAGTTACAAAGGCTTTATCCAATCTTTCTTTTACTACATTAGGTGTGCCACACCCTCTAGACCATGTAAAAAGGTACCCTTGAATGGGCATGTCAATCAACAAACAATCAGTTACAACTTCTCTAAAGCCATTAAAAAGCCATCTTGGATGCTTCACCCTACCCTCCTTATCCTCCTCCAATAAGAGATCATTAAAATCCCTTACGATGCACCATGGCTAGACTAATATGGAGTGCAAGTGTCATAGTAAATTCCATGAATCACTCCTCCTGCTTCTATCCAGATAACCATAGAAACTAGTGAGCCGCCACCCTCATTTCTCCTCATCCTCAACTTCCATGTCAATGTAATTTTGTGTGAATGACATTATATTACATTTGAAATTCTTTCATCAGATAACTGCTAATCCTTTTCCCCTCTTTTCTCTATCAACTGCGAAACTGCTATCAAAGTTGAGATTTCTACACACTTCATCTATCTTGTTCTTGTGAATAAGAGTCTCGGATAAGAACACTAAATCCATTCTAGATGAACGAATTAGGTCCTTTAAAATGAGAATTGCCCGGAGGTTACCTAGGCCTTGGTGGTTCCAACTTAGGATACTCATTGATTCTAGCAGATCTAGTGACCAGTGTCTGCCAATAAAAAAGGCTCTTCAAGAGTGAATTCCATTGTTGCCATGTTTGTAGCTTCCCCTTCCTTAGCCCCCACGTCTCTCCTTCTCTTCTTTTTGTTTTGGTCCTCCACGTGATCCTCATTCAAATTTTGCTACATATTACTTCCCTCATTTTCTCCTTCATATTGAATGCCCCATTACTATGGGAATAATTAACATTGCTATTTTTGTGGGATGCTAATGTGTTTCCTACATTATTAGGAAGGACAAAATTATTTCCATGATTAGCATTTACTTCAATCATAATTGCATCATCAATGCAGTTACCTATCGAACCAGGGACACTCCCCTCCCCTCCTTCGTCCCTCAACCACTTCGATCCTCCACCTCCTCAATTTCTCCTTACTTCCGCCATTAAGCTCAGACCCCATTCCCTTCTTCCATCATCATTATATAGGTCGAACATGTGGTGACAAAATCGTTCGTGTGCCCTATGACACCACACAAAAAACAATACATCCTAATCCTCTCGTATCAGAATTGCACTACTCTCCACTTTCCACCTGGCTTCTTCACCTTTCTTTCCTTTTTCAATGGTTGCCTCACATCTAGTCAAACCCGTATGCACATGTATGTTCTTCGCATGCCCCCATTATTATTATCGCCATATTCTAGGAAAGTTCCAATGAAATTCCCTATGTGTTTCCTCATTGCCTGAGTCATAAATCCCATAAGGAGATCATGAATTTGCATCCAAACATCACTGTGCAATAGTGGAATATGATGGATTACATCTCCTAGCTTGATTTCATTCAAAAGCAGAGTATAATTATCAAAACTCCATGGCCCTCCCATGTACACTCTTTCCTTGTCCAGCTTATGGTAGAATTGGAAAAGAAATATACCTATTGTTATCTCCCTTATACTCACCCCCTTTCCTAGCATCTAGATACTCGCCATTCTCTCTTTCATAATAGGAACTTTGATGATTTTCTCAGTAAGGAAGTGCCCTACTAGACATAGTTCAAGATTGTTTCCCTCCTGTTTATCCTTCTCCACATTAAAAACTAACCCCTCCTCACCCTCCTCAATCAACGACAATCCCTTCAAGTGGTCCTCCATTCAGTCTCCTTGTCAAAAGTCTCTCACAATATGAGAGAAAAACTAAAGCCTCTCACAATAGGAGAGAAAACAATGTCTTGGAAATTTTTTGTTAAATTATTAAAAAGTTTTGAACTTGAAAAAAATGTGCTAGCTCATGATTGAAAAGTTTTGAATGTAAAAAGATAATAGTAATGGTAGAAGAAAAATAGTCTTTATTACAATTAATTGTATAACGCATGCCATGTCAGCTAAAAAATTGAATTTTAGTTTTAGTTATCTACCTTGTTGCTTCCTACCTCCTCCTTTACGTTTTTTCTTCCTTTGTTTCTTCAATCCCTCATCTTCTTTAACCAAAGATGTCTGACCAACAAAGAAACAAACATGTGATGGGACAAGAAAATTGAAAAAATGAGCATGATAGTGCTGCACAGTCTTCCTTATCTTGCTCTTGCTTCAAGTGGTGCCGATAACAACTTAGGTTGTGCAGGAAGAAGGGGGCAAATAGTAGCAAATGCACATAGGTTACAATAAGAGTCAAATTCACAAGTTATAATGAGAGGGAGCAAGATACTAAAAATGTGAAACCTAATTATTATTTTTTTAGGCTAAAATATATTTTAGGTTCCTTATAGATGACCAAATTTTGTTTTAGGTCCTTAATAATTTTTTTGTCATTAGTAAACTAGTGATGTGATGGTTTAAAATACGATCTAACTTTTTCTAAAATCGTCGATATTCATTTCAAAATTCAAATTACAAATTCTAGTGATTAAAACTACCAGAATCAATTAAAGTAAAAAAGAAAAAATTGTGTCCATTCTCTTACCTTCTTCTCCTTCAACCTTCATCTCCCAAAACCACCACCACTCACTCCACGATCGAAAGTGTAAACGTCACAACCCAACAATCAAAATAACATCTAGATCAAAAAATCTAAGTACCATAAAACAATGCAGATCCAAAAGGCATGAATGTAATGTGGAATAACAGTTTCATTGAAGACAGTAACCACCACGAACTTCAAACACTCGCTGGCAACACTCCGATACTAAGTTTGGTTATTGAAAGAAAAGTGGAAGGTGCAATAAGCAAAGTGAGAATCCAAGAAATAAAATGAAAGATAGTGGAAGAAAAAAAACATCAAACACGAAAAGAGTTCCAACGACCGAAAAGAGTCCAATCTCTAAAACAATATTAAATCTTATAGCTTTCAGTGATTGAAAACTAATTGGTCGTTATTTATAAAATTAGTGACAGAATAGTTTTGGTGGCTATGAGAAACAATTTTCGTTCACTAGATATTTTGAAAAAATAAATTTAAATTATTTTTTCAGCGATTGAGATAGCAACTGAATTATTTGTTGCTGAAATTTTGGTCGCTAATGTGGTCACAATAATATAAAAAATAAGGTTTAATTGTATTTTTGGTTTCCTAAAATTATTTTTTTAGTGTTGACCGATTAATTAGTATTTAATTACTTTTATTTATGATTCATTAGTTATAATAAAAAAAAAGATTGAAATTTTAATCCGTAACGAAAGTCTTCTTCTCCTGATCGGTTTCATTATTGCATTATTGTTATTATTGCTGGTGATGATTAATCATGATGAGTAGTTGAAATAAAAAATATCAATTGCAGCATTTTTCTTTTCCATTCCAATAACAACATCAACAGAGAAAGGATCATCATGTCGTTCTCGTTTTTCAAGGCTTTGAGGCCTAAAACGTTGCAAGAGGTGCCCAAGTCCATGAAGGAGAGTCTTGTGGCCCTCATACAAAAATCGTTGTTTTCTTCTTCTTCTTCTTTTGCAAAGGCATCATCACTGAAGCAATTGACTTTGGGTTTTCTAGAGAGAAGAATGTCTCTGATGTGAGGTTTTATGTGCAAGTTTATCGATTGAAAGAGATCCCCTATGCTTCCTCCAGAACGAGGGTGGTTGTGAGAGAGGTTGTTAGGAAGATCATAAAGTTATCATTTATGATTGAAGAATGCTTAAATAAGGAATCATCAATTAATTTATGTATTTATTTTAATCCTTAATAATCAAACATTTATATATCCTAGGACTCTCGAATTGTTCTAAGTCTTATACCTATTAATTTACGCTTCCCCATGAATAATAAATATCAATCAAAATTAAATATTCCAACGGTTACTGTTACAACTTACCATCATAGCACAATATTTGTGAAGATCCTAGTCTCTAGTGGATTTGTAAGTTTGTATATTTCAAGGTGTTGTTGTGAAATATGGTTTTAAAAATTGAACCGGAGTCAAGATATTAGTTACTGGGTTAATGGTTAAATCAATGAATTATTAGTTAAACCGCATGAAAATAATCCGATCTTTATTATATATATATATATATATATATATATATATATATATATTAAATTTTAATTTAAAAAACTAAAATATAGCAACACAAATTTATTATTAAAATTTATTTATTGAAATCTATAATTTATTTGATTAAATGGAAACCCACTTTAATCAAATGATACAAATTGATTGGCCGTTGAGGTGAGTGGTAGCTACCTTACACTTTCCTTCACCCTCTCTGACTAGCAACAGTCCACAATACAATGGCTTCCTCAAAAGAACAAGGCAAGGGCGCGACAGAGGGCGGAGGACACGACGAAGGGCGCGGCAAAGCGTGTGGCGGAGGGTGCGAGAACAGCACTCGCAAGTCATAAGTCGCAGACTTGCAAGTCGTAGCACACGACACGAGGGCGAGCAAAGGGCACCACGGCGTGGCAAAGAGCGCGACAACATGGTGAAGGGTGCAGTGGAGGCCAGTACACGAGAAAAGCACTCATGAGTCGCGATTCGTAGGTCGCAGCACATGATGTAGGGTAAGGGTGTGGCGGCGAGGCAGAGGGTGCAGCAACGTGACGAAGAGGCAACATAAACAATTCGATGCACAGACTAACCTGATCTGGGCACCGGTTCTTGATCCGATCAATTCAACCAGGTGGGTTGATCCGATTTTTAAAATACTATTGTGAACTACCTTCACTATCATCATTTCCATGTAGCATTCCCTATTTGTAGACATTAGTCATATATGTTATAAGTTCATTTTTATGAAATGACTCTAATACTTAAGGATTAGATGAGTTTTGAATCAATCATAAATTAACAAATTTTGTTTTAGGTCTCTTTTATTTATTTTTTGTCATTATATTTTGTTTTACTCAAACGATAATTTAACAAATTTTGTTTTAGTTTCTAAAATATGTAAATAATTTGTTATTAATTCTTATGAAATATTTTTCAAAGATACTAACAAAATGAACAAAATTTATTAAAGATCAAAAATAAATTTCATTAATTTAATATATAAGGACTAAAACAAAATATTAAAAATCAAAAATAAAAATATTAGTGACCTAAAACAAAATTCGTTTATTTATGAGAGATTTAAAACATATTTTAGTTTATATTTTACTCTTAATAATAGTAACTTTAAGTCATTGCTTCTTGACTCCCGCTTTTGAGTTAATGAACAAAATTGTCTCAAATCATAAATCTTATTTTCCCTCTCCCTCCCTCCTCGTCACACCATCACCCTCGTCCCTCCCCTTTATGCGTGCACTGCCCTCGCCCATCCCTTCTACGCGTGCTGCCCTCAGCATTTAATTTATACATCTTTTATTTAGTCAAAACTCATTTTTTATTGTATTCAAATAAAATTAATTATCTTCATTATTTAAGATCTAAAATCCTAGATCCTGATTTTAATTTTGAGATATATAAATCTACAAAATGATATATGTTTCTCTAATAAATGTGTTAAGTGTTTCAATTTATTAACCATCTTTTAATTGCTCATAATAATCATTAGAAAAGAGTTCAGAACAAAATATCATGATAGGAAGTATAGAACAAGAGTTCAAACCAGTTCATAATACCTTCTCTAACAGCTCAAAAGCATTGACCCTTGTCTTGTCACTGAACAGTGCCTAACTTGTTGTGAAGAGAGAGACTTGTAGCCTCCTCAACGACTAGTTTTTCAAAGTTAAATAGAACCTCCATGGGTGTGTTTCAAACAACCCAACTGAAGCAGTCTACTAAAGAAGAAAGCTCAAAAGTCAATTTTTTTCTTCACCTCTTTAAGAAAAGAGAAACCCATTGATGTAGCTTGTATTTCTTTGCAAATAACAGTTTAGTGAGATTACTTTTCCTTTGTGGAAAACCCCATTTATGGAGAGCCCTGTTTTTTCTATGCAGAAAATCACAAATTAGTTTGATACCCATTACTCTAATAAAAGTCTAGTAGTTGGCTAGCAGATTGAGCTTGTAAAATCCCGTAGTTGACTGGTCTAAGAGTAGCTAGGAAGGAGTTATGTATTCCAGTAGGTGTCTGGATTGGGAATTGGGTAATGTAAATTCAGCAGGTGGCTGGTTTGTGTGAAGAAGTTATATAATCCAGCAGGTGGCAGGTCTTTGCTGTTTGAGTTCTGATTCAATAGAGTTCTTGCTATTTTAGTGAAATCTCACTGGTTTGAGTGAGGATTGATTGTAACTCAAGTTGTGGGTGAAGCGGTATAAAACCTTTTTGTGCTTCTTCTCTCTATCTCTTACCTTTTTAATTGTGTCACTGCCTTACTGCATCGAAGCTTAGACGGTTGCATAACAACTTTCATTCTGAACCTCTTCTACTGTTCAGAAACACAACAATTTTCGTTCTGAGCTTAAACTTGTTTTTCATATCTTTGGTCTAAGTGATTCAAACTGCTGTGTAATACTATACTAATCCTTGATAAACTATCTTTACACACCATCCCTCTTTATCTTGTATCATTTTATTCACTTCACAATGCACTTTTTATCAAACTTACAAAAATCGATTCTAATAATAATAACAATTATAATAAATTATATAAATAATCAATTATTAAAATAATTTATAATTTTTGTAACTATTTCAAACACAATCCAACAAAATTAAAATTCGTCTCTGAAAAGTTTGTTGCCAATAAAACATTCATCTCATAAAGGATTCTACTTCAACAAAAGAATATTTAGGCTTCAATCTCATGTTGAGATAATTTGTTGAAATCAAGAATGACATAAAAATACTTGGTGTAAAGTCAAAAGTGACAAGAGAAAAATATTTGTTTTGCCACCTAACTAGTTTTGGTTGTTCTATGATTGAAGAAAAATTATAAGTAATTTAGCTTAATGAACTTGTATAAAAACTTGTATTCTTAAATTCTAATTTTTGCCTATTCATCATGCTCTTTTGGACGAAATATTCATGAAATTCTTTTTTATCTAAATTGTTTATGAAAAAGGTTTTCAAAGTTCACATACATCGTATTCAGACCTTCTCATCTAGTGTGTTTCTTCTTTTTTAGTTGGTATCAGACCTATGGGGATTGAGCATCTAATAGTGCTTGGGAACAAAATCTCGAGGAAGATGGAAAATTAAATATAAGTTGTGAACAAACCACCTATTTTTAAGGGAGTCAAATATGACTACATGAAGCGAAGGATGATAGCCAAAGCTCTGAACGTGGAGGAATCTTTTGATGAACAAAGTGAAGGAGAAAAGTCTAGACAAAATGAAATTCCCTTTACCATAACTCATAAGAAAGATCCACTCCACTCCATGTGAAAGAAGAAATGTGACTCTAGTTGGAAAAAAAATTCCTTCATCTAGAATTAATTACTAATATGAATTACCATTTTAATAATAATTGAATATTATTGATACATATTATATCTTTTTACTAGTAATTTAATTTCATTCATTATGATATAAATTATCATTTTTAATAGAAATCAAATTTAATTACGATATAATAGAAACTAGTTTTGATCTATTGTGCATTTAAACTAAAATATATATCAAAAACTAATTTTTGATGTGTAATTAATTAACTCAACTAATGAAAACTTTTCGTTGTTTATTTGATCCACGTAGACAATAACACAAGTTTTCCCTGTGTAGTTAAACACAACGAAAGCAAGTTCTTCTCAAAGATATTTTTATTAAAAGGATACAAAAAAAAGTGAAGGTGCAAAAATAAAGAAGATTGACACAGTGACAAACAATTTATTATTTTTAACTACTTCAATATATAATTATACTCAATACTTATAATTAATAAGCTACTTTATTAATATATATATATAACATGTTTAAAGTGAAAACAAAGAATATAAGAACCATCTTAACCCTTAGAAATTAACATTAGAAATAATATAGCTGAAATTAAAATTTTTTCATTATTTATTTTCAGAATAAATTTATTCTCATTTAAAATACGTCACACACACATATACAGGAGTTTATTTAGATAAATTACATTAGAAGAATTTATAGAAAAAAATATAAAAAAATAAAAGTTCTTTCATATATATATATATTAATAGTAAGAGAAATTACTTATAATTTTTTTTAATTTTCTAGATAAATTTATCTAAATAGAATTCATATCTTTTCAATAAAAAATAATGTCTTATTAAAATTAAAGTACTTATTAGATATTAGATGTGCAATTAAGAAAAAAGAGATGGTATATAAACTATTTTTAGTCTTTAACTCCTAAGCGATGTGAGACTATATGACATATCAAAATATTTTCAAAAATTAAAAACTAAAGATTTAATAACATTTTAATTTATAATTAATTATTTGATTTAGTCTAAATTTTTTTTAAAATATAGAAAAATTTAGAGATATACTTAATAAACAAAGAATATAAATAATAAATTTTGATAAAAAAAATTAAATTAAATCATTTAAAATAATTTAAAAATTAAATTAATTTTTTTAAAATTTAAAAATTAAATCAAACAATTAATTATATTTTATGGATTCAAATGTGTATTAACCGAAAATTAAAATCCATTTTTTTCTTCCAAGTTCTAACCTTTGCGCCTCGAAACACAACCAAACAATTTCAACCCCTCTCCCAATCGAAACCATTGGGCAGAGTCCCGCAGCATAAGCAAGACGCAACGCAACACAACACACAGCACAAACTAAGGTAGCTTTAGGAAATTCTCATACTCCCATCGTTCTTCACCTCCGAGGTTTTCTCTCGCCTACAGAGTAACAAAACAAACAACAACAAACGCTTATGATGCAGAGAGTCGAAACTCGTGTTCCGCTTCAATGAGACCCCACAACAATGACTCTGAAAAGCCACACCTTGTTTTTCGGGACAGGTCTTCTCCATGGCTCTTTGGAAAGTGGCACCAGCAAGAGGAAGAACCCTTTCCGTTTCCACAGAAGGAAGGGTCTCTGCAGTTGCACGTGCTGCTGCGTCTCCCCAAAACGGTGCCGTTTGGTAAGCCATGCGTTACGGTTTTCAACTTTTTCTGGGAAAAATGTGATTTTGAGAAGTCGGTCGAGGTTAGAATGTGCCAGGGAACCGTATTTTAGGAGTGAGGCATTGGTTGGTTATTTGACCCCTTTGTGGAAAGAGGGGCTTCTTTTGATAAGAGCTTCTATTTGCACTGCTGTTATATCTGGTGTGTGTATGTTGGTGTGGTATGGGCAGAACAAAGCAAAGGGTTTCATTGAGGCCAATTTGTTGCCTTCTGTTTGTTCAGCAATCAGTGGGCACATTCAGCGTGACCTTGTGTTTGGCAAGGTCCGGCGAATCTCGCCACTGAGCATCACGTTGGAGTCATGCTCGTTCGGGCCTCACAGGGAGGAGTTTTCATGTGGTGAGGCTCCCACGGTGAAGCTCCGCCTCCGTCCCTTTGTGAGCTTGAGGAGGGGGAAGCTTGTGATTGATGCAGTTTTGTTGCATCCGAGTCTCTTGGTGGTGCAGAAGAAGGACTTTACTTGGTTGGGAATACCCTTCATTGAAGGTGACAAGGAAAAGAGTTTCTCGGCTGAAGAGGGGATAGATTATCGCACGAGAACCAGGAGGCTTGCGCGAGAGGAAGCCTTTGCTCAGTGGGAAAAGGAAAGGGATGATGCAGCTAAGGAAGCTGCTGAGGCAGGGTACTTTGTTTCTGAGCGGAATTGTGGTGTATCTCATGGTGATGATGGTTTAAAGGAGATTGAAACACGTTCAACGGAGTCAACTGAGTCCGTGCCCTTTTTCTGCATGAATGATGGGAAGCACGATCATCGGTTGATGGACAAAGGTGTTAATTATGATACAAAACACGCAGGTCTGGAAAAATCATTTGGAGTAAGATTTCCTGGATCAGGACTTCGATTTTGGTCCAGAGTAATATTTGGGCCTAGGAAACACAAGTTTAAGAGGAAGGCTAATGGGAGTAACATCTTTGCATCTGGTGGTGCTATCAAAAAACAAATGTTTGAACGAAGTGCCTCAGCTGCTCATGCATACTTTTGTGATCAACCCCAATGGAAGTTTGGGGAGCCTTCATCACCTTCTGAATGTTATGGTCTTATGAGTCATGATATGCATTTGGTGAAAAGTGAGGTTGACAGAAATACAAAATCTGTTATTGTTGCTGATGAAAATAGAAGTGATGTTAAACAAAGTGGAATGCAATTCAAAGATCTGGGAATCTGGTCCCCCTCAGTAAATGAAAATGTTAGCAGTCAATCAGATTATTTGAAGTTTGTCTGTGATCCAACTTTACAGACAAGAGAGAGTGAAATTGAAAATTTGCAATCTAGTGATGAAGTTGCAGAACCTGCTAATCCAAATAGTAGTACAGTGAAAAATGAGGAGTTTGTACCATATGTTGCCGACAATCAAATTGATGATAATGATAATTCATCAGGGGGCCAACGAGGTTTGCCATCTGAAGATTTGGGTTCTGCGAAGCCTAAGCCTCAGTTGGCAACTTATTTTGAAAATTCATTTGAGCCCTTGCTTGTGAAATTTGGCTTAACCTCAATTTTAAAAAATATCGAAGAGTTGATATCTCATTTTCTTTCTAGTTCCATTGAAATGTTGAAGTCCGACGTGGGTCTGAAAGTTGAAGATATTGTTTCAGAACATGTTGATGGGGTAGATTTTGTGCAGTCTGAAGGTGTTACAAAGACTCTGCCTGTTACGTTGGATTCAGTGCATTTCAGAGGTGGAACACTGATGCTACTTGCGTATGGTGACACAGAAGTTAGGTGAGAACTGGTCCTATAATCACTCTATAGATTAAGTGATGGACACACCTATTCATGACCTTATGATTTTAGTTAATACTACCTCCATTCCTATTTATAGGACCCAGATTAGAAGTAATGTTTGTTCCTTTTTATAAGACCCAATCCATAAAAGAGTAAGTAAACACTCATTTGAAAGAAGATTTTTTTTTTTATATTCATTTTTTGAATAAAACAGAAGGGAGAATTTTGATGTCACTTTTCATCATTGAGAGATTAAATTGAAGTTTGTTTTTGTTGGAGGACCACATTGATGCCCCTGGTATCATGGTGGCGAACTAAGATGAATTCAGTTACTCAATGTTATTGAATATCTTAATTCTCATTTTTAGTCTTGAAAAATGGCAACTGGAGACTGTTACTGCAAAATATTTTACTTGGATTTGGTTTAGCTTTTACATCATAATCGATTCCAATTTAGCTTGTAATGTTGGTATTAAAGATTATATCATCTAGTTATGTCACTTTTGTATCTTAAATTAGACTCACTGAACAGTCTGATGATCTTATATAGAATTTTTAATATTTTATGTGAATAGTGTGTAATCTTGGTTTTGTAGAATAAAAAGAGATTTTGATATTTTTAGTAGAATGTTTTAGAATATTGAGTGTAAACTTGTTTGGGAGAGATGTGGTGCTTGTTCTTGAATCAGACTTAAAACAGAAAGAAAAACACAGGATATGAGTGACAAACTTGTTTAGGAGAGTCTCCCAGCATATATGATTCAATATTCACGATCTATAAGATATTTAGCCTAATTACCCTAAATATGCACAGCTAATAAAAAGGAAATAATTGCAATGTAATCAATTTAATGTTCTAACCCAATTACAGTCTTTATCCCATAACATCTCGATACAATCTTATTATAATCTCAACACTTGTATATAATACAACTGATGCCTTTAGTTTGCAAAGAAGAGCCTTTCACAGTTTCATAAAAAAATGAAGGTCTGCGTGAATTGAAGTGTTTTATTGCTCTGGCTTTCAGGGAGATGGAGAATGTTAATGGACATGTGAAGTTCCAAAACCACTATAGTCGCATACATGTGGATCTGAATGGAAATTGTAATACTTGGAGATCAGATATTATATCTGAAGATGGAGGCTGGTTGTCTGCCAATGTTTTTGTTGACACTATTGAGCAGAATTGGCATGCTAATTTAAAAATTGATAATCTTTTTGTCCCGGTAATGTATATTGTAGTTTAAAGTTCCAATATTTCCTGCTTTGCCATTTAAGTTCTACAGATTGCTTATGTAGTTTGTCTGGATTGAGTTTTGTGCAGCTGTTTGAAAGGATCCTTGAAATTCCAATTACATGGTCTAAAGGGAGGGCTAGTGGCGAGGTGTTTTTCTAACTTAAGTTCATTAACCTTTCTATTCTATTTGATACTTCAGGAAGATTTTTCATGTTTGAGTTAAAAACTATATTTCTTACATATAATGTTAAATAACAGAAGCTGCTTTTACTTATATACATTTGGTAAGTATAGTACTCATGACTGGTTTTTAGTGGTGATATAATCCTAAGATTTTCCTTCTGACTGGAACAATTTGGGTTAAAAGCCAAACTGACCTGAACAGTGTGAGTAATTGGTTGTTTTTCTCACCTATAATCAGTACATTTCTTCTTCTGTCAAAAAAATGTCTAAAACCAAGTAAAGTTTGTTAAACTCAATGGGGTACACTGGTTTGAATAGTTCACATTCAATTCTGGAAGATATCTTCCTTAGCTTTTGCTTGGAATTATTATCTGACAGGGTTGAACCCAACTGGAGTTCCACTATCCCAGACCGTCACTCTTGTAGTCTGATTATTTGGTTATTTAATTCCCTCTGTTATAAGGTTCATATTGGCTTTTAAGAAGTCTATTTCCAAGTTTCTTGGACAAAACATATGTCCATTTGGGGATATTAGTTTGGATACATCAATAGGAGCTTCTTTTCCACCTATTTTTTTTTTATAGATTCAAGTGATTAATTTTATAGTATATTACTTGATGAATTAGTATGTTATTTCATAGGCAAATAAGTCCTATATTTTTTGGCTCATGTTGTGTTGTGGAACATTATCTCATTTATTTTTCTCTGTGTAATATTTGTTGTCCTATGTTTAGGTTCACTTGTGCATGTCAAAGGGGGAGACTTTTCCAAATTTTCATGGACAACTTGATGTGACAGGGTTGGATTTCCAACTGTTGGATGCTCCATCATCTTTTTCTGTATGACTTCCATACTCTCCTCTTATGACACTTGAAGTTTCCTTTTTCTATATATTTGGAATTCCTTCTTTAGTATAATTAGGCATGGTGTATTTTGAAAGGTAACTCCACTGTTGCACACTTGTTGCATTTTATATTGTTCACCACTTCACCCAACACATGCTTTGTTTCAGTGTGAAAATAGTATCTTATTCATCCTGAAATAATGATTCAATATATTGAAAGTGCTATTTATTGGTTAAGTGCAATTGCAGTACTAAAATTAATACATTTTCTCTTCATTGTGTTAAGCTTGGAAGGAAAGTGGTAAGTTTTGTTTGAATTATTGTCCTTTCTTGTTTCATAATGGTGCATTGATTGGCCAAACAAAAATTAAAGATTTTGAGGGGATCATCCTTACACCTTTTGGTATGAAAGTTTTAATTTATCAATTGTTCTTAATGGGGTTCTCTTTTATAATTTCATTTTTTTAAAAATTAAACAGTGACTTTTGTTACTTGGTTCTTGGTCTGTTAAAAGAAAAATTCCCTGCACTGCTTGCCTGAGGAAATCTATTCATGTGAGGAGACAATTGACAAAAGGTTTCAATGAGATAATTGAATAAAGCTGTGTCCAAGCCGTGTTGTAGCTGAAAAAATTATTTATGAATTGAACATGCATGGACATGTGTCATCAAATGGTTGTTGGAAATGTGTCCAGCATGTGGACATGGCACCAAAGTTATGTGTACTTGCTTTATGATTTCTATATATACTATGTTATATGGTTTTTGTGTCTCAAGACTCTGGCTGACTTCGTAGTTGCTTGTAACAAGAAAACAGGATCTAGTTCCAGGATTGTTAAGTGGAAGACAATATTGGTTTGTTTCATATGGAACCTGTTAGAAAAAAATGGAATTGCATTTTCAATGAGAAACATTCCTTTGTGATTTGCACAAGGGCTTTCTGCAATGAGTTGGTATGGCTGGAGTAATGTTTGGCCAATCTTATTTTGATTTCTTGTTTCCTTTTTCTTGCTTCAAGTTGTTATAACATTGTACTCAGTGTACTTGGTTCAGTCTTCCTTGGGACTCTAATAATTTTAGTTTTGATTTGTAGATTGTTTGGTATACACTCATACAGGGTGCTGTTTGTTTATCTGTTTTTTTTTTTCCTTTCTCTTTTTAGTTTGACTTTTGAATTGGTATAAAGCTCATAGTCTTTATAGAGGAATTCCCTTACAGATATCATAATTCGTAAGGGACTCTGGTAGCTTTGCTCACTGATGTTTTCTGTTTTCTTTGTTTGTATTATCACTTTTAAGAAGAACATTTTCTCCTCATATTTGTATTTATCTTCTTAATGAAATGCTTCTTCTAACAGTATGGACTGAATAGGCATAAATGTTGATGACTTCTGTATCTTTTATCACACGTGTAGGACTTAGGCATGTAGGTATGTATCTGTACTAAATATTTTTCCGTGCCATGAAACTGAAATTTGGTTTCCCCCTTTTACTTCTGTTTTTTGTATGTCTGTTAAAGAACATATCAGCGAGTTTATGTTTTCGTGGTCAAAGAATATTTTTACACAATGCAAGTGGCTGGTTTGGCAGTGTTCCTTTAGAAGCATCAGGAGACTTTGGCATTCATCCCGAAGAAGGAGAGTTTCATCTTATGTGTCAGGTACTTTTCTCTTTCTCTCATGCACAGTGCACACACACACATGGTAGCTTGGTCAAATATAATTTCTACTTTGTTTAAGAGTTCATTCAGATAATTTGGTCTCTAATTTTCCAGAAGTCAACCCTTGAAGTAGGCAAGAATTTTTCACTGATGATTGCAAAATTCTTCTGTAATCTGCGGTCGTACTAGTTTTGTTTCCAAATGTGAGTTTTTTGTTCTAGAATTGACTATTCAAAAAGTTGAGTTATTCTTTGACATGCTCCTAATACCAAAAGCTGGCACAAAAGCCCTTTGGGCTTGAATTGTGAATTGAGCATAGGCCCACCTCACTTTGTGCTGAAGGAAGTTAGTTTTAATTTAATTATAATTATAAAAAGTGGTGACCCTTGACCATTGCAAAGGAACCAACTATCCTTAAAATTTAATCATTCACTAATGATTTAATTCAGATATTCGAAAATATGTATTTCTTGTTGGATTTATTGGTATTACAGGCAGCATCCCTAAATTAGCATTGTTAAAATAGGAGAAATATAGGAATAATTGACTGAAAACCGTGTGTCAGAGTACACAACGGTTGCGTGTTTATATAGATTGATTACATTAATTATACATAAATAGAGGATATTCTGTTTCCTCTAAATATTTTTGAACATATAAATAATAACTTATATATATGATTAATAATTTATATTGTGATGCAATGTTATTTTTTAATTATTAATATTTTCTTTTAAAAAATATTGAAAGTCAAGTTAAAACAAAATATTGAAAATCATATATTGAAAGAGATAAGAGGTTAAGAAAAATCCAAGCAAATGCTCTCGTTAAAGAAAAATAGTGAAAAACACTTGTTGAAGAATGATAACTAAAACACTTCCGTTTAAAATAGCTATTCCAATTTATATAGAGAGAGGGATAGTTAGCTTTCCAAAATCCCAAAATAGAGTGTACAACTCAGGGAACAAGGAAATTTTGTTTGTAAATGGGAGAATTTCCCTGAGTTGTCTCTATAAGTTTCTTGAGTTGTCTCTCTATATATAGAGAGAGAGAGAGGAGGGATCAAGTTACACTAAGAGTTACTCTTAGAGAGAAAGAGAGAGAGAGAGAGATCAAGTTACACTAAGAGTTACTCTTAGAGAGGGGGAGGGGGGGAGGGGGGGGGGGAGAGATGATGATGGCAATTTAGGAATTCTTTATAGTGAGTTCATTTTACATATTCATACCTTGTTCAATTTTGTGGTAGATAGTTGGTGTTGAAAATCAAGAATTAATATTCTGATTTTATTCATAATTATAGTTTATAGGTAACAATATCTCATTTAGAGGAAACAATATATTATGTAATAAATGCAAATAAACCTATGTAAACTATGTTTTGACACACGGTTTATTGCCTAGTTCTCTGTAATGTTATTTGTTCTGGTTATTTAACATGGTATCTAGAGCCAGGTTGGGTAGTACCTAAAACTTTTTTTTTTTTTGGAGGACCCATTGTCCCCCGACGCAATTTTGTTGCAAACATGTTTTCTTTTTGGTATGCAA
Source organism: Amphicarpaea edgeworthii (assembly GCA_014843725.1). Lineage (NCBI taxonomy): Eukaryota > Viridiplantae > Streptophyta > Magnoliopsida > Fabales > Fabaceae > Amphicarpaea > Amphicarpaea edgeworthii. Next base: position 15,591,836 of record CM026324.1, read on the forward strand.
CCCTTGCTGCCGTTGTCTCCATTTTTTTTTTGAAAATTGTCACCACCGATCGTCGTCGTGTCAGAAAATTTTCCGGCAACCTCCTCCGGCGAATTTCCCTACCATCCGAATTGTGTTAGCCCCCTCTATCCGACGCCATTGATGGTGTCTCCATCAGCACTCCAATGCGCCCACACATGTGTCATCTGTACGTGCCAAACACCATTTTTCGGTGTGCGTCTTCGGCATGTGACGGCGCGTGGAGCTTCCTTCCCGGCAGCGATTTGAACGCTGGCGTTGTCTCTCTTGTGCGAACCTACCCCCCTTGTGCCATCTTCATTTGACGAGATTTGTTTTTCTCTCTCTAGGGTTTCGGTTCTGCACTGTTCCCTTGCATCATGTCTACTGAAACTGAAACGCCTAGGCTAGAGCCCCCTCTACTTTTGAACTTCACCCTTGCTACGAAGAAGTTGGACGGTTCAAACTACTCCACATGGGCTTCTGACATTCTCCTTTGGATTAGTGGTCAGGGGTACAAAGATCACTTTATAACCATTATTGCTTCTGTGGTGGCTGCTGATCGTCCTAAGTGGGAGAAAATTGATGCGCAGTTGTGTAGCGCATCAAGTTTACTATTCATCCTTCTATCAAACTGATTTTTCGACCACATGCCACGTGCGAATCGGTTTGGTCAGAAGCCCAAGCCCTCTACACTAATGATGCTTGACGCCTCTATGGAGTTTGCCAAGAATTGATGACCCTCGTTGCTTCACGAAGATTTGATGGCCCAATGTTTGCCTACCTTGGAAGAGTTCATGCTGCATTCCATGACTTCAGTGAACTCTTTCCTCCTGCCGCCACAAAACCTAAAGAAGCTAAGAAGGAACTTGCAAACCTCAGTACCTTCTTTATGTCCTTTGCCCTTTATGGCTTGCCTCTGGAGTATTCTGCCACTTGTGACCAGATTTTGGGGTCCCCTATAGTGCCCACTATGACTAGTGCTTCTTCTGCCCTTCTTCGAGTCCCGCCTAAGCAGACCAATGTCTCATCTTCTGCTTCAGTGGGTGATTCTTCTACCTTTGCCTCCCGCAGTAGTGGATCGGGCTGTCCTTGGCATGGAAATTCCAAATCGAAGAGTAAGTATACGTGCACTCATTGTCACAAGGATGGCCACACTATTGATCGATGCTGGCAAATAATTGGTAGGCCCCCTCATCTTGCTAATGTGACCAATTCTTCACTAGCCATCACTTCTTCAACCAATGATCAGCCACGACCCACCCTTGCGATGTATGAGGATTTTCTCCAATGGTTTGGAAGTCGTCAGAACTCGGGTGCCACTGCTTCGGTAGCACAATCTAGTAATTCTTTTGCTTGTTTCTCACAGTCTTCTTCTATGGGCCCTTGGGTGCTTGACTCTAGTGCCTCCGATCACATATCTGGTACCATTTTGATGTTTGGGGTCCGTCTCGGGTCCTAACCTCTTCTGGTTTTAAATATTTTGTTACATTCATTGATGATTTTAGTCGTTGCACACGGTTATTCTTAATGAAAAATAGATCTGAATTATTTTTCCTATTTGAAAAATTCTATAATGAAATTCAAACTCAATTTGGTGTTCCTATTCGAACCCTTTGTAGTGACAATGCCCGTGAATACTTATCCAACTTGTTCCAATAGTTTATGGCATCGAAAGGTATCTTTCACCAAACTTCTTGTGCTCATATGTCTCGAAAGCAAAATGGGGTTGCTAAACGTAAAAATCGGCACCTTGTCAAAACCACTAGGACCCTTCTCCTGCATGGCAATGTCTCTTCTCACTTTTGGGGCAATGCTGTTCTTACAGCTTGTTATCTTATCAATCATATGCCATCATCTGTTCTCAAAGGCCAAACTCCCTACTCAGTTTTGTTTCCCCATACACCACTTCATCTGTGTCTCCCCGTGTCTTTGGTTCCACATGTTTTGTTCATAACCTTTCGTCGGGTCTTGACAAATTATTAGCTTGGTCCATCAAGTGTGTTTTCCTCGGCTACCATTGGTCCTAGAAAGGGTATAGATGTTTTTCCCCTACCCTTAAATGTTATTTCATTTCTACTGATGTGTCTTTCTTTGAGTCTGTGCCCTACTTTGAGTCTACTTCTGCTCCCTTTGACTCTCAACATTCTCTCCCACCGGAGGGTCCTTCTCTTGCTCCTTTTCCCGTTGTTTTAGAGGAACAGTTACCTGTACATTCTCTCCAACTACAACCTGTTCAGACATATCATAGATGACCACGACCCCCAGTCGCTTAAGTGCCTACCCCTACAATTGAGGATGAGACCATGATCGACCCACCTCCAGCTCCAATATCTTTCCCCGGATTCAGGTCCTCCGTCGGACTCTAGCTTACCCATTGCTCTTAGGGAAGGTACACGTACAACCCGTAACCCATCCCCTCATTATGTTACATTGAGTTATCATCATCTTTCTCCCTTACTTTATACTTGTCTTTCGTCTTTGTCTATTCCTAACTCTCTAGGTGAAGCTTTATCCTACCCAGAATGGAGACAGATAATGATTGACGAGATGTGTGTCCTACAGAGCAGTGGTACTTGGGATCTGGTTCCTCTTCCTCTTGGGAAGTCTAGCGTCGGGTGTCGGTGGTTGTACTTCCTTAAAGTTGAACCCATTGGCAAGATTGATAGATTCAAAGCCCGTTTAGTGGCAAAGGGCTACACTCAGGTGTTTGGCCAGGACACATTCTCCCCTGTAGCAAAAATGACATCTGTCCAGCTGTTACTTTCTGCTGCAGCCATTCACCACTGGCCCCTTTTCCAGCTCGATATAAAAAATGCTTTTTTACATGGAGATCTTGAGGAAGAAGTCTACATGGAGAAACCACCTTGCTTTGTTGCTTAGGGGGAATCATCTATCATGGTTTGTCGACTTCGGAGATCCCTCTATGGACTCAAACAGTCTTCGAGAGCATGGTTTGGCAGATTTCGTACTGTTGTACAATAGTTTGGCTTGATTCGCAGTGAAGCTGACCATGTGGTCTTTTATCGCCATTCACCATAGGGATGTATCTACCTCGTTGTGTATGTGGATGACATTGTTATCACTGGAGGAGATGAGCATGGCATAGTCCAACTAAAGCAATACCTTTCTCACCAGTTCCAAACTAAGGACCTTGGGAAACTTCGATATTTCTTAGGTATTGAAGTGGCTCAATCCAAGGATGGTGTGGTGATCTCTCAAAGGAAGTATGCTCTTGACATCCTTGAGGAAATTGGCCTAATGAATGCTAAGCCAATGGACACTCCTATGGACCCAAGTGTCAAACTACTACCTAACCAAGGGGTTCCTTTTGCAGACCCAGGGAGATATCGAAGGTTAGTTGAAAAACTAAATTATCTTATTGTCACTCGTCCTAACATTGCTTTCTTAGTTAGTGGGGTGAGTCAGTTCTTGAATTCTCTTTGTCAAGATCATTGGGAGGCGGTTATGCGGATTTTCAGATACATCAAAGGTGCTCCTAGAAAAGGACTTGTCTATAATGAGAAAGGACATGTCCAAATTGTTGGATATTCAGATGTAGATTGGGTTGGTTCTCTTAGTGACAGACAATCTACTTCAGGATATTGTATATTGATTGGTGGAAACTTATATCTTGGAAGAGCAAGAAGCAAAGTGTGGTGGCAAGGTCTAGTGCTAAAGCAGAATATAGAGCTATGGCTATAGCAACTTGTGAACTTGTTTGGTTAAAGCAACTTATTAAAGAGCTCAAGTTTGAAGAGGATGCCAAGATAACTCTGATTTGTGATAATCAGGCAGCTCTACATATTGCATCTAACCCAATGTTTCATGAAAGGACTAAACACATTGAAGTGGACTGTCATTTTGTTAGAGAGAAGATTGAATCAAGAGATATCATCACTAGATTTGTTAACTCTAGTGATCAACTAGCAGATGTGTTCACCAAAGCTTTGAGGGGTCCACGGGTTAACTATATATGTAACAAGCTTGGTGCATATGATTTATACGCTCCAGCTTGAGGGGGAATGTTGAAAATTAGAATTAATATTCTGATTCTATTCATAATTATAGTTTATAGGCAACAATATCTCATTTAGAGGAAACAATATATTATGTAATAAATGCAAATAAGCTTATATAAATTATGCTCCGTGGTGTATTCAGACACACGATTTATTGCCTAGTTCTCTGTAATGTTATTTGTTCTAGTAACAGTTGGGATTCTTTTCTTCCATTCATTAATATTTTGTATTGTCAATTTTACAGGTTCCTGGTGTTGAAGTGAATGCTTTGATGAGAACTTTTAAGATGAAACCTCTTCTCTTCCCGGTACATTTCTTTACTCCAGTGCTTAATTTTAGTACTTTAAAGTTTGAATTTTGAATTGATTGAGTAACAATCAGATATTATTTTTAAATAATTTGAAACTGTACACAACACTATGGTGTAGGTTACTTTCTTAAAATAAAGCTCTATCTATATTAACTAATAATTTAAAACACAACAACTTTATCTCCCTAGGTGAAGTCAGCTACATGGATCACATGATGGCCTTGGGAGGCTAAATATCACACTCCTCACTAACGTCTCCAATGGCTTTCTTTGCATATGCGAATATGCCCAAATCATCTTAACCAATTTTTCATTATCCTTTCCTCGGTGTCACACCAATATATATCTTTGTATGTTTGTATACAATCATTATGCATCCTGTCCTCTATTGTGTGGCCACACCTGTACCTTAACGTTTTCACTTCTAATCCTTTTTTATCTAGTTGTTCCTTTACAGTCCAACATTCACTACCATTGATTATAGTTGATCATGTAGAAATATGATAAATCTTCTGTTTGAGAATATTAGGTATTTTGCAGTCACAAATGACTCCTGATCTCTTTCTTCATTTTAACCACCTTTGTTGTATTCTATCAGTGACATTTTCAATGATTTCTCTCATTTTGTAATTGATGGAGATCTGACATTGACTAGTGAGTAGTGATAGGATCAAAATAGTGTATATTGTTGGAACATACTCAGAATAGCAATAGACTGCACCCCTATCATGTCTCTATTCTTTAATCAGCTTGAATTAGTCAACCTTAAAAGGCTTTGTTAAAATATCAGCCACATTTCATTAGTACTGGCAGTACTTCAACTCTAGTTTCCCTTTAGATCTTTTAGGAAGTGGAATCTTGTCTTAATATGGTTGCTCCTTCCATGAGCAACAAGGTGTTTAGCCAAGCTTATAGCTGACTTATTGTCTATTAGCATCTTCATAGGCTCTTCTCTTCTAATCTTCATTTCTGACATCAAGTTCTTAAGCCACAAGGCATGACAAGCTCTCATTGAGGCTGAATGTATTCAGCCTCACATGAGAACAGTGCCACCACTAACTCCTTAAAACACCATGAAATAGGTGCTCCACACATCTTGAACACATACCCTGCTGCACTCTTTCTGTCACTTTTAGTTCCAAGCAAATGAGAAAGCCTTGTCTTAGAATGTGGGCTTAGGTGTAACTCAACCCTAAAAGTTAGCTCATATGGTGAGGGTTGCTCTTCACTTATATACTCTATCATGGCACTATCTCTAGCTTATGTGGGACTAGGGTTTTTCCCAATACACCCCCTCACACCCAGGCACTTTTAGGCTTGATGCGTGGATAACATTGTGGGTGACCCGTTTAATGGATTTAGGATAGGCTTTGATACCATCTTAGAATGTGGGTTTGGGCCTAATTCAACCCCAAAAGCTAGCTCATTGGGTGAGGGTTGCTCGTCACATATATACTCTATCATGATTCATGGCACTATCTCTAGCGGGACTTGGGTTTTTCCCAATACCTTGGATGATCCATAAATCGACTATGGCCATTTAGCCTCACTCCATAAGCTATGTCAGGCCTGCTGCTACACAGAAATCTCAATGAACCCCTAAGATCGATTTTAACTTTCCTTTATTTCTCTTTTCTTTCTCGTAATTGTTGATTGCAGCTAGCTGGATCAGTAACTGCTCTATTTAATTGTCAAGGCCCACTGGATACTCCTGTATTTGTTGGCACTGGAATGGTTTCTAGGACGTTCTCTTATTTACAGACTGAGACCACTGCATCTGTAGCATCTGAAGCACTTGCTACAAGTAAGGAAGCTGGAGCACTGGCAGCATTTGATCGTGTTCCATTCTCATATGTATCTGCTAATTTCACTTTCAACACTGATAACTGTGTAAGTTGACAGCGATAATAATTTGGCATTTGTTGCTATAGACTTTAGAGTAGTTATTCATTGTAGAAGAGTTACGTTATACTATGGTAACAATTACTGTGCATATTGTAGGTTGCTGATTTATATGGAATTAGGGCATGCCTTGTAGATGGAGGCGAAATTCGTGGGGCTGGGAATGCATGGATATGCCCAGAGGTATACAGCTGCCTGTTAGAAAGGCTTTTTCTCTTTTATTGTTTGGTTAAGCCATTATTCAGATTTCCTTTTAAATATTCTGGATCTAGAACTATTTGAAAGCATTAGCATCGTCGTGTATGGTGGAACCACCATGTAGACACTCATTTTTTTACCTTTTTATTTGGGGGGGGGGGGGGGGAGGGGAGGATCTTTTCATCAAAATTTTCTATTAGTTTTCTAAGAATAGTGATTTAATCCTCTTCATCAGCTTTAAATGTCTTTATCAGATTATATTTTATTCTCATATTTATTACTCCCTCTGGTCCTTATTTTAGACATGAATCACATAGACCAATAAAAGTAATTAATTTAGTTGGTTATATTGAATTTTTTTAAAAAAGTTACTAATGTACCAATTTTACCCTTATTAATGATCATTAACTTGTTATGGGTAACATGAAAACATTAAACTCCAAGAGTATTATGCACCACTATCAATAAAAAGCACAAATACTTAAATATTTAATGAGGGCAACTAATGGAAAAAAAAAATTAAATTCTTCATAGAAATTCTTAAATGCCTTATAAAAAGGACCTGAGGGAGTATTAGATAGCAATTAGGGATTTAGTCCTTATTACTCATTATTAGATTGATCTTATATAATCAATATTGATTCTACTTGTTTATTATAAATAAAGACTAAGTGTGGTCATCTAATACACACAACACATTACAATAAACTCTTTCAACAGTCTTGTGTATAAAACAATGAAGTGATAATCACTCATGGAAAGGTATGATACATGTATCAGACACAATACATATCTGATATGACTATAATTATTCTAAAAATATATGGGATATGGTGTGTATGAAACATATCTAGATATGTATAAAAATTCATAAAACATAATAAATATATAATTGCAATTATGCAAATCCAAATTAAGAAATATTTCATGGACATTACTGAAAATAAAATGAAAATGATAAATAAATGTCATTATAAATCACTTCCTATTCTCTTAAGATAGGAATAATATCAGTTTTATCCCATTTTTGAGATCATCAAGAGAAAGGGTTTCCAATTTTGTTTTATCAGGGGACAATGCTTCTATGCTTCCATATTATATGTGCTTTTGTCTCATGTAGCTATATTAGATTTTTGTAACTTTTTTAAAGGCTTGTATACTTAACATATACATGTCGGTGAAGTGTCTAAGAGTATCGGTATTGGATATGGATACTTAAGGCAAATGGAAGTATTGGTATTTTATCACATAATCTGGAACTTAGGAGTTTTCATTCATTTGGCTAAAATTAGCGTGTGAATGTGTTCCTATTATTTTACTTTCCCAGAGGAAAATAAACCATGCCCCTGGAATGTCTGTCCCCTGCCCCTACTAATGTGCACCTATTTTCTTCTCAGGGTGAAGAGGATGAGACAGCTATAGATGTGAATTTTTCTGGAAGTTTGGCCATCGATAACATTGTGCTTCGTTATATACCAAGTTATTATCATCAGATGCCACTTAAATTAGGGGTATTAAATGGAGAAACAAAACTTTCAGGATCTCTTTTAAGACCGTAAGATGAACCTTTCTCCAGTTTTTAACATTTTCTCCAGTTTTTGCTAATTAGTTTTCATTGACTAAGATTTAGCATTATTTTTACTTGTCTTGTGTAACTGATAACATCTGCTTGGGAGGGTGAGCTTTGTGGCAGTAGTACAGTTTTTGCCTTGAGATCTAGTTGTGAAAACCAGAAACAGCCTCTTTGCTCATGGAGTTTAGGTTAAATACATTCGACCTTCGTGCTCCTAAATTATGGGAGCCTCTTGTGTTTTATTTCTCCATGCATTTCTAGAAATCTAGTGTTGTTAAATGGCTAATGGTGGTGGCTGGTAGTGGTATCCAGAAAATTGCTACACAAAAAATGGCCAGCCAGGTTTGCCATAAGCATGGCACTATGGTATATAGTTTGGGTTGAAATGGTGGCTCTTGTATGTATTTGTTGGAATTAGTCTCAAGTAGCATTGGAAACATAAAATCATGGGCAATGTTATTGCCTCCTTCTTGTAAATGCACATTGTAATTAGATATTGAGTAAATTACATGGTCCCATGAGGTTTATGTTGAATGTAACTAAAGCAATTCACAAATTACATTTCTAGTCTATTCACAATAAGCACAGCTGATAGTAGATCTTGGGAAGGAGTTGAATGGTGGAGTTGGTATGCTTTGTGCAGATCAAGGCTAGGGAGTGTGACTGGAATGATGGAGACACACCTGTTTGTGAAATAACATATGTTGCATTTCCTTGATAAAGTACAATATTTGTATACACATATGATCAGAGCAATCTCATAAGTTTAGGGATTAGACTCAATCTGTCTATATAAATAATCAGAAAACAATTCAACTTAAATATATGGGCAGTATTTTCAGCTTGCCACCATGGGCTACTATTCACCATTAAGAACACTTGGTACCAATTCTATTCTTGATACATTTTTTCTTTATAACATTTTTTATATAAATTTAATGCAGAAGGTTTGATATAAAATGGACTGCACCTACAGCAGAAGGGTCTTTCAATGATGCTCGAGGAGACATCATAATCTCGCATGATTTTATTACTGTGAATTCTGCTTCAGCTGCATTTGATCTGTATACGAGGGTTCAAACATCTTATCCTGATGATTTTCATCATAAAAGAGAAGAGTATAATATTCCAAGAGCCATTCCGTTTACTATTGATGGAGTTGAGTTGGATTTACGTATGCGTGGGTTTGAATTCTTCAGTTTGGTTTCTGCATACGCTATGGATTCGCCAAGGCCTTTGCATTTGAAAGCAGTGGGAAGGATCAAGTTTCAGGGAAAGGTTTTAAAACCTAATGGAAATATTGGCGGACACAATTTTGAGAGGCCAAGGCAGCATGTGCAAATGTTGGAGAAAGAAATTGCAGATAGTCTCATTGGTGAGGTTTCGATCTCTGGTCTCAAACTGAATCAACTGATGCTTGCACCTCAGTTGTCTGGGTTGTTGAGAGTTTCTCCTGGGCGTATCAAGGTGATGCATAAAATTTTCTCTTTCAAAAAAAAAGTTTCATTACAAGATATTATGAATTTGTTGATGTTTACATTCATGGACATGGTTTCCACTGAAGATGTTTGAATTTAATATTGGAAAAATCACAAAAAATGAAATCTTGGTAGAAACATTCGTTGTCGAATAATAATAAACCGCTTAATTGGTGGCTTTGTTCAGACAATAGATTTTGAACAATCACTTAGTGGCTTATTTGACCCTCTGAGCAGTTTATATTTTCTATTCCAAGAAATCATTTTTCCAATTTCCCCTATACTATTATGTGATATCTCTTAATTTTGGTCATATATGATGGGTAAAATCTGTGGTTCTAGAGTGAATTTATGATTCACTTAAAACTTTTGATACAGTATTTCTATTCTTGGTGCTTATGTTAAGACGCTATTAGGAGTAGTTTTACTCTTACACTTATGTACAGCTGGTGACAGCTGATCCTAGATTAGTTTATCTAACCCCTGCTAGTCAGGCAGTTAGAACTACAGTTAGATTAGTTTAGTTTCAGTCTTTCTTCTATAAATAGAGTTAAGCTCTATCGTAACATTTGGCTTTTCTGTTCATCAATAAAAATTAGTAACAAAATTTCCCTCTTAGATCTAAATTTTAAAATGGTATCATAGAGCTAGCTTCAATTCTAGGGCTTTTTTTTTTTTTTTAGCTTTCGCTATCTTTCCGGTCATCTTCTCCAGCTAGTTGCAATGGTCATTCCGCGCAACACAGTTCGTCCAAAAGGAGGTGGAGCTTGCTATCCGACGACTCCAGTCACCTTCACAGACTCAGTTTCTGATAAACTTGACGATCAAAACTACTTGGTTTGGCGACAACAGGTTGAACTTGTTCGAGGCCATGGCTTGTACAGTTTCATCGTCAACCCAATAATCCCAGCGCAGTATGTGATAGAAGAAGATTGCGACGCACATCGAGTCTCTCTGGAGTTCATCGCTTAGGACATGCAGGATCAGTTACTTCTCACTTGGCTTCAGTCAACGATTTCGGGATCGATTCTTCACGATTTTGTCGGTTGCTCAAACTCGTGGTTGTTGTGGGATCAAGTGCACAACTAGTTTTACACTCAACTCGCTGCGAAGTCGAGCCAATTTCGCACAGAACTTCGATCGCTTACACTCGAAGGACGCTCAGTCTCAAGTTTTCTCTCCATGATCCAAACACTTGCAAACTCTCTGATCGCCATCGGGGATCCTATCTCCACTAGAGAACACATCGATGTAATTGTCGATGGCATGCTAGAGGCGTATGACTCCTCTCTCTCTCTCATCACCAACAAGCATCCTCCGTTCTCAGTTGATGAAATATGCACACTTCTCCTCACACGAGTCGTGCATTGAGAAGTACAGGCACAAATTCTGTGTCGATCAACATTGCCTCAACAAACCCTAAACTTGAGCCTACAACCACTGCTGAAGCAAATTTTGCATAGCAAACCCAACCCTCTCAACCTACTGGCACTTACGACAATGGCCGTGGTAGCCATCACCACGGTCGTGGTAGAGGCCAACACGACCGTGGTGGTCGAGGCAGTGTTCAGTGCACGTACTGTCACAAATTTGGCCATGACATAAATGTAGGTTGGCACAGACCTTCTCAAATCCTTGGCTATCCACCTCCTTAGCCCTACCCACAACCCATACAATATCCTCCACAGCCCATACACTACCCCTCTCCACCAATACAATACCCTCCACCACCTCAAATAACCTACCCTAACCAATATCCTGAACCTGCAACCTATTATGGTGCCCTTCAACCCATACAGTACCCTCCACCACCTATTTATCATCACCCAAACCCTGTTCCACACCAACCAGCTCCACCACCACCACAAGCAATGCTAGCTGGAACCTCCAATTTCTGGTATCCAGACTCCAAGCTTCTCACCATGTCACAGCTAATGTGGAGAATATCACTCAATGTGCACCATTTGAGGGACCGGACCAGGTTGTCATCAGTAATGGCCAAGGCCTTCCCATAAAATCTATTGGTTCTACTTCCTTTCCCTCACCTCTTAAGTCCAATGTCAATTTGTCTCTAAATAATTTACTGCATGTTCCCATTATTTCTAAAAATTTGCTTAGTGTCAGCAAGTTTACTCAATATAATTCTGTTTATTTTGAGTTTCATCCTAAAATCTGTTTGGTAAAATCCCAGGACACTAATCACACTCTGCTCAGTGGCAAAGTTGGGTCTGATGGACTCTACAAACTGCCCAATCTACTCTCTGCTGCTCAAGGCCTTCTGCCCAAGCCTACAGCAGCTGCTAATGCCTTGTTTCCCTCTGTTAATTCTGTATCATACAATACCTGGCACTCTAGGTTAGGCCATCCTAGTTCTAGTGTCCAAAATTTTGTACTAAAGTCATGTAACATTTCTACATCTAATAAAACAGAGGTTGATTTCTGCACCTCTTGCTGTCTTGGCAAAGCACATCGCTTGCCATCCCACTCCTCTACTACAATTTACTCTAAGCCTTTTGAACTTGTTTTCAGTGATTTGTGGGGTCTTGCACCTTTTACTTCTATTAATGGTTTCAGCTATTACATAACTTTTGCTGATGCATGCACTAGATTCACTTGGCTTTTCCTTCTAAATTCTAAATCTGAATCACTAAGTGTTTTCAAACAGTTTAGAACTATGGTTGAAAAGCAGTTTAATTACACTATTAAGGCTGTCCAAATAGATTGGGGAGGTGAATTCCGCCCTTTTACAAGTTACCTAAAAGAGATAGGTGTCACTCATTGGGTCATTTGTCCACATACACATCACCAAGATGGTGTAGTTGAAAGAAAACATAAACACATAGTTGACCTTGGACTTACTCTCCTAGCCAAAGCTGCCTTACCTCTCTCTTATTGGGATCATACATTCCTCACTTGTGTCTACTTAATCAATAGGCTTCCATCGCATCTATTAATTTTGATGTTCCTTATATCAAACTATTCCAAAGACAACCTATCTATTCCTTCCTCAGAGTCTTTGGTTGTGCTTGTTTCCCTCTCTTTGGTTGTTTTGTTCCTCAAGTAACCCTGGTCCCAAGCCAACCTCTATTCTACCTCCCATACCTATCATTCAACCCCACACTTCCCAACCACATCCCACCATTCAAATAGAACCTGATACAGAACCTACCCAACCAAAACCTGAAACAGCACCTGAACTAGTACAAAACTCACATGCTAGTTCCCTTGCAACAGTCTCTGATGGTTCTGATGACCAATCCGATGACCCTGCACCTAACCAATTAGCTACCTTCCTAAATAACCAGTCCACTCAATCTCAGCACCCACCCTATGCAAACCAGGTCCAAAAATGGCATTATCAAACCTAGACTACACCCCACTCTACTCATTACTCACCTTGAACCAAAAACCACCAAACAAGCTTTAGCTGACCCCACTTGGCTGTCTGCCATGAAGTCAAGAGTTTGAGGCTTTGCAAAGGAATAGAACTTGGTCCCTAGTCCCTCTACCCCCTAATAGGGTTTCCATTAGCTGCAAATGGGTGTTTAGGGTGAAAGAAAATCTTGATGGTTAAGTGAATAAATACAAGGCCAGGCTTGTAGCTAAGGGATTTCACCAACAATTTGGTGTTGATTACAAGGAAACGTTTTCCCTTGTTATAAAACCTATAACAGTGAGGTTATTGCTGACCATTGCGGTTACCAATGGCTGGCCCTGCAGCAACAATTGGATGTAAATAATGCTTTCTTAAATGGTATTAGAATGATGTATTTACTGAATGTGTGTGGAAGAAAGCCACACCTCATCTTTATTTATATTGAGGAAACCCTCAGTAATTAATTACATCATGTAAAGATAAAGATAAATAATAACTAACAAGATAATATAAAGATAATATTTACTAAGATAATATAAAGATAATAACTACCAAGATAATATATATTCTAACACCTCCCTCAAGCTGGAGCATATATGTCATATAAGCCAAGCTTGTTACAAATGTAGTTAACCCTTGGACCTGTGAGAGACTTAGTGAACATGTCTGCAAGTTGATCTTTAGAATTGACAAAATCAGTGGTAATTGCTCCTGAGAGTATCTTCTCTCTCACAAAGTGACAGTCTATCTCTATGTGTTTGGTTCGTTCATGGAACACCGGGTTCGATGCTATGTGAATGGTAGCTTCATTATCACAAATTAGTTTAATGGCTGTAATGTCTCCAAATTTTAACTGTTGGAGAAGTTCCCTAAGCCATGTAATCTATGGCAGTTTACCACCGCCATCGCATGATATTCGACTTTGACACTTGATCTGGCAACTATCTTTTGCTTCTTGCTTTTCCATAAAATCATATTCCTTCCAATAAGAACACAATATCTAGAGGTGGATTTCCTATCTGATGGTGATCCTGCCCAATCAGCATCAGAGTAAGAAATGATGTTGGTATTGCCTTTGTCTTCATACAACAGTCCACGACTTGTTGCATTCTTGATATATCAAAGGACACGGGTGACGACATCCCAATGACCTTCACAAGGTTCTTTCAAGAATTAGCTCAAAGCACACTAACAGCAAACGTAATGTCTGGTCTAGTGACAGTGCGGTAATTAAGCTTGCCTACAAGTTGTTGATACCTTCCCGGGTCTTTCAAAGGCACCCCCTGACCCGGAATAAGCTTAACATTAGGATCCATAGGAGTGTCACTTGGACGACAATTAAGCATTCTAGTTTCCGTCAGAATGTCTAAGGCGTATTTTCGCTAGGAAAAGACAATACCAAATGAGGATTGGGCAACTTCAATGCCCAAGAAGTACCTGAGTGGACCCAAATCTTTAGTCTGAAACTGAGTGTGAAGGTGAAACTCGAGACGAGTAATTCCAGTTGAGTCATTGCCAGTGATGACGATGTCATCAACATATACAACAAGATAGATACACAAGCCAGACGGAGAATGGAGGGAAAATACTGAGTGGTCAGTTTCACAATAAATCATACCAAACTCAAGCAGAGCTGAGTAGAAATGACCAAACCAAGCTTGAGGGGATTGCTTCAAACCATAAAGGGAGCGACGAAGTTTACAGACAAGGTGTGAGCCACCAGAAATAGTAAAATCGGGTGGTTGATCCATGTGCACCTCTTCTTGCAACTCACCATGCAGGAAGGCATTTTTTATCTCCAGTTGGTGAAGAGGCTAGTGTCGGATGGCAGCCATAATAAGAAAAAGACAAACAGAGGTGATTTTGGCCACAGGAGAAAAAGTGTCACTATAATCCATACAAAAAATCATCAATAATGTGACAAAATAAAAATATCCTAATGTGGAACAGACTCGACGAGGATCCCAAATATCAAAGTGAATTAAAGCAAAAGGTGACCCAACACACTTATTGACGCAAGGACTATAACTAGTACGACTATGTTTGCCTAATTGACACGACTTACACTGAAAAGATGAAACTTTAGAAAGACTAGGAACTAAAAGATGTAGTTTTTCTAGACTTGGGTGCCCAAGGCGTTGATGTGCGAGAGTTGGAGAAATAGAGGAGACACAGGCAATCGGAGGCATAAGTTGATATAATCCTCCAGACTCATGTCCTACTCCAATCGTCCGTCCATTGCGTCGATCCTATACAAGAACAGAATTATTTTCAAACAAGACAGAAAAATCAAGAGTGCGGGTAAGTTTGCTAATAGAAATTAAATTAAAAGTTGAGGAAGGGGATGGGTTTGTTCGATGCCCCGGACTTTAATCTTGAGAGCCATCTGCGAGAGTAACAGAGGGCAAGGAGTTTGAAAAGGTTAAGGAAGAGAAAAGGGATTGGTTACCAGTCATGTGATTAGAGGCATCGTAATCAAATATTCAAGGTCCAACAGAGGAAGACTGAGAAATAAAAGCTATAGGATTACCAGACTGAGTCACAACGATAGAGATAGTAATATCGGAAGCAGAAGGGGTGACTATGGCCACATTAACTGATTGAGGTTGCACTCGAGCTTTTATCCTACATTTGGCTTCAATATGACCAAAGATTTTGCAATAGATGCAACGAATACTACGTCCGAAACCATTACCACGTTTTTCACCACGACCCTCACGATGAGAGGAGTGAGAGACGAGGGCAGAGGAATCCCTAGTAGATGTGAATGGGTGTCCAAAAGTATGCAGAGTGAAGATATGCAATAGTTGTTCATGTACCATGTCATAGGTAGGAACTGTAGGAGTGGGAGTTGTGGCCTGAGAGAACTTCACAAAAAATAAATGTCAAATAGGAGGGTCGGAAGGTTCGTCGGAATGAGGCGTACCCTGAGGAGCAATCAGTGGCGGATGGGAACGTCGGAAAAAGTGGCATGCGCTGATTTAGTGACAGTGTGTGGAGTGTACGTGCCGGGAAAAAGATTGGTCTGAACAGCGGCTTCACAGAGGTGCAGTATTGTTCACGCACTATTCATGACGCTTTGAAAGAAAGAAAAAAGGGAAAAAAAAATTGAACCTGGTGTATTTACTGAATGTGTGTGGGAGAAAGCCACATCTCATCTCTATATATATTGAGGAAATCCTCAGTAATTAATTACATCATATAAAGATAAAAATAAATAATAATTAACAAGATAATATAAAGATAATATCTACCAAGATAATATAAGGATAATAACTACCAAGATAATATATATTCTAACAAATGGCATTCTTGAAGAGGAAGTGTACATGCAGCAGCCTCCCGGGTTCACTTCTCAGACCAAGGGTCTGGTCTGCAAGCTTCACAAGGCAATTTATGGGCTCAAGCAAGCTCCCAGGGCATGGTTTGATAGATTAAAAGCTGCCCTGGTCCAGCTAGGGTTCAAGTCTAGAAAGTGTGATTCTTCTCTCTTTGTTTACAACAAAGATGGCTCTACAATTTACATGTTGGTTTATGTAGATGACATCATCATTACTGGAAACAATTTAACTCTCCTACAGCATGTAGTGCAGAAACCGAATTCAGTGTTTTCTCTCAAAGACCTGAGCACTCTTGATTATTTTTTGGGTATTGAAGTAAGGTCTCAATCTGATGGGTCTCTTCTTCTCACTCAAGGGAAATACATCAGGGATCTCCTTGCCAAGACAGACATGACTGAGGAAAATCTATCTCCTCTCCTATGATAGGTGGCTGCAAACTTACAAAATTGGGCTCCACTCCCTTAGCTGACCCTACCCTATACAAATTTGTAGTAGGAGCACTTCAATATGCTACTATTACTAGACCTGAAATCAGTTTTTCAGTTAACAAGGTCTGCCAATTTATGTCAAATCCTCTTGAGAAGCAGACAGTTGTGGCTCGCTCCAGTGCAGAAACAGAATACAGAAGTTTAGCATTGGCAACTGCAGAGGTCTCTTGGCTCAAACCCCTCCTATCTGAACTCAATGTTCCTCACAAGACACCTATCATTTACAGTGATAACCAGAGTACAGTGTCTCTGGCACACAACCCTGTTCTTCACTCAAGAACAAAGCATATGAAGCTTGACCTTTTCTTTGTTAGAGAAAAGGTCATCAGCATAGAAGTTAGAGTCATTCATGTGCCTGCCCTTGATCAGTATGCTGATATACTGACCAAAGCATTGTCCACTGCTCCTTTTAATCGTATGAAGACCAAGCTCACACTGTGTGACTCCTCCGCCTTGCATAACCCTCACCCACCATGAGCTTGTGGGGGAGTATTAGGAGTAGTTTTACTCCTACACTTATGTACAGCTGGTGACAACTGATCCTAGATTAGTTTATCTAACCCCTGCTAGTCAAGCAGTTAGAACTACAGTTAGATTAGTTTAGTTTCAATCTGTCTTCTATAAATAGAGTTAAGCTCTATTGTAACATTTGGCTTTTCTGTTCATCAATAAAAATTAGTTACAGAATTTCCCTCTCAGATCTAAATTCTAAAAGAAGCTAATAGCTAGCATTTCTTTGTAGCCAGGGTCAAACTCGTCTCTTAAAATTGATTTCATTTGTCTGTTGTAGAATGTGGTTAACTGGGCATACCGCTTCCTGTTTTTTGGACTATGCCTTCAAGACATTTGCTGATAATTGATATCTAGTGTTTTAGTTTACTTAGTTGATAAATCCACTTGTTGACCTTCTTATGGTCAGAATACTCCTTTGTTCAATAATATATATATATAGTTCAATCCTAAACAAGTAGAATCCTCCGCCAGTCTATATATTAGTATAACCAACTTGTCATTTAACAGGTTTTTATTCTGTGAGATAGGCATGCTTATGTTGTCAAGTTTTTGGTGCGTTTCTGTGACAGTTTCAGATTATCTGGCTCCGTTTAATATAGATAGTTGAAACTTTCATTTATTTTTGAAATACAGTTGGATGCCTCTGGTAGACCCGATGAAAGTCTTGCAGTGGAGTTTGTTGGGCCACTACAGCCCAGTAGCGAAGATGCTCTGCAAAGTGGGAAACTGTTGTCTATTTCTCTTCAGAAAGGGCAATTGAGGGCTAACATTTGTTTTCAACCATTTCATTCTGCTAACTTGGAGGTCACTATATTTAAATTTTTGGACCACTATTTGAATCTTGATCTGTTTGTTTTTCTGCTTGCATGATTTAGTTCACTTGGTAATTAGACCAAAAGTTGGTATTGAAATCTTACTTTCTTTCTCCATGTTTGGGTGGAGCTTCCTTGTAGGTGCGGCATTTTCCACTTGATGAATTGGAGCTTGCTTCTCTCAGGGGAACTATACAGAGAGTAAGGCATTATATCAGTCTGTTTGAAATCATTTTTCCTATCGTCCTTGCTCTTTGCTGTACTCTCTTACACATGTCTGGATCATTACAAAGTTGGTCCAATTATATCAGGGACTCTGAGCAATCTATCTTGACATTTGACCCTTGGTTCAGTTCCAATTTAGGAGGTCTTAACAAACAAATTCCAATAAGAGAAAATAATCAAAATATGACATTTGGTTAGTCATTTACTGTTCTTTGAACAAGGATTGGCAAGATTTCTTAATTTGCAATTCTCCCGTGCTTTTGTTGCTTGACATATCATAGCCAGAAAATTTTCCAATTAATCATATCGATTATTTGTTTTGGTTTAAGATTGGCAATCTTAATAGTTCACAAAATTTGAAAATTGATGATGACTTGAAATTGTAGGTGTATCAGCTAAATTTATGTTCTGCGAAAATCACCAATGGTTTAGTTGTTCCTCCATTTTCTGTGTAGAAAGTGAAAATTGATTGGCTCAGAATCTGTGGCCTCAGTAATCAATCGGTCAAGAAATATGTAAAATTATTTGTTAAAAGAAGGATCTTTAGATGATCCATTTGTTTAGTAACAAGAATGAAGCATCAGGCCCCTACCATTCCAAATTCTTAAGCTATTAGTAGGAGTTCAAGGAATAGTTTTTGATTATTATATCTCTGATTTCTTCTTCATCTAAAAGCCCTTTATGACTAAAATGTGGTAAAAAATTCCAGAATCTTAGAAGAAGGCCAATATACATTTAGAGAAGAGATGGAGAAGTATAATAAAAATTGAGTAGAAAACTCTGATGTGCACATTTTTGACAATGCAATCAACTTTCCCTCATGTTTTGTCCCTCTTACTTTTTTCTTTATTTTTTCAGTCCTACCTGAATGATAACCTGTTTGAGGCACTATTTAATAATGGTCATGTTATAGAAACAAGTGTGGTGTTTTTCAACTGGATGCTTATTTGCTTTCAGGCAGAAATCCAACTTAATCTTCAAAAAAGAAGAGGACATGGAGTCCTGTCTGTACTTAAGCCAAAATTCAGTGGTGTGCTCGGTGAAGCCCTAGATGTGGCAGCTAGGTGGAGTGGAGATGTTGTGAGTGCATAAGACCATCCTCTTATACGTTTGCACCTGAATTTGTGTTACCTGTTAGTTTAATTATTGCTACCTGGGTAAACTGAAATATTCTATTATGCTGTCCATAGTTTATTATGAATGAGGTATAGTGTTCATTAGTTGAATTCTGTAACTTTATGTTCTTTTTTTAGTTTAAAATATGACTTGCAGTGTTAAATCTAAAGTAGACGTAGTATCTCTTTATGTTTGCACTTGGTGATGGTCAGTAATTGTCTAAAAGATGCATAGCAATATCCTTTTAATATAAGAAATTCAGGTGCTCAGTTGATTATCTGATTGATGTTTCTGTATAGGTAATGTATTTCTTAGAATGTGGGTTTCGGCCTAAAATAACCCCAAAAGTTAGCTCATAGGGTGAGGGTTGTCTTCCATTTATATACATTGTTGAGGTACTATCTCTAGTCAATGTAAGACTTTTTCCCAATAGTATTGAGTGAGAAGCTATTTTGATGAGAACTAGATGATCAAATCTTGACCATATAACCACCATCCATTGATGGTCAAGATTAAAAAGTTACATAATGGTTGCAATTGCATGATTACTTTAAAAGTTTTATGTTTTAATCTTGACCATCGGTGTAAGATCTATGGTCTACATTTGCGCTCTTTTTCCCTCCTTCCCTTCTTCCCTCTTTCTATGTGTGTGACAAAATCAATTGATAATGGGTGTCAAAGTTGACAGAATGACACCCCTGATAACATTTTATAGATATTAAAATTAGCCAATCCAATCGTTGAATCATATTAAATCATCCTGATGCTCACGTCTACCAAATTCATATAATTCAGACATTTGTAAATGTTAAATAACTAGAACAGACAACATTATAGAGAAATAGGCAGGAAACCGTGTGTCTGAATACACCACGGAGCATAGTTTATATAGGCTTATTTGCATTTATTACACAATATATTATTTCCTCTAAATGAGATATTGTTGCCTATAAACTATAATTATGAATAAAATCGGAATATTAATTCTGATTTTCAACATTCCCCTCAAGTTTGGAGCATATAAATCATATGCACCAAGCTTGTTACATATATAGTTAACCCGTGGACCCCTCAAAGCTTTGGTGAACACATCGCTGGTGATCACTAGAGTTAACAAATCTAGTGATGATATCTCTTGATTCAATCTTCTCTCTAACAAAATGACAGTCCACTTCAATGTGTTTGGTTCTTTCATGAAACACTTGGGTTAGATGCAATATGTAGAGCTGCACGATTATCACAAATCGAGTCATTTTGGCATCCTCTTCAAACTTGAGCTCTTTAATAAGTTGCTTTAAACGAGACAAGTTCACAAGTTGCTACTGACCATAGCTCTATATTCTCGCTTCAAAGACTAGACCTTGCCACTACACTTTGCTTCTTGCTCTTCCAGGATATAAGGTTTCCACCAATCATTATACAATATCCCGAAGTAGATCGTCTGTCACACTAGGAGAACCAGCCCAATCGCATCTCGAATATCCAACAATTTGGACATGTCCTTTGTCATTATAGACAAGTCCTTTTCAGGAGCACCTTTGATGTATTTGAAAATCCGCATAATCGCCTCCCAATGATCTTGACACGGAGAATTCAAGAACCGACTCACCACACTAACAAAGAAAAGCAATGTCGGGACGAGTGACGGTAAGGTAATTTAGTTTCCCAACTAACCTTCGATATCTTCCCGGGTCTCGCAAAAGGAACCCCCTGGTTAGGTAGCGAGTTTGACACTTTGGGGTCCATAGGAGTGTCCATTGGCTTAGCATTCATTAGGCCGATTTCCTCAAGGATGTCAAGAGCATACTTCCTTTGAGAGATCACCACACCATCCTTGGATTGGGCCACTTCAATACCTAAGAAATATCGAAGTTTTCCAAGGTCCTTAGTTTGGAATTGGCGAGAGAGGTATTGCTTTAGTTGGGCTATGCCATGCTCATCACCTCCAGTGATAACAATGTCATCCACATACACAACGAGGTAGATGCATTGCTGTGGTGAATGGCGATAAAAGACCGAATGGTCAGCTTCACTGCGAATCAAGCCAAACTGTTGTACAACAGTACGAAATTTGCCAAACCATGCTCTCGGAGACTGTTTGAGTCCATAGAGGGATCTCCAAGTCGACAAACCATGGTAGATGATTCCCCGAGCAACAAAGCAAGGTGGTTGCTCCATGTAGACTTCTTCCTCAAGATCTCCATGTAGAAAAGCATTTTTTATATCAAGTTGGAAAAAGGGCCGGTGGCGAATGGTCTGCAGCAGAAAGTAATAGCTTGGACAGATGTCATTTTTTGCCACGAGGGGAGAATGTGTCGGTATAATCCTGGCCAAACACACCGAGTGTAGCCCTTTGCCACTAATCGGGCTTTGAATCGATCAATCTTGCCGGTGGGTCCAACTTTAAGGGAGTACGACCACCGACACCCGACGGCTGAGACTTCCCAAGAGGAAGAGGCACCAGATCCCAAGTACCACTGCTTTGTAGGGCACACATCTCGTCAATCATTGCCTGTCTCCATTCTAGGTGGGATAAAACTTCACCTGGAGAGTTAGGAATAGACACAGAAGACAAAGACGAAAGACAAGTATAAAGTAAGGGAGAAAGACGGTGATAACTCAATGTAACATAGTGAGCGGATGGGTTACGGGTTGTACGTGTACCTTTTCTAAGAGCAATGGGTAGGCCAAGGTCAGACGAAGGACATGGATCCGGGAAAGAGATTGGAGCTAGAGGTGGGTCACTCATGGTCGCATCCTCAACTGTAGCCTCAATTGTAGGGATAGGCACTTGAGCGACGGGGGGCCGTGGTCGTCTATGATATGTCCGAATAGGTTATGGTTGGAGAGAATGTACTAGGTGATTGTTCTTCTAAGACAATGGGAAGAGGAGCAAGAGAAGGACTTTCCAGGTGGGAGAGAATGATAAGAGTCAAAAGGAGCGGAAGCAGACTCAAAGTAGGGCACAGACTCAAAGAAAGACACATCAACAGAGATGAAATAACGTTTAAGGGTAGGGGAAAAACATCTATACCCTTTCTGGGATCGATGGTAGCCAAGGAAAACACACTTGATGGATCGAGTGATAATTTGTCAAGCCACGGCGAAAGGTTATGAACAAAACATGTGGAACCAAAGACACGGGATGAAGTGGTGTATGGGGAAACAAAAGCGAGTAGGGGTTTGGCCTTCAAGAACGAGAGGATGGCATACGATTGATAAGATAACAAGTCAGAAGAAAAAGATCGCCCCCAAAAGTGAGAAGGGACATTGCCATGAAGGAGAAGTGGTCCTAGTGGTTTCAACAAGGTGCCGATTTTTACGTTCGGCAACCCCATTTTTCTTTGAGGCGTATGAGCACAAGAAGTTTGGTGAAGGATACCTTTCGATGCCATAAATTGTTGGAATGGGTTGGATAAGTATTCACGGGCATTGTCACTACGAAGGGTTCGAATAGGAACACCGAATTGAGTTTGAATTTCAGTATAGAATTTTTCAAATAGGGAAAATAATTCAGATCTATTTTTCATTAAGAATAACCATGTGCAACGACTAAAATCATCAATGAATGTAACAAAATATTTAAAGCCAGAAGAGGTAAGGACCCGAGACGGACCCCAAACATCAGAATGGATTAAAGCAAAGGGGGACGCAACCCGTTTATTCATACGGTCAGGAAAAAATTGACGCGTGTGTTTTCCCAACTGACACGACTCACAATTTAAAACAGACAATTTGGACAAACTAGGAATCAACTTTTGAAGGATCGGAAGGTCGGGATGACCTAACCGAGCATGGATGGTAAGGGGAGAGGATGCGGCGAGAACATGCTTTGGTGATGGGGGGTAGAGAGGTAGTATGAGACCATGAGACTCACATCCAAAGTGCCAATCATCTTTCCCGTACTCGGTCCTGCAAGATAACTGATATCCTTAGTGAATGTGATCAAACAATCATGTGATTGGGTCAAACGGTGAATGCAGACGAGAAGGTTAAAGGGACAATCGGGTACAAATAAAAGCAGATTTGTGATTAAAGTGGGTAGGGGATGGGTGGTGCCAATTCCTTGTGATTGTGTTTGGGAACCATTGGCGAGAGGTAATAATAGGTAGAAAACCGGAGGTAGAAATAGAAGAGAAAAGAGAGCGATTACGAGAGATGTGATCGGAGGCACTGAGTCAAGCACCCAAGGGCCCATAGAAGGAGACCGTGAGAGACAAGCAAAAGAATTGCAGTTGTGCTACTGAAAGCGGTGGTACCCGAGTTCGGCGACTTCCAAACCATTGGAGAAAATCCTCATACATCGCAGGGTAAAGTTCGAAAGTAGAGGGGTTACGCCTAGGCATTTCGGTTTCAGCAGACATGATGCAAGGGAGCAAGGGAACAGTGTAAAAAAAACGAAACCCTAGAGAGAGAGGAAAGCAAATCTCGTTAGATGAAGATGGCACAGGGAGGGGTAGGTTCGCACACAGGGAGAGACGACGCCGGCGTTCAAGTCGCCGCTTGGAAGGGATCTTCACGTGTCGTCACGCGTCGGAGACGCACACCAGAAAATGGTGTTTGGCACGTACAGATGACGCGCGTGTGGGCGCGTCGGAGTGCTGGTGGAGATTCCGTCAACGGCGGAGGACAGCGGGGGCCCGCGCGATTCTGATGGCAGTGAAATTCGCCGGAGTATGTTGCCGGGAAATTTTCCGGCACGGCGGTCAGCGGCGGGCGGCGGCGGTAAGCGGCGGTCGGCGAAGGGTTTCAGAAAAAAAAATGCAGACAGCAGTAGCAGGGTTACAAAGCAATACGAAAATCCAACAAAAATTCGTCGGAGGACAGTGGGTCCTCCGAGAAAAAACGGTTTTAGGTACTACCCAACCTGGCTCTAGATACCATGTTAAATAACTAGAACAGACAACATTATAGAGAAATAGGCAGGAAACCGTGTGTCTGAATACACCACGGAGCATAATTTATATAGGCTTATTTGCATTTATTACACAATATATTATTTCCTCTAAATGAGATATTGTTGCCTATAAACTATAATTATGAATAAAATCAGAATATTAATTCTGATTTTCAACAGTAAATTTGTAATCGAATAGTAGAAATTTATTTACCTAGTTACCTTTTAATTAGCATACTGTATAATACATTAAAATAAAGTGATGTGATTAAGTATCAATTAATTTTTAAATTATATGAAATTTTGTAAACATGCTACTTCATGAAAGCTTCCCATGCAACAATTGGATTGATAAAATTTAGCATCCATAAAAAGCTACTAAGGGAGTCATTTTACCAAGTTTGATATCTTAATGGACCTTATGTTGACTGCTATTTGGCTATTGGAGATTCTTTTTTTGTTACCTTGGAATGCAAAGAGCATCATCTTTTGATTTTCTTAGAGCTGTTAATGATTCTTTTGTCTAATACTGATCCCCTGTTGGTGCACTATTGTTCAGATCACTATTGAAAAAACGGTTTTGCAACAAAACTACAGTTGTTATGAACTTCAAGGTGAATATGTGTTGCCTGGCATCCGAGATCGTAATCCCATTGACAAAGAAGGTGGCCTTATAAAAAGGCTAATGTCGGGTCATATAGGTAATGCTATATCCTCGATGGGCAGGTGGAGAATGAAACTTGAAGTTCGTAGAGCTGAGGTTGCTGAGGTGCTTCCCCTTGCTAGGCTTCTTTCTCGAAGTATGGATCCTGCTGTTCGTTCAAGATCTAAGGTTGTATCACTATCATTATTTATGTCTTGGGAGGTTACTAAATTAATAGTTATCCATCTTAATTGATTAATATGCTTTGGTAATGCCTTAAGTTTTGTAACTGTTAGAAATGTTTTTCATATATCTAGGTTCAGTGTGAGTATACAAGAGATTTTTATTACTATATTTTTATCATGTAAATATAGTAATTTAGGGAATTGTATCTTGTATTTATTATGTTCATTATATAAAATTCAAATTCATGATGTTGATTGGACATACAGTTTACCACATGCTTGTTCATTTTCTCACAACATATTATCCAGAACATGAAGAGAGGAAAACCAAAACCATGCATGCCCGATGGACCCACTCCCCGCTGATGACTTTTATTGTAAACTGCTTGTTGACCTCTTGGTTACATCAGTTTCCAGTATATAATTGCCTCTGGCCACTGTTGATCACCTCCGTTTATTTGGTCATTCACCAAAGACCCAGCCACAAAGGCCACACCACATGTGCTTCAGTGCTTGACTTCCCCAAGTTTTTGCATCTCATCCCATGTGTTATGATTGCACATGGTAGTGGATCTGGCTGCTGGCGTCCCCCTTGACATTGCCTTTTTAGATATGACCTCGCCTTCTCCATTTATGCCTTGAGTTGTTCAATGCACCTGCTCAACACCATTGCAGTACCTTGAGGTGTGTTTTTTGGATTTGTGATCTAACCCATGCCGAGTACTGATTCTTCCAAGTTCCAATGCACCAAAGGACACTGTTAAGATAGCTCCTGTTGGCTAGGAATATGGCCAGAATAAGAATGATTAAGAGACTTGGGAAATCCTCCTCTCAGATTACCTTTTTGGAGTTAGGTCCGGTCCATTTCATTAGTATCAGAGCCTATACAGTCTTAATGTTGGGCTACTATTAAAATTTGCGCTTAGGTCCTAACCCAACCCCACAAAACCGTCATGTAAGGTGAGGACTACCCAACTCTTATAAGGACGACATTGGCAGTATCTCTCCCAACTTAATTTTAGCCTACCTTCCACAACCATTCTTTGGCTTATATTCTCTCTCCATACACAAATCCCCCCACCCCCCACCTCAATGCTCTGCTGTCATGTTGGCAGGTAGCTATCTCCGGTGCACTGCACCTGTTGCCTCTCCTTACATACACCTTAGTGATCTTGGGCCTTGTGGCTGCATTGTTCTGACATCAACTTGTGTGAGATTTTTTTTAGTAAAAATATATGATCTAGTTTTTTACTGTATACTTAACTGATTATGCATGTTGCTACACCACGTGTGTGCAGGATTTCTTCATGCAAACTTTGCAGTCAGTGGGATTATATACTGAAAGCCTTCAACAACTGCTTGAGGTATTGTCAAAGGATTATTATATCTTATTTTTCAAAAGATGCAATACCTGATGCCTCTGAGTTTGTCCCCTAGTGTTTTTGGAATTATTTTTTATTGATAATATTAATTAGCCCAACAAAATGCATTGAAAAAGTTTGTTTCTTTTTTTTTGCTATTGTTGATGATATGCACAACTTGCAGACAGTGAGGGGGCTTCATGCTCCATCAAATGATGTTGTTCTTGAAGATTTAAGTCTGCCTGGTTTATCTGAACTCAAAGGTCACTGGCATGGATCTCTTGATGCTAGTGGTGGGGGAAATGGAGACACCCTGGTAAAATGTTTTCAGTGTTTTTGTATTCTTGAGAGTTGCATGAATAATCTATTTTTGAATATTGACTTTCTTATTCTGTTATTTCAGGCAGAATTTGACTTTCATGGGGAGGACTGGGAGTGGGGAGACTACAAAACTCAGCGTGTGTTGGCAGTTGGTGCTTACAGTCATGATGATGGTATGCACCTAGAGAGAATTTTTATCCAAAAGGATAATGCCACCATCCATGCAGATGGAACTTTGCTAGGACCTAAAACCAACCTCCATTTCGCAGTCTTAAATTTTCCTGTTAGTCTGGTCCCAACTGTAGTCCAGATCATTGAATCTACAGCAATGGATGCTGTTCATTCTCTGCGACAGTTGTTGGCACCCATTAAAGGTATATTGCATATGGAAGGAGATCTTAGAGGAAGTTTAGCAAAACCAGAATGTGATGTGCAAGTTAGGCTCCTGGATGGTTCCATTGGTGGTGTTGTTCTTGGAAGAGCCGAAGTTGTTGCTTCTCTAACCTCAACCAGTCGTTTTCTATTTAATGCAAAATTTGAACCTATAACCCAAAATGGTCATGTACTCATTCAGGGTAGTATTCCTGTTGCGTTTGTGCAAAATAACACGTCACAGGAAGATGTAGAATTAGATAAGAGCCAGGTTACTTGGGTTCCTGATTGGGTGAAGGAGAAGAATAAAGGGACCGTCGATGATGCCAGTGACAAAAAAGTTTCTAGAGATAGAAATGAAGAAAGTTGGAATACTCAATTAGCAGAAGGCCTTAAAGGTTTAAATTGGCAAATTTTAGATGTTGGAGAAGTCAGGATTGATGCTGATATAAAAGATGGGGGAATGACATTGGTTACAGCTTTATCTCCTCATGCGAATTGGCTTCATGGCAATGCAGATTTGAAGCTTGAGGTGGGTGAAATGAATATAGTTTTTCTCACATATTTGATATTTACTTCTCTGAATCTTGTCATATGGCTTGACTTAATAGGTCAGAGGTACAGTCGATCAACCAGTACTTAATGGACACGCATCTTTCCACAGAGCATCTATTTCTTCACCAGTGCTCCGAAAACCACTAACCAACTTTGGTGGAAATGTTCATGTGCAATCAAACAGGTTATGCATCACCTCACTGGAGAGTAGGGTAAGCAGAAAAGGAAAGCTTCTTGTAAAAGGGAACCTGCCACTCAGAACTAGTGAAGCAGCCCCAGATGACAAGATTGAATTGAAGTGTGAAGTTCTGGAAGTACGGGCACAAAAAGTATTAAGGTTGCTTTAATAACTTCTGCAGATTTCTTAAGTTAACATCTTGACTTATTAATGGATGTAAAATGGCTGATGTGACCACTAAATCATAAATATTATTGATTTTTGGAACTGCATCTTCCAACCTTGTTATATAGTCTCTATTAAAGCAGATCTTCTACTTTTGTCAGTGGTCAGGTTGATTCTCAGTTGCAAATAACTGGTTCAATTTTGCAACCAAACATATCTGGGATTATCAAAATTAGTCAGGGAGAAGCATATTTGCCACATGACAGAGGTGGCACTCCTGCTTCTAATAGATTTCCAACAAATCAGTCTGTGCTTCCTACTTCTGGTTTTAGTCGCATGTTTGCTTCGAGATATGTTTCAAGATTTCTCAACTCGGAATCTTCTTCTTCAAGGGAAAAAGTGTCTCAATCCTCTGGCTCTGGTATTACTTTACATGTCTATCAGTTTAGCCTGTGATCTATGTTTTTGCTTATAATTTGGTGCTGAATGCTCTGCAGTGAGAAATTGAAACTGAAAAAGCTCTTGCTTCCCTTTCTATATCTTTTAGATTTACCTCAGGAAGGCAGTTCCCCCCCCACCCCTATGTTATCATGATTCCTATGGATCTGATTCCCTACATTCTTCCTATGTTAATCCTTAGTAATTGTGGGCCTTGCTGCAGGCTTATGAACAATGTTCAATCCAATGTATTTGCATACTTACAGAAACACTCACCTCTGTAGAAAACTAGAATGATTCTAAATTATATGCTTATGTTATATTTTTCACACAATGGTTGTTAATGATACCTTTCTTTCCTACAAAACCAACAGTGGCAGTTAATAAGTCAACTCAGGTTGAAAAGCAGATGGAGCAAGTGCAGATTAAACCAAATGTAGAAATCTGTCTCAATGATTTGAAGCTTGTGCTTGGACCAGAGTTGAAGATAGTTTATCCTTTGATTCTTAATTTTGGTGTAAGTGGGGAGCTTGAGTTAAATGGTCTGGCCCATCCCAAATGGATAAAACCTAGAGGCATACTGACATTTGAGAATGGTGAAGTTGATCTAGTTGCAACACAGGTATGTGTAACATTTTTTTTTATAACTCTTGCAAATTGTACCCTGTTGTAGTACGGTTTTTACTAGGTTAGTTTTCTTTTGGTTTGTCTTGTGTATTTCTTAACACATTGTTGATGTCGAAACAATCCATTTCAAATGCAGGTGAGGTTAAAACGAGAGCATTTAAATATTGCGAAGTTTGAGCCTGAGTATGGATTAGATCCAATGCTTGATTTAGCTTTGGTTGGATCTGAGTGGCAATTCAGAATTCAAGGTAGAGCTAGCAATTGGCAGGACAAACTTGTGGTGACCTCAACACGTTCTGTGGAACAGGATGCACTCTCACCTACTGAGGTGAAGCATATGCTCATGTTATCTTGCTTGACCAATTTGTAGCTCAAAATTCAACTTTAGTCTCATAATCTATGCTGTTACTATGAAACAAGCGCATATAAAGTAGCTATAGATAGGATGATAGTGTTTAACAATTACACTTTTTGTGTAAGCTTTAGCTTAAATTTAGTCGATATAAAAATAATAGAGGAAAATATGAAGAAATTATTTAAATTGAGAACCACAAACTTTTCACTGAGTTGAAAACATAAAGGACCTACTCCTCAAATGGCTTTATTCACACAAAGTGTGTCGGACTCCTAGCTCCTGTACTATTGAATCCTTACTCTTTCTGTTCTAGATGAACCCTTGCTCTTGAATTCTGACATAAAAACGTAGCCTTTTTTTTATTATTATTTGGATTTGCAAATTCACCTTTCTCTAACTTATAAAATGTATGTTAAATATATAAAGAATTAGGCAATAAACTGTGTTAGAGTACACAGCAGAGTGTATGTTTATATAGGTTAATTACATTAATGGTACATAAATAGAGAATATTTTGTTTCTTCTAAACCAGAGATTATGTTCCTATAAACTACAATTATGAATAAAATCAAAATATTAATTTTGATTTTCAACATTCCCCCTCAAGTTGAAGCTTACTAAGCTTTCAACTTGTTACAATAAAATTTCCCAACTAATAAAAATAAAATATAAAACCATTTGAGTTCCACCGAAAAAAGTGTATGAAAGACAACTCAAGGATGTTGGCGAAGTCAGGGAATATTGCTAGAAAGAGAGAGCTGGAATATACGTCAACCTAAGAAAGCAAGTTCTGACTTACTTAAAACCAACATTTGGAAGCTTCAAACTAATAGTGGAATCCAAAATTATTTAAACTTGAAAGAGAGAAAATTGTCCTAAATAACCATGGACAAAGATAACCATGGCACAAACATGAAACCAGCAAAGCACATAAAAGTCACCAAGAAGCACGCCGAAAAAGGACAGTGATATGATGGGCAACCGGAAAGTTCTTTGCTGGAAAATGAACAGCAGTGGCCAGGAAAACACACTGGAAAAAGACAACAGCAAGAATGGTAACCGGAATATTCTTTGTTGGAAATAAACGGGGAGAAAAATGCGTTGGTCGGAAAACATGTTGGAAAGTCTCTGGAAAATCGAAAAGACTATCGGAAAAGGTGGGGAAGAAGAAAGGGTCGCCGGAAAGAGGAAATTGGTCAGCAGAAGAAGGGCTACACTAAAAGGTCCATCGGGGACCGTAGGTCCCCAGTGGGGCATGATTCTAGATACCATGTTAAATATATAAAGAATTAGGCAATAAACCGTGTGTTAGAGTATAGAGTACACAGCGGGGTGCATGTTTATATAGGTTAATTACATTAATGGTACATAAATAGAGGATATTTTGTTTCTTCTAAAACAAAGATTATGTTCCTATAAACTGCAATTATGAATCAAATCAAAATATTAATTCTGATTTTCAACAATGTAAATAATTAATAAAGCAAATACATTAAATGACAAGAAAATTATTTAACTCATTTCATAGAAATTACTAACAGAATGTAATCATGTAAATGTGAATTACTAGCTTGAGGATATATAGTCTATTTAACATTTGAGTATAGTCATCTCAGGCAAAAACATAAAGAATTAAAATCTTAAGATTCATGTCCCTCCCTGTTTGTATCCTGTTAGTATTGGATCAGGTCCTTAAGCTGATTAATCTCTCAAAATCCCTGGTTTGGACAAAACACTTGGAGCCTAGGACTGTTATGTGGATTTTTGATTTATTAGTGTCAATAGTTTCATCTGTGAAAATGAATGCCTTTGTGATATGATTTTCAGGCAGAATGGTTCTATTAATTGTTTTTATCTATGCAGGCTGCCAGAAGATTTGAGAGTCAGTTGGCTGAATCCATTTTGGAAGGCAATGGTCAGCTTGCTTTTGAAAAGCTTGCAACTGCAACTCTGGAAAAATTGATGCCACGAATAGAAGGGAAGGGAGAGTTTGGCCAGGCTAGGTGGAGGCTAGTGTATGCACCTCAGATTCCTAGTTTAGTTTCTGTTGATCCTACAGCAGATCCTCTTAAGTCACTTGCCAGTAATATATCTTTTGGTACAGAAGTTGAAGTTCAGCTTGGGAAACGTCTTCAGGTAATCATAGTTCATAAATAAGGTTGGCTTGGTGATTGAGATAGGGGGGAGGGATAGGTTGTAGATTTGAATCCCTCCCACTAACATTTCTAACAAAAACTAACAAATTAACATTTGCGATAAAAAAAAGAAGTTAATCTTTCAAACCTTTGTTTCCCATGACCTATGTTACCGTTAATTTGAGTTGACTTGTGTTAATAATTTAAAAATCTTCATCAAATATCAATAGAATGAAAAGAATAGCTATGACATTCTTTATATATAGAGCAACAGATACCCATTTACATGGATTTCAGATGACAACTCTTTTCTAATCATGATGGCTAAATTTGGAAATTACAAAAAAAATAAAAATCTGGGCATAAGCCTTAATAAGATTGTTAATGCCAAATGGTTTGTTCACTTCATTGTTCCCGAGTTAAATACTTTTTTTTGTAACAATTTTTTTAAAATGCCTAAATATAATCTTGTTAAATACTTTCAATGTCAGTTTTCTTTTTCTGGTCAGTGGATTTTGTTTTATCATTGGAGATGTTTTGTTTCCATTAAGCAGACATTCTAAAGTAGAAACAGATCATGCAGTTGTTAGTTGCTACATCATACACAAGCATTTTTTTGTATAGTGAAATTCTAAATACTTCTCTACTTTTCACTGAGAGAACCTTGGCCAATGTTAAAGCTGCAGGTTTCTACTATCATTTCTTTATTCTAAAGCAATTATATTTCGCTTTCAGGCCACAATCGTTAGACAAATGAAGGAGTCCGAGATGGCAATGCAATGGACATTGAGCTATCTACTTACAAGTCGATTGCGAGTGCTCCTACAATCTGCTCCGTCCAAACGCCTTCTTTTTGAATATTCTTCCACATCCCTGGATTGACTTGCATCAAATTAACTTGTGCAACTTCATTTTCTGTTAATAATAGGAGCTGGAAATGCGTCTTGCAACTCTTGCCTTGGTAAAAAAGTGCACACATTCCACTTCAAATTTCCATTACATATTATGCTTAAAGGGAAGGGGAATTTTGGGAGGATTTTTGAATGTGAAAAAGTAGTGTAGATGCGTATTATTTTTTGCTCATTTTGAGCCTGTTAATATATGGATGCTTAATTCATGAATAACTCAGACAATAGTTATGTACATAAATTCAATTTTAATGAAAGAAATTATAGCAGGATTGTTTATGGCACATGAAGGTAAGCTGCATGCATGGTGATAAGAGGAGTGTTTTTCTTTTTGTATCAGAACCATCAAATCCTAACGTGCATCTGTAATTGTCCAATCTAATGTCTTGATTGCTTCATTGCAGTAGGTGCTAGATTTGGTATTCTTGTAACAACTACTTTGAAATTTTGATGTGCTTGTAATTTCACAAGCATCTATTGTATTCTTAGGAAAAGATAGGAGTATGTATGTAAGCATTGTGTTAATCTATGCAAGTGTTATCACTTGTATTGTAGTTTTATTGTTTTAATGTTAAACACTAGTAAATGTACTATGTTATTAATTTGGCATTTGGATGTGTTTTTCTTGTTTTCACCAAAAACATTATTGTAATTATGTTTAACCTTAGGCATCCTTGGTCCTGATCTTTGATGTTGACAAAAACTCCGATGGTTATTCTAGCACAGATTTGGCTTGTTGAAATTGAGAAATGATTGGTTTATGAATTTTAATGATCTAGTGTTAGTAATGATTTTCTTATGACTCACTAGCAGGTCATAGATATACATATTTTCATTTGTCTCTACAATTTCTCATACTAATATGGGTCCTTGACATTCTGATTTCTTTTTTGTGCAACCCTAGTACTAGTTTGTCTAAGTACGATGAATTGCAGTGTGTATAGAGGCAAAAATTAACTGTGCTTGGTTCCTTGTGAGATGCTAGAATCATTGATACAAAGTCCCTTGCAACGTGGCTAACTTGTTATTTCTTAGTATTGAAAGGGAGAAAAGAGAAGCATATGCTAAAAATCATGCAAAGATTTGAATCATAAACAAATCATATTTGTAAGGATAAAAGACAATGAAATTCTCATCACTACAAAAATCTACTTATAATCTATAAAATCTGAAGAGTGAGTTGTGAATCTTTGCACGAAAATTATTTGTTAAGAAACTAATCGCATTCATCCTTATATTCATTTATATTTTTTATGGCAAAATATGTTTTTTATCCTTAAAATATTGGTGATTTTGTTTTATATTTCTTAAAGTTTAAATTCATTGCTCTTCACTCCTAATGTTTCTATTTGTTTGTTTTCTTACCCCTACCATTAGAGTATTCGGTTAGTTAGTAATTTGTCAATTTGATAGATGTCACATGACTTGAAAAACAAAATATGAAAAAAAAAAAAAAAAAAAAACAAGACGAATGTCTTGAAAAAAATGAAAATTTTAAAAAATATGAAAAAAAAAAACATGACTGTCCTAAAAATTTTGAAAAAGATAAAAATATTAGAAGTATAACAAAAAAAACCAATGAATAATGTCCTGAAAATTTGTTAAAATGTACAAAAATCAAAAGGAATTTAAGTTTCATAATGAAATCCTAAATGTGAAAAAATAGGATTTTTTTAATATTTACAACTTTATAATTGACACATTAAATATTTAAGCTTTTATAAAGGAAATCCTAATTATTTAGGGTTTTTTTTAATGAAATCCTAAAATTTACCTTCACTTGAAACCCTAAAAATTAAGGATTTCGTAAATAAACCTTAAATTGAAACTATAAATATCTAAGGTTTTATTAATAAAACTCTAACTATTTAGAGTTTCATAAACAAAACATAAAATCAAACCTATACATATTTAGGATTTTATTAATCAACCCAAATTATTTAAGATTTCATAAATAATAAACCTCTAAATATTTAGAGTTTCGTAAATGAAACCAAATTTAGGGTTTCATAAACAAACCCCTAAATATTTAGGATTTTATTAATGAAGCCATAAATTGAAACCCTAAATTTCACACTAAATTGAAACCCTAAATATTTACAATTTCATAAATAAAATCATAAATATTTAGGGTCTCATTAATGAAAACCTATATTTCATCTTAAATTTTAAAACTAGAGTAAAATCTTCTAATTTTTTTTAAAGAAAATATTAAAAAGACAAAAGATATTGTCTTGAAATTTGAAAAAAAATATATATGAAAAAAAAAAGGGTAGTGTCTTGAAATTTTTTAAATTAAAAATTTTAAAAAATGAAAAAACAAGAGGAAATCATATTTGGGTTTCATCAATAGACCTTTAAATATTTAGGATTTCATAAATGAAATTATATTTAGGGTTTTTTAAACAAATCCCTAAATATTTAAGGATTTATTTATGAAACCATAAATATTTAACTTTTATTTAATGAAATCCAAAATTTAAAAATAAAATGAAACCCTAAATATGGGTTTCATTTATAAAACAATATATATTTATGGTCTTATTAATAAAAATATAAATTTCATCTTAAATTTTTTTAAAAAAATAAGAGTAATGTAATCAAAATTTAAATAAAAAAATATAAAAAAACAAGAAGAATGTCTTATAAAATAAAAAATGAAAATTTTATAAATATGAAAAACAAGTGTAATTCTTTCAAAATTGAAAAAACACTAACAATTTAGGGTTGTATAATTAAAACATAAAATCAAACCCTACATATTTAGGGTTTCATTAATGAACCCTTATTATTAAGGGTTCCATTATTGAGACCTTAAATAATTTAAGAATTCATAAATAAACATCTAAATATTTAGGATTTCATAAATGAAACCATAAATTTAAATCATATTTAAAGTTTCATCAACAAACCCCTAGATGTTTAAGGTTGAATAAATAAACCCCAAAATATTTATGATTACATTAACGAAACCATAAATATTTAATGTTTCTTTAATGAAACCCAAAATTTCAAACTAAACTGATACCATAAATATTAAGGGATTCATAAATAAAAGCATAAATATTTAGGGTTTCAATAATGAAACTATAAATATTTAACTTTTCTTTAATGAAACCATAAATTTCACAATAAATTCAAACTTTAAATATTTAGGTTTTCATTAATAAAATCATAAATATTTATGATTTCATCAATGAAAACCTAAATTTCATCATAAATTTAAAAACAAGAGTAATGTCTTTAAAATCTAATAAAACATTAAAAAAAATATGAAAAAAACAACTGCAATTCTTTTAAAATTAAAGAAATCCTAACTATTTAGAGTTTTATAAATAAAACATAAAATCAAACCCTACACATTTAAAGTTTCATTAATGAATCCTAATTTTTCAAGGTTCCATTAAAGAGACCTTAAACAATTTAGGGTTTCATAAATGAAACTATAAATTGAAACCATATTTAGATTTTCATGAACAAACCCCCAGATATTTAGGGTTTCATAAATAAACCCTTCAATATTTAGGGTTTCATTAATGAAATCATAAATATTTAACATTTCTTTAATGAAACCCTAAATTTAAAACTAAATTGAAAACATAAATATTTAGGGCCTAAATATTTAGGGTTTCATTTATGAAACTATAAATATTTAATGTTTCAAACCCTACATTTCACAATAAATTGAAATCCTACATATTTAGGTTTCATTAATAAAAACCATAAATGTTTATATTCTCATTAATGATAACCTAAATTTAAAAAGAAGAGTAATGTCTTCACATTTTAAATAAAAAAAAT
Source organism: Amphicarpaea edgeworthii (assembly GCA_014843725.1). NCBI lineage: Eukaryota > Viridiplantae > Streptophyta > Magnoliopsida > Fabales > Fabaceae > Amphicarpaea > Amphicarpaea edgeworthii. The sequence goes on from CM026324.1 coordinate 15,628,128, forward strand.
TAAAAAGTACCAAAAAAAACTTAAGAAATTGTCTTGAAAATTTTTTAAAATATGAAAAAAAAATAATAATGACTTCAAAATTTAAAAAAAAAAATTAAAATGAAAAAACAAGACGAAGGTCTTAAAAATTCAATAAATAAAATCAAAATTTCATAAATATGAAAAAACAAATGTAATTAATTAAAAATTAAAGAAAACCTAACAATTTAAGGTTTCATAAATAAAACAAAAAATCAAACCCTACATATTTAGGGTTTCATTAATGACCCTAAATAATTTAAGGCTTCATAATTAAATCTCTAAACATTTAGGATTTCATAAATGAAATTCTAAATTGAAACCATATTTAGGGTTACATAAACACACCCCTAAATATTTAAAGTTTCATTACTAAACTCCTAAATATTTAGGGTTTCATTAATAAAACCATAAATATTTAATGTTTCTTCAATAAAACTTTAAATTTCACAATAAATTGAAACCCTAAATATTTAGAGTTTGATTAATAAAACCATAAATATTTATGGTCTCATAAAATACAAGTGTTTTTCTTTCAAAATCAAGAAACTGTAACAATTTAGGGTTTCTTAAATAAAACATGAAATCAAACCCTATATATTTAGGGTTTCATTAATGAACCATAATTATTCAGGATTTCATTAATGAGACCTTAAACAATTTATTGTTACATACATAAATCCCTAAATATTTAGGGTTTTACAATGAAACTACAAAGGAAAACCATATTTAGGGTTTCATAAACAAACCCCTAAATTTTTAGAGTTTCATAAATAAACTCGTAAATATTTAAGGTTTCACTTGTAAAACCATAAATATTTCACTTTTGTTTAATGGAACCCTAAATTTTATAATTAATTGAAACCCTTAGGGTTTCATTAATAAAACCATAAATATTTATGATCTCATTAATGTAAACATAAATTTCATGTTAAATCTAAAAGCAAGATTAATGTCTTCACATTTTAAATAAATTTTTTTAAAAAAATATGAAAAAAAATCAAAATTTAAAAAATATGAAAAAAAGTTGAAAAATTGAAAGAAACCCTAACTATTCAGTATTTCATTGATGAACTCTAATTATTTAGGGTTTCATTAATGAGACCCTAAATAATTTAGGACTTCATAATAAACCTTTAAATATTTAAGGTTTCATAAATGAAATTCTAAATTGAAATCATTTCAGGGTTTCATAAACAAATCCCCAATAAAACCATTTTAAGGTTTCATTAATAAACCATTAATATTTAAGGTTTTAGTAATGAAACCAAAAATATTTAATGTTTCTTTAATAAAACCTTAAATTTAAAAACTAAATTTAAACCATAAATATTTATGGTTTCATACATAAAACCTTAAATATTTAAGGTTTCATTAATGAGACTATAAATATTTAACGTTTCTTCAAATAAAACCCTAAATTTAAAACTAAATTTAAACCATAAATATCTACGGTTTCATAAATAAAGCCTTAGATATTTAGGGTTTCATTACTGAATCCAAAAATATTTAATGTTTCTTAAAGAAACCTTAAATTTAAAATTAAATTTAAACCATCAATATTTAGGGTTTCATAAATAAAAGCGTAAATATTTAGGATTCCATTCTATTAGAATGATGTACTTACTGAATGTGTGTTTTGAAAAACCACACATCATCTCTATTTATATTGAGAAACCCCTCAATAATTGATTACATCATATAAAGATAAAGAGAAATAATAATTAACAAGATAATATCAAGATAATATATATTCTAACATCCCTCCTCAAGCTGGGGCATATATGTCATATGAGCCAAGCTTGTTACAAATGTAGTTAACCTTGGGACCTGTGAGAGACTTAGTGAACATGTCTGCAAATTGATCTTTAGAATTGACAAAATCAATGGTGATTGCTCCTGAGAGTACCTTCTCTCTCACAAAGTGACAGTCTATCTCTATGTGTTTAGTTCGTTTATGGAACATCGAGTTCGATGCTATGTGAATGACAACTTCATTATCACATATTAGTTTAGTGGTTGTAATGTCTCCAAATTTTAATTGTTGGAGAAGTTCCCTAAGCCATGTAATCTCGTAAGCGGCTACTGTCATCACACGATATTCAACTTCGACACTTGATCTAGCAACTATCTTTTGCTTCTTACTTTTCCATGAAATCATATTCCCTCCAATAAGAACACAATATCCAGAGGTCGATTTCCTATCTGATGGTGATCCTGCCCAATCAACATCAGAGTAAGAAATGATGTTGGTATTGCCTTTGTCTTCATACAACAGTCCACGACCTAATGCATTCTTGATATATTGAAGGACACGAGTGACGCATCCCAATGACCTTCACAAGGTTCTTTCAAGAATTGGCTCAACATACTAACAACAAACATAATGTCTAGTCTAGTAACAGTGAGGTAATTAAGCTTGTCTATAAGTCGTTGATACCTTCTCGGGTCTTTCAAAGGCATCCCCTGACCCGGAATAAGCTTAACATTAGGATCCATAGGAGTGTCACTTAGACGACAATCAAGCATTCCAATTTTCGTCAGAATGTTTAAGGCATATTTTCGTTGGGAAAAGGCAATACTAGATGAGGATTGGGCAAACTTCAATGCCCAGGAAGTACCTAAGTGGACCCAAATCTTTAGTCTAAAACTGAGTGTGGAGGTGAGACTTGAGACGGATAATTCCAGCTGAGTCATCGCCAGTGATGACAATGTCATCAACATATACAACGAGATAAATACACAAGCCAGACGGAGAATGGAGGAAAAATACTGAGTAGTCAGCTTCACAATGAATCATACCAAACTTAAGCAGAGCTGAGCAGAAACGACCAAACCAAGGACGAAGGGATTGCTTCAAACTATAAAGGGAGCGACGAAGCTTACAGACAAAGTGTGAGCCACCAAAAACAATAAAATCGAGTGGTTGATCCATGTATACCTCTTCTTGCAACTCACCATGTAGGAAGGCATTTTTAATGTCCAATTGGTGAAGAGGCCAGTGTCGGATGGTGGCCATAGCAAGAAAAAGACAAACAGAGGTGATTTTGGCCACGAGAGAAAAAGTGTCACTATAATCTAGACCAAAAATTTGAGTATAGCCCTTAGCTACCAAACGAGCTTTGTAGCGATCAATGGTGCCATTTGGTGCGATCTTCGCTGTATAAACCCAATGACACCCAATAATGGATTTGTTGGGAGGCAAGGGAACAAGCTCCCATGTGTTGCTAGCATCCAATGCAGCCATTTCTTCCAACATCGCCTCTTGCCAATTGTGGTCAACTATGGCTTCACCTGTAGACTTAGGAATAGACATAGAATCCAAAGAAGAGATAAAAGAGTAATAAAAGGGAGATAAACGGTCACAGTGAAAAGTAAAGACATATAAAGAATTAGCATTACGAGTGGATCGAATACCTTTGCGAAGCGCAATAAGAAGGTCAGGTGCAGGAGATGGTGGTGGAGGGACGTTTGGAGCAAGAGATGATGCTAGAGGATCCGGTGGCACTACCAATGCTGCCTGTGTTCGTCGGTGGTATGTGAGTAATAGAAGTGAAGTGGGAGCAACAAGTGGTGTTGGAACAATAGGTGGAACCTTCCGAGGGACATTTTCAATGGTGGAGGAAAAGAAAAGAGTAATCTCAAAGAATGTAACATCAGCATAGACAAGATATCACTGAAGTTGAGGAGAGAAACATTTATAACCCTTTTGAAGGTGGGAGTATCTAAGAAAAATACATTTTAAGGACTTGGCAGAGAGTTTATTTTTACCTAGAGTGAGATCATGGACAAAACATGTACTCCCAAAGATACGAAGAGGAACATGGTGAAGATTTTGTTTAAGATATAAGATGGAGTAAGGAATCTGATTGTTGAGAACCGATGAAGGCATGCGGTTAATCAAATGACACACAGTAAGGAGAGCATCGCCCCAAAAACGAAGTGGAACATTATAGTGAAGAAGTGTGCGAACGGTTTCCACCAAGTGGCAGTTTTTGCATTCAGCAACACCATTTTGTTGTGATATGTGGGCACAAGATGTTTGATGAAGAATCCCTTTAGAGTTTAAAAAGGACTGAAATTGACATGACATATATTCTTTTGCATTATCAGTTCGTAAAATTTTAATTGAGGAGCCAAACTGATTTTGAATCTCAGCAAAAAAACTTTGAAAAATAGAAAAAACATCCAAACGATTCTTCATTAGAAACACCCAAGTACAACAAGAAAAATCATCAATAAATGTAACAAAATAAAAATATCCTAATGTGGAACAGACTCGACTAGGACCCCAAATATCAGAGTAAATTAAAGTAAAAGGTGACGCAGCACACTTATTGACGTGAGAACTATAACTAGTACGACTATGTTTGCCTAGTTGACATGACTCACACTGAAAAGACGACATTTTAGAAAGACTAGGAACTAAAAGACGTAATTTTTCCAGTCTCAGATGCCCAAGGCGTTGATGTGCGAGAGCTGGAGAGACAAAGGAAACACAAGCTACCGGTGGCATAAGTTGATATAATCCTCCAGACTCATGTCCTACTCCAATCATTCGTCCATTCCGTCAATCTTGTACAAGAACATAAATATTTTCAAACAAGATAGAAAAAGTAAGAGTGCGGATGAGTTTGCTAATAGAAATTAAATTAAAAAGACAACCGGGAACAAATAAGACAGAGTGTAAAGAAAGTTGAGGAAGGGGATGGGTATGTCCGATGCCCCGGACTTTAATCTAAGAGCCATTTGCGAAAGTAATAGGGGGTAAAGAGTTTGAAAAAGTTAAGGAAGAGAAAAGGGATTGGTTACTAGTCATGTAATTATAGGCACCGGAATCAAGTATCCAAGGTCTAACAAAGGGGGACTGAGAAATAAAAGCCATAGGATTACCGGATTGAGCCACAATGGTAACAGGTGATGCAGGTTCGTTGGCTGCTCGAAACTGAAGAAGCTCATTATATTCCACAGTAGAAATAGTAATATTGGAAGTAGGAGGGCTAACTGTGGCCACATTAACTGATTAAGGTTGCACTCGAGCTTTTATCTGACATTTGGCTTCAATATGACCAAAGATTCCGCAAAAGGTGCAACAATTGCCACGTTCGAGACCATTACCATGTCTTCCACCACAACCCCCACGATGAGAGGAGTGAGAGACGAGGGCAGAGGAATCCCCGGTAGACGAGGATGGGTGTCCAAAAGGATACGGAGTGGAGATACGCAACAGTTGTTCATGTACCATGTCATAGGTAGGAACTGTAAGACCCAATAAAATTTGATTGCGGACTACCTTAAGGTCCGATGTGAGTCTAGCAAGAGAAACCACCATGAAAAACTACTCGTGTTGTTTGTAAAAGGTATCTACAACACTAGTAAAAGGCATGAGAGTGGAATCAATCAAGCGATCAAGTTTACCAAGATATGTTTGCATGTCCATGTTCTCCAGCTTAATATTCATCAAGCTAGTAAGTACATTGCAAAAATAGAGGTTAGGGGCAAGGGAGAATTAGAGAACGCTACATAACGAAGGGTCAATTTGCGTCCAATGTGGTTGCTCTACGATGGAAACCGACGATGTCGGAGTGGTCAAGTGGGCAACACAGCCTTGGCCTTGGAACCATAATTGAACTGAAGCAGCCTAAGTACTATAGTTCGCTATCCCGATTAATTTTTCGCACGAGATTAGCAGAACAATAGTAAACGTCACTGCGGGAGTTACGGCCATGAGAGAACTTCACTAAAAATGCCAAACAAGAGGGTGGGAAGGTTCGTCGGAATGAGGTGTACCCAAAGAAGCAATCGGCAGCAGATGGGAACGCTAAAAAAAGTGCCACACACCAATTTGGTGACAACGCGTGGAGTATACGCTTCAGAGAGTGGCGGTGCGTCCGGCAACTGATAGAGGTGGGTCCGGTGGTGACTCCAAGGGTGTGATCACGCCGGGAAAAAGATTGGTCGGCGATGGTGAACAACAACTTCACAAAGGTGTGGTATTGTTCACGTACTATTCACGACGCTTTGGAGGAAAGAAAAAGGGGAAAAAATTAACCTAGCTCTATGATACCATATTAGAATGATGTATTTATTGAATGTGTGTTTTGGAAAACCACACCCCGTCTCTATTTATATTGAGGAAACCCTCAGTAATTGATTACATCATATAAAGATAAAGAGAAATAATAATTAATAAGATAATATAAAGATAATAACTATCAAGATAATATATATTCTAACACATTCATTAGACTATAAATAATTAAAGTTTTTTTTAATGAAACCCTAAATTTCACAATAAATTGAAATCCTAAATATTTACGGTTTCATTCATAAAATTATAAATATTTATGGTCTCATTAATGAAAACCTAAATTTCATCCTAAATTAAAAACCAATAGTAGTGGCTTCTTATTTTAAATAAAAAAAATTAAAAAATATGTAAAAACATGAGAAATTGTCTTGAAAATTTGAAAAAAAAATTAAAAATTAAAAAAATATGAAAAAATAAGAGTAATGTCTTCAAAATTTAAAATATAAAACCATAAATTGAAACCATATTTAGGGCTTTCATAAACGAAACCATAAATTGAAACCTTATTTAAGGTTTCATAAACAAATCTCTAAATATGTAGGGCTTCATAAATAAATCTCCAAATATTTAGGTTTTCATCAACGAAACCATAAATTGAAACCTTATTTAGGGTTTCATAAACAAATCTCTAAATATTTAGGGTTTTATTAATGAAACCATAAATATTAAACGTTTTTTTTAAATGAAAACCTAAATTTCATCTTAAATTTAAAAACAATATAAATGACTTCAAAATTTCAAATATGAAAAAACATGTGAAATTACCTTGAAATTTTGAAAAAAATGAAAATTTAAAAAATATGAAAAAATAAGAGTGATGTCTTGAAAATATATAAAAAAAAAATGAAAATATGAAAAAATAAGACTAACATCTTCAAAAAAAAATCTAAAAAAAAAGAAAAAAGAAATGGAATGTCTTAAAATTTTAAAAAAATGAAAATTTTATAAAATATTAAAAGAAAAGTGTAATTTATTCAAAATTAAATAAACCCTAACTATTTATGGATTCATATATAAAAGTTGAAATCAAATCCCAAACATATAGGGTTTCATTAATGAATCCTAATTTTTTTGGATTTCATTAATGAGACCCTAAATAATTTAGGACTTCATAAATAAACCCAAAAATATTTTGGATTTCATAAATGAAACCATAAATTAAAACCATATTTAGGATTTCATAAACAAACCCTAAAATATTTAGGGTTTCAGTAAAAAAAACACAATAAATATTTATCCTCTCATTAATGAAAACATAAATTTCATCTTAAATTTAAAAACAAGAGTAATGCCTTTAAAATTTAAATAAAAAATAAAAAAATATGAGAAATTGTCTTGATAAAATGAAAAATGAAAATTTTAAAAAATATGAAAAAAAAAATTACAAATTATCTTCAAAATTTTTTTTAAAAAAACTAGAAAATTTGAAGAATATGAAATAAAAAGAGTAATGCTTTTAAAAAATGAAAAATGATTTTTTTTAATATAAAAAAAAAGAGTATTGTCTTCAAAATTTCAAAATAATAAAATTTTAAATAAATGAAAAAACTAGAGGAATGTTTTCAAAATTCAAACACAAATATGAAAAATTTATAAATAAGAAAAAGCAATTGTAATTCCTTCCATATTAAAGAAACCTTACTTATTTAGAATTTCATAAATAAAACATAAAATAAAACCCTAAAATTTAGATTTCACTAATGAATCCTAATTATTTAGGGTTTCATTAATGAGACCCTAAATAATTTAGGGTTTCAATAATGAAATCATAAATAATTAACGTTTCTTTAATGAAACCCTAAATTTCAAACTAAATTGAAATCATAAATATATAGGGTTTCATAAACAAACCCCTAAATATTTAAGGTTTCGTTAATGAAACCACAAATTTTTAACATTTCTTTAATGAGACCTTAATTTTCACAATAAATTGAAATCCTAAAAGTTTTTTTTTTTTAAATAAGTTGCAGTCCACCAAAGTCTCAGGAGAAGGGTCATGGAGAACTCAGCAGAGTTGGAAACCCCATGACTTCTCATCATGGACAAAGGCGATTGTATTTTATTAACAAGAAAAAAAAAAAAAACAAGATAAATGTGGGGGGACTAGGCTAAGACCCACATAAAGAAAACATTAAACAACATGGGGGACTAGGCCAAAACCCATTATTAAAACTAATGCTAACGAAGAAACTTAATAAGCTTGTGATGTAGTACTATCTATGCACTTTCACTCATTTTTTCTTCTTCTTTTTCCGAGGTTGATCTCCATTCCTATCATGCTCATGGAAGGGGATTCTTGATCGACTATATCATTCTCCTTATTAAGGAAATGCGAGATAAGCCTCATGTCTACTTGAACCTAAGGGTGTAGCTTAGGGGATCTAGCCTCCTCTTCATATAATTCCTCTTCCCAATTTCTTACTCGTCTAGTGCTAGGATTAGTATTCTGAGAAGCAACAGTTGGAACCTTTAAAGAAACATCATTAGCATTTGAAATTGGTGTCTTTAAACTAATCTGCATAGAATCTTCCGCTTCATAAACAACATCCTCTATTACTTGATTTCCCTGATCCTCCTTCCCGCCCTCATTAGCTATGATATCCTTGCCCTCATCTCGAGGGCTTTCATCTCCACAAAGGTTATATGATATCTCTCCCTCTATGTTACCTGTTGTACCATGGTGCCTCTTTGAGTTATTTTTCTTTGTGGATTTGGAAACTACTAGCAGGAATGGTTCCTCTTTGCTTGGTGAATGTTGTTCAGAATCCTTAACCATGTATATCCATGCCTCATGGCATCGAATCCTGTAACCAAAGGCAGAGGAATCCGAATGCTTCGCCTCCACATCCAAAATAGGGGAGTTGGGGAAAAATTCCTCTTCACCATTAGCACAACCATGCTCTGCTTCAACATGGTCGTGCTCTTTTTCAGCATAGTCGTGGTGTCCTATTTCAACGTGCTTTATTACAACATGGTCATGTTCTACTTCAACATGATCGTGGTGCACCTGAGGTTGTGTTGGTTTAGGCACAAATTACGACTTTGCCCTAGGTGCTGGCTACGATCATTCCTCCCTACCCTTGGCCAAGGGTTTAGTGTGCCTACAACTTGCCAAAGAGTGGCCAATAATTTGACAATTGCTGCAAAATTCTGGAAGGCGTTCATAAACCAAATCAACATAAAAAGAAAAACCATTTCTCTCCACCATTATCGTGTCTCTCAACAGTTTCTTCAAGTCCACGTCAACAAGGACCCTAACAAAATGTCTAAATGTTCTAGAGGCCGTAGCCTCATCAACAACCAAAGGAGAACCAATGTCGTGGGCAATATAAAACAGAATACATTGTCTCCAATATTCTTGCGGTAAACTAAAAATACGTACCCAGCATTGTGCGTTGGTTTGCTTGACTAGATAGGGGTTGAAGTTTGGTGTCCAAGCAAAGAGTCTGAGAATCCCAGGAGAAAGGTTCCACAATCCTCCAGCCAGAAAGCGGCGCATATCCTCCAAATTGGCAAACGAAAACTCAAAGAATCTATGGCCTAGGGAGACCAATTTCCAATTGTCCGGTGTATGCCAAACCTTGAGTAGTTTCTCCTTCAAATCATGAGTCCTAAAGGGTGTGGAACCCTTAGGAAGGATCAGCCGACCATGGAGGCTGTGCTTGCACTCAGCCAAGCCAATAAGATACTCCTCCTTTAGAATTTTGACGACAAGGTCATCCCTTTTGATGCAAGGCAGAGAAAATTGGCTAAGCGAAATGATGCAAGTGTTTTTCAAGGCTACAGCAAAGGATTGGTGGTGTCTAAGGTGTGAGGCAACATAGAGGGAGGTAGAAGGGTGTGACGGTTAGGCGTTGGACAGAGCCAAACAGGTCCAAGATAGGGTTGTCGAACATGCTGTCATCTCTCAAATGAAAGAGGGCAGAGCATTTTTCTTCTTCACTAATAGTCAAGACCTCCTAAAGGTTTTGAGATTCATTTAAAAATATAAATATTTAAGTCTCATTAATGAAAACATAAATTTCATCTTATATTTTTTTTACAAAAAAAGTAAAAATATCAAAAAATATCAAGAAATTAAGAAATTGTCTTGGAAAACAAGAGAAATTTTTAATAAAAAATTAAAAATTAAAAAATATCAAAAACAAGAGAAATTGTCTTGAAAATTTGAAAAAAATAGAAAATTAAAAAAAAATATGAAAAAACAAGAGTAATGTCTTTAGCATGTCTAAAAAAAATTTTAAAAATGAAAAATAAAAAATTGAAAAACAAATATGAAAATTTTATTAATATGAAAAAACAAGTTTAATTCTTTCAAAATTAAAGAAACCATAACTATTTAGGGTTTCATAAAAACATAAAATCAAATCCTACATATTTAGGGTTTCATATATGAATCCTAATTATTTAGGGTTTCATAAAGTAACCTCTAAATATTTAGGATTTCATAAATAAATTCCAAAAAAATTAGGTTTTTATTTGTGGAATTACAAATATTTAACGTTTTTTTAATGAAACCCTGAATATCAAACTAAATTGAAATCATATTTAGGGTTTCATAAATAAAAACATAAATATTTATGGTCTCATAAATGAAAACCTAAATGTCATCTTAAATTTAAAAACAAGATAAATGTCTTCAAAATTGAAAATATGAAAAAACCTGAAAAATTATCTTGAAAACTTGAAATAACTGAAAATTTAAAAATATTATAAAATAAGAGTAATGGTTTTAACATTCTTTAAAATAATGACAATCTTTACCGAATTTGGAAAAATAAGTGTAATGGCTTCAAAATTTCAAAATAATAAAATTTAAAAAATTAACAAGTAAGAGGAATGTCTTAAAAATTTAAAAACAAAAATGAAAATTTTATAAATATGAAAAAACAAGTGTATTTCTTTTAAAATTTAAGAAACCTAACTATTTAAGGTTTCATAAATAAAACATAAAATCAAACCCTATATATTTAGGGTTTGATTAATAAATTCAAATTATTTAGGGTTTCATTAATAAATAATTTAGTATTTCATAAATAAACCCCTAAATATTTTGGGGTTTCATAAATAAAATCATAAATTAAAATCATATTTACAGTTTCATAAACAAACCTCTAAATAATTAGGGTTTTGTAAATAAATCACTAAATATTTAGGGATTCATTAATGAGACAAAAAATATTTAATATTTCTTTAATGAAACCCTAAATTTCACATTAAATTTGAAATCCTAAATATTTACGGTTTCACTAATTAAACCATAAATATTTATGGTCTAATTAATGAAAACATAAATTTCATCTTAAAATTTTAAAACAAGAGTAATGTCTTCAAAATTTAAATATAAAAATAAAAAACATGAGAAATTTTCTTGCAAATTTTTAAAAAATTAAAAATTAAAAAAAAATATGAAAAAAAAAGAAGAATAATGTATTAAAAACTTGGAAAAAAATGAAAAATTATAAAATATGAAAAATAAAAATAATGATGACTTGAAAATATTGAAAAAAAAAACAAGTATAATGTTTTATAAATATTTAATAAAATATTTTTAAAAAAAATAGGAAAAAACAATAGTAATATCTTGAAATTTTGAAATTAAATTGAAACTTTAAAAAATATTAAAAAACAATAATGATGTTTTGGAAATTTTGAAAAAAAAAAATTAAAATATGAAATATGAAAAACAAGGAAAATGCCTTGAAAGATTGAAATTAAATGAAAATTTAAAATCTTCATGTGTGAAATTATTAATAATGAATATTTTGATAATGATGTTAGATTTTATTCCATAAATATATAATATAATTAAATTATTAAATATATGTCATTATAAAATAATTTTAAATTACATTATCAATAATAACACAGATTAATATAATTTAGTAGAAACAATAATGCTCTAGTCACTCTAGGTCATTATAAGTGACAAATCTCTTTCTAGATATGTAACATAATGAATATAGAAAACTATATAATTTCATAAATAAATGTTTTTTTGAATAGTCTTTACTTTATGTAGTTTCATTTTGTATTCTAAAAAATAATATAAATTTAATTAGTCAATATATTAGTTAAAAAAATAATATTTTGACTATGTTTATTAATATTTTATACATAGAATATGTTGATTCATATGTATATAATAAATTTATTAAAAATTAAATTATTAAATAAATAAGTATAAAAAGAAAAAATATATAAAAGTAAAAGAAGAAAAATAGAAAAAAAAACTAAAAAGAAGAAAAAAAAATAAGTTAATAATAGAAAAAACATGAAAATAAAAAAGAAAGTAAAATATTAAATAATAAAAAAATTATTAGAAAAATGTTAATAAAAAAGAGAGAAGGAAAATATAAAAAGAAAAAAAATATAAATTAAAAGAGTAAAAACAGTAATTAAATTACAAATGAATCTAAATAGAATAAATATAATTACTGGAAAAAATAAATATGAAAAATAGACATAATTTAAAATTAATAAAAAGAATAATTTAAAAATATATAATTATTCAAATATTTATGCATAAAAAAATAAAATCAATTTAAGATTTAATTTTTCCAATTATATTAAGCCACGTAGGATGATTTTTTAAGCCCACTATTTAGACAAACCCTTCTAATATATCTTTTACAATGATTAGTTATAAAATAAGATTATGAATTTTTATGATATGTTTCCGTTTTGAAAATGGATCTCTCCAATTATTTATAATTGAAGAGTGTCCCATTTTCAAATCTAACTTTTATTATTTTATTAAATAATAAAAGCCTGAATGGAATGTGAGATTTAAAAATGGGAGACTTATGAGAGAATTCATGCCTAACATAACTCAGTTATTTTAAAGAGTTCAAGTTTTATAATTTAGACATAAAATATTTCAAGATAAATTTATATTATATTTAGAGTAATCTCAATTCAGCTCGGTTAGATATTTTTGTTTTTAAAAATATAAAATATAAAATAATTATTTATTAATAATACAAATATATCTTAAGTATAATAATTAAATAATGTATTTCTTAAATTTTAGTATTTAACATATATAATATTAAGATGAATATATTATAGTATCAACTAATCAAATTAACTCTTACCTAAAAGATAAATAATCAAATTCACTCAACCTGTTGTCACATATTATAAATTCTTTATTAAATCAAAATCAAATAACATTAATTCAATAAATAGACAAGACTGTCAACAATATCCACATCAAATGTTCTTCATATTTTTATTTTACTTTTAATTTTCAATAAATTATTTATATATGTATATAGTTATTATTATTTATTTATTATTATATATACATACTGATTGGTTTCTAAGGAGAAAATAATTTAACTTCTCTGTCTCATCTCAATCATAGTTCTCTCTCCCTTTTTCCAATCACAGCGATCTCCAGAATTAGGGTTTCGTGATTTCAGTCTCACTGGTTTGTTCCCATTTCCAATTTATCTCCTTTCTTTTCATTTTCTCTTTTGTTTTTTGTGCAATTCGAATCACAAATTTCGTTATTCAGTAATCATCGCAGATAAAAAACCTACGATCAAATTATCATTTGGTTATATTGGGTTCCAATCTATAGTTTTTTGGATCGATGTATCGCTGCAAGTTTCATTTTTTTTTTTTAAATTTGATTGAGGTCTTAGTTTAGCTTGATCGTGCTGGTGTTTTTCAAAAGGGATCACTGTCTATCTGTTTTTCTTGTTTTTTTTTTTTTTTTAATTTTATTTTGCATTTGTAGATTCTTTTTGTTTTGAAGCTTTAGATTCTTTCTTGTATATTTTAGCTGCACCAAGAAAGGAATTTAGCTTTTGATTGACTTTAGCATCATGTTGACTGATTCTTTCTCGTGTGTGGGGAAATGGAAAAGGAAGATCAAGAAGACAAAGAATTGTTTAGCTACAATCCGATTCAAGTCCATGAAGCCGCAATCATCGTCTTTGAATCCATATGCAGCCTCATATATTCCTATATCTAAAAGGGGGGCAGATGGCAGAACACCTTTGACAGAAAAAGATTCCAAGAATTACAATGGAACTGTGTGGTTTCAGACTCATCAGGATGCCACAAATGATCCGCAGCAACTTATCCACGCTAGCTCGGAAAGGCTCTCGAAACCCGAAGCTTTTCTGGCAAAAAGCCAGCCTGCTTCTAGTTCTTACACTTCATCATCACAGAATGTGGCAGATCTTATAGATAATCAGTTGCTAGATGAAGAACTCGATATGGATTTGGAATATCTTAGGATGAATTTTCCTGGTATATCTTATCAGTCCCTTGTAGATGTTTATAATGTAAACAGTGGGGACTTGGATGCTGCTATTGACATGCTCAGCCAACTTGAGGTATAGTTTTGAAGTTATTAGTTTTTGGGGTTTAGATTTGTTTATCCAGTTCCATATTTTTATTCTTCCAATTCATCAAGTGACAACATTTTCTGTGTTCATATACATAAAGTGTAGTTAAATATTAGCTTCTAGGGTAAAATATGATTTTGGTCCATGAACTTTTTGATATTTTTGGTTTTGATTCCTAAACTTTTCGTTGACCAGTCAAAGTCTCCAAACTTTTTTTCCATCCTATGATTTAGTCCTTCCGTTTAATTTAACCATTAAAGAATGATGTGTCAATAATTTTATTATTATTTAGTGGCAGTTCATTTTGTGGCGGTTCAAAACTGCCAGAAATTGCTTGGCAAAAAAAACATTGTAAAAGTTACAAGAATTTTTCTGGCGGAATAATTTGCCAAGCAATTTCTGGCAGTTTTGAACTGCCAGAAAATGAACCACCACAACTTGTAATAAAATTATTGACAAATCATAATTTAACCGTCAAAATAAACAGAAGGATTAAAACATAAGACAGAAAAAAAGTTTGAAGATTTTGACCGGTCAATGAAAAGTTTAGGATTAAAACCAGCGATATCAAAAAGTTTAGGGACCAAAAACATATTTTACCCTAACTTCTTTATGCTGTGTAAATGTTGAATCAGGTAATATGCTATGACATTTATGATTTAACAGGAGATTTTGGGTTAAATGCGTAATAAAATGTTGATGAATTAATAAATTGATTCCCATTTTTGTTTCCTTTCCTTCCCGAAGATTGTCTCTCCAGATGACATTGGATAGAAGAAAACATTTCCATCTTATTGTTGTTGAACCTCAAAGTGATCTGAGTTTGCCCTGCCAAGTTTGATTTGTTTTTTAAATTACACTTTTTTCCCTGTAATATATTTCATATTTTGTGTTCCTAGTTATTTGTTATAAAAATTGGTTTGCTTTTCTGTTTTCTGTTCCTAGGTGTTTTATACTTTGAGCTTTGATTTCATCCCCCCCTTCCTGTTCTGAGTTTGTTTTAGGGAACAGGAATATTGAAATAATACACATCACTGATTGGAAACTAGTTTGAAGATTTGTTGTAATATATTGTTCTGTTACATTTGCAGATCTAAATTTCATCAGATTGTCTAAAACCTCCTGTGCTGATTATTGTTAGTTTATCAGTTTCTGGATATAATGAATTGATAGAATTATCATAGTTTAATTATGTCAATTGCCTAACATTCCTTAGGGTTAGGAGGAAATACTTTGAGTAGTCATGTCAAGTGTTCATGGGATCATTTCTGGAACACATTAAGTTGCAAGTCAAATTTTGAGGATTTCTTTTTGTTTTGATCTTACAGTTGGATGGAGATGAAACTTCTGGAAGTCTTCCAGAGACGCTGGATATTGGCGATGTTTCAGAGTCCAGATTGCCAGCTGATTCTGCTTCATTAAAACAGAAGAATGTAGCCGAGGAAACCAGCACTTCATTGGCATCAACCAATGTCTTGTGAATTGGCATGTCATTCACAATTGGTTTGGTTGGATATATTAGTAAGTGTAAAAATCAAAAAAATTTACCTTTGGTGGAGATGTCTCGATCATTGATTTTATGGTTTGTATAGTTCTCTGCTTTGTCTTGTTCTGGTCATTATGGTCTGAAATGTGTTTTCTTTTGATGAGATGCTTGTGCTTTTGTGCCATTGGAACCCCCTTTCAATTGCATGAATTGGAAGGGTCCAGAAGGGGGAGAGAGAGAGAGAGAGAGAGAGGTAAAAGAAAAACTAAACATAAATGAAGGTGATCTTCTCTTGGGATTGATATGTGTCTTGTTGACTTGAATCTTTCGTTGCTATAGATATAATACAACATATTTATTGTCCTTTTTTTTATTAAGTTGAGTGGTTTAATGGTTGTTAATGTCAATTTTTTAAATCAATTGAGTATTACATACTTATATTTTTAAAATCATACTATCTAACCAATATCTAATTCATCCAATTCAATAAATAATGGTTTAATTAATTAATTTTAAATAATAGTATCATAAATTTAAATTTTATTTCAAAAATATTTATAGAATTAAATGGTGTAAGTAGAGATTATATTTAATGATAATTTTGGGGGTGACGAGTAGGGTGATGAATTGGAAAGGGAAAGCGATCAAGGGAACCAATTGTTTGATTTGGTATTGGTAACGTATAAAGACCCCCACCAGTTCATCTTGGTAGTAGGGGTGTTCGTGGGTTAGGTTGGACTGGATTTGCATAAATTATTGACCTAACTCGATTAATTTTTAATGGATTGAGTTGGGTTTGTGTGATTTTATTTTCAAATCTGATTCAATTCTATCATGAACGGGTTGAGTTAGGTCATCGGGTCAATAATGTATTTTTTTTAAAAAAATTAAATTTAAATTTAAAAAAAAATCATAATAAATTTTTAAATTTTGTTTAAAAAATCATTGGATCATTAATGTATTTTTAAAAAAGTCTTTGTTACATAAACAATAATAGGAACTAATACAAACTATATCAAGATGAACCATGATTTGACTTTCTAAAGACTGTAAAAGAAATTATCAAATAAAATCCAATAAAAAGATTGCTAGTATTTATTGTTATGTTTTAAAAGTTGTGTCATATAACAAACAATAGTAGAGGAGCGGAGGACGATGCAGCGAAGGGCAAGAGCAATGGAGGATCCTGTGGAGAACTATAGTGACGCATAGATGGTCATGGTCATGGTCATGCAATAGAGGAAGGCAATGACTTGTAGGCGATGGTAACTCGCATAAAGAATGTTTCTATTTTGAGAGTTTTTTGAAAGTGAAGAGATTAGAGGTATTTATAAAGGGTGAAAGTATTGAGTGAGTGAGAGTAAACTTTTTGTTTTGTTATCATTATTATCATTATTATTATTATTATTATATGTAAATTGGGTTGGGTTGGGTTGGACAAGTTACGAATTCATACAACAAAATCCATTACCCAACTCGTAAGTCATCAGATTGAGATTGGGTTAAGTTGGGTTGGGTCTGATCCAAACACTCTATCAACCCATTCAAAACGGTTTGAATTGAGTTGGGTTAGATTCACGAGTTACCTGTATCCATAAACACCTCTACCTGGTAGTAGTGCAATGCGTGTTTAATTTAATGTTTTGGAATTAATGAACATTAGAGTCACTTAAATTTGATTTTAACTTTTGTTTGACAAATTTTTATCACACAATTCAAGAAAACAAACTTGAATTTGTATTGATGCTATTAAAAATAGTTTTTGCATTGGGTTTAAAATTTTATACTAAATATTAAAAACATAAGTTGCATCAATGTAAAATCAATTTTATTTAAACATGCACTAATAACCCTACAAATTAGATATTAAATAAATTAATTTTAACTTGTAGAGAATTTAATTTAATTTTTTTCATATTTTATTCACAAGCAACCCATCTAGAATAATATATCCAGAAAGTTATTATATATAATATGTAATTATTTATTTTACTATTATGTCAATTTGTAAGGTTCGATTATTGATTCACTCTTCTAGTCAAGGATCCGGTATCTTACTAAATCGGTCAACTATCTAAGTTTAAGACACCCCCAACGCATAGAACATCCACATAATAATCCAAAGAATAAACAGGCACAATCTTATTTTTGCAAGAAAAGAGACTTCTCACAATTCAAACTCACTAACCTTACTACTACAATCCATCTTAAACTTAAAAGTGAAATATCTGCAAAGAAAATGTTTTTATTCTAATGTATTGTTATTAATTTAGTGTAAATTTGTAATTTTAATAAAAAAATATTAAATAATCCAACTTCAATTATTACTACAAAAATCAAACATTCTTTAAATGTGAGCATTATTAAATATAAATGAGTTTAATGCTCATGAATCTATCGTTTGAATGATTTTTTAAATAATTTGATAAAAATCAACTAACTTATTATATATGAGGATTGTGATTGACCGGCTTTGTATAATTGTTGTACACCGTATATACATTACTTTTTTTCTCTTATTAAATAAACTTTAATGAGTATGCATGATATAGAAACTTTTTTTTACCATCAATTAATCGAAAATAGTTATTAACATGACTTTTAAAATTATCATAAAAATTAACAAATTTATCATTATTGATGACTTTAAAAATAATTATAAGACTATTTTATATTATTAGTATATAACTTATTTTCTATATTAAATAGTAATGTATTATACTATCTAATGCATCAAAATCAATAAAAAAAAAATAGTTCATTTAATTAATTTGAAATAATAATATCATAAATTTAAATTTTATTTAAAAAATATATATACAATTAAATGAATGAGGCCACAATAAAATGCCTATAAATAATCCTCAAGAATTTTTTAAAAAAAAAAATCATTTACAAAGACATGACAATTGCCAAATGATGAAAATAGCACCAGCACTTCACGTTATATATATTATATTCCTGTGACCCATTTACATGAAATCATTCGCTTTAATTCTCATTGTCAATACCACACAGATTATGGCCATGATGAGCTTCCCCTGAATTGAACAATCAGCTGCATCAGTAGTAGACTTACAGAAGGTGATGCCAACTTACAGTTCCAACAAGAAAAAGATAAAAATGCATAATCAAAAATGATATGGAATGGATGAAGCTCAATCATCCTTCCATAGAGTGCAGTTCATAGAAAGAAAAAAGAAAAAGAAAACTTTACAAAGGCACAAAGTGTGCATATGTATATAACAGGGCTTCAGACTATTTCCTTTTCATTGAGAAGATGAGCTTCTTTGTCATGAGAGAAAAAAAAATACAGCTTATTGCGTAGGAACCTACCATTGCCTGTGCAGGATCCACCAGTTTTTATAAATAGGTGATTGATTTGATTCTTTTTCTCTCTTAACTTGCCGGAGGAGATTCTCCAGTTCTAAAAGGAAACTGAGATGATGATCCAAATTTGTATAGTTGTATGTAACTCAACTAGACTGAGGTGGTATTCGTGAGGCCATTCTCAACCCTGCTCTCACCCTGTTGTTGGCTGGCGGCATCTTCTCCAGAGATTGATCCTGTTAAGTTCTCCCCAACATCACTCTTGCACAGAGGGCATAATGAATTTATCTTCAACCATTTATCGACGCAGTCCTTGTGGAAAAGATGAGAACAAGGCAATTCTCTCAGCTCATCGTTATTTTCGTACTTTGCCAGGCAGATGCAGCAAACCTGTCGACAACCACAACATTCTCAATCATAAGCAGCAGGCATAAAAACAATACCCTGGACCTGGTTAAAATGAGAAAGGCATGCAGTGCTACGGGGTCTTTTTTTTATAACTATACACTATAATGGATTCAGTAGCATAAATGAAATAATAGTCTAATCTAATTCAACACAACCACATCAAATCAATCTTCTTTTACCCGATGGCATGGATGACACATTTACAAAGAAAATGTTGAGATACTATGGCTTAAAAAAGTTTTAGACACAGCAGCTATCCATTCTCCTAAAGCAACAAAATAAGCGCTATCATACCAAGAAGTCTAAAAGCCTTAATCTGTTCAAACCAAAATCTTTCACATAATTGGACAAAGTGTAACTAGATAATGTCAGGATGGCATGAAGTTGGGTAAATTACATCCTCTCCTAAGAGATGCTTAAACTACTCTCCCCTCCCCAAAGAGATTAATGTGTGCTAACTTCTAGTCTATTTTAATGTAATTATGCTGAATATATATCTAAAGATCAGATGGTACTTACCGCATTTCTCAAAGGAAAGTGTAATTTATTTATTTACCATCTAAAGTTTTAATGAAGAATCCTGAATATTTATATCTAAAGATCAGATGGAACTTACCGCATCTTCTCCAGATATCACACGCTCTTTTTCAGTTCCTGCAGCCACAACTCCCCCTTCGGCAGCAGCTGAGTTGCCTTCACCATGTCTTTTATTTTTCTTCATCTTGAACTTGTAAGTTGGCAAAGCATTAATAGATTCGGAAGTTGCCCCTCTGTTTTGTGACATATCCTCTCTAACCCCAAGGATAGAAATTATACAAGGGAGACAACAGCAGATTGTTGAACAGAGAATGAAGGGCATAGCATAACCAATACAGCTAAATGCAAGAAACACTATACATAACCTGCCAAGAGATATGAAGCAGATATAATTTCATGATCTGGAAAATCAGAAGATCAAATGCAAGAACGAATGAAAGGCTACCTGTACAAATTAGGAGCTTCATCAGCAGATGAATGTCCCCCAAAGATCCATACATTTCCAACAACAAACCATACAGCAAAAAAGCAATCTAAAGATATTTTGAAGTATTCCACTAGTGTCTTCATTCTGTGGTGCAAGAAGAACAAGAACTTAGCAGCTTCATAAGCTATTACAAATTCCAATACTTGCAAGTTATAACCATGAAACAATACATTAAAATATAAGCTATTACAAATTCCAATACTTGCAAGTTACTACCTCCGTTCCAAAATATATGACGTTTTAGGTCTAGG
Organism: Amphicarpaea edgeworthii; assembly: GCA_014843725.1. NCBI lineage: Eukaryota > Viridiplantae > Streptophyta > Magnoliopsida > Fabales > Fabaceae > Amphicarpaea > Amphicarpaea edgeworthii. Next base: position 15,649,099 of record CM026324.1, read on the forward strand.
CACAGGTATGAAGGAATGCAATTAATGTGTTCAATTTCCTAGAAAATATTAGATAGTTTACTAATATACCCTTTATCTCTAATTAATTACTTTGTTATTTTGACTATACACTACTCTTAATAAGTATTAATTAAGGGTAGTCTTGGAAAAAAGTATTTAATGCAGCATTGATTTTCTAAAAAACATCATACATTTTGGAACAGAGGTAGTATAAAACAACAATGACGTTACAGTGCGGTGGTTGCCTGCTCTGCACCGGCGCTATAGTGCGCTATTGACTTCTATGCTTGATCTAAATATGAATGCACATTATATATTTCTAAAGACTAAAGCAAAAATTTTGATACAATAGTATTCACCACAATAAACTGCAAGATTCAAACTTCTTCTGAAAGTGACACATGCAAAACAATGTCAACAATACCTTATTTTTATCAACAGTTGAAGGATGATTGCACATTAATATATGTTTTACATCCAAACTAAGGCAAAGATCATATTGAGAGTAAAAGTATTAGTTCAAAGCAATCCATTGTTCACATAGTTGGATTGGCTTGAAAGGGATGCAACACAAGAAAAAGAAATGGAGCCATAGCAAGAGCACTTAGTAATACTTATGTTAAATAAATTTCTGACCCTTGTAAAGTTTCATATGGACAAAACTTAGATGCAATTCCATACAAGTTTTTTTGTGTTTTTTTCCAATGAAACTTATAGTTTAACCTTGCTAATCCGTCTAATAAAGATTTGCATTAAAAATCACAATAGATTACCAAGATAAAACTCCAATTCTAATTAGAGAAGAACATACAAATTACCTAAAGAACAGTATCTAAGTTTTGTCAATTTATATTTCTAGTTTTAGTCTCTATAAAATATTTTGCCCATTTTAAGTTTTTATTTTTAGTCATCAATATTAGTCCCTGGAAGGGACTAAAAATGGTCAGCAGAAGGGAAAAAATTTAACCCCACAAAGACTAATATTGATGACTAAAAATGAGCAAAAAATTTTACTGGGACAGAAACCCGAAATCTGAAATTTTATAGAGATCAAAACCTTATCTAACCCTAATTTTTAATTGCTTTTGTTTGGTTACTGGAAGAGCAAGGGAAGGAAATAATGTCCAAACCAAAACCCTTTAAGACTAAAAGCTAGAGTTTGAAGACTAAAATTTTCAAATTTCTTAATATATCCTATGCTCAATTTTCAAATTTCTGGTTACATCCTAGACTATGAAACTAGTTTTCAACAACAGTAAAGAGGGCTAAAGAAATATTAAGCTTCTGTGAGGAATTCACAACAGAACTTTCATGAATTTACAGTAAAGAAAAAAGGTGCAATTCTAAGATTGTATAAAACAAATTGGCAATGGTAACTAATTCACTACCTTCTATTCATCAATAATGAAGCTTGATTGCTTCTGGAGGATGCAACAGCAGCCTGACCATCTTCTCCACCATTTGTTCTGGAACTGAAAAGAAGTGTCCCCGAAGGATCACTAATCCGAGGAGATGTTTGCCTTGATTGAGATGAATCTTGCTCTCGCATATGGTTATGATGATAATACCGCCAATAAAGCAGAGGGAGGGTAGCAGCACATCCAGAAGCATAACCAATGATCCATTGAAACAACGGGGTACGCGGATGTTCATGCCTTGACAAAGACAAAACAATGATAGACACAACAATCTGGCTCACCAGTAGGACCAGCTCAATAGATATCCATAACCCTGAATGGACAGGACTCCTATTCCGCCGAGTATCGCCACGTCTTAAAAACGATGAGTTCCGACTATTTGAACCATTAGATACACTAGTTGCTGAAACTGAAGGCTGAGAAAGAGGCATCCTTGCACCACTAATTCTTTCTTCATGTTGTGTTGCATCTGCTGCACCGTTAAAATGTCTATCGTGATGTGATGCAGACGTTGTGGAAGCATCGACACTCCCAGCTATTTCTATAACATGCTGACTGCCATTTAAGCTCCCTGGCCGCTCCATCAACAACGGCAAAGTGTCACTCAGACCTTCAAGATACAGTTCTAGTGAGATAACAATAACACCCATCTAACTCCATCACCAAGGGGTCATAGATTAACCCACAAAACAAACACACACACACACACACACACACACATATTTAGACCACCTTCATATGAAATTTGACTGAAAACAAACTCTTTTCATTGCACTAGCAAAATCAGGATGCTGCAAAATCAGCTACTTCCATTGGTATTCTGTTAAGAAGCAACATTTACTTCCAAAACCACACACAGCTCTAATCTTGCACTATAAAATCAATATGTTAACAATTTTAAACTAAATTTCAAACCTTTTTTTTTCTGTTTATAAACAATTTTAAACAAATTGTTAAAAACACACTGCATACAGTTGAATGCGTGCAGAGCGAGAAAGGAACATTACCTAACCTAATTTCCGCAAGTGGCAAAGCGAGAAATGAAAACAACTGTAACAATCGTTTCACGGCGATCAAAAAATGAAAACCTAAACAATTGAAAAAAGAAAGAAAAACAATAAAATAAAACTGAATACGTGTTTCAACGAAACAACAGTGTGCGATTTCGTGTCATCACGTGGTTGATGATGTGGTTTCTTCTGAATTTAAGCGAAGAAGAGAGTTTAAAGCGAATTCGGGAAATGAAAGAGAGAAAGAAAGAAAGTACCTGAGAGAGTGTGTGTGACGAAAGAAAGAGTGTGAAGAGGGGTGGCTTTTTTTTTTGCTATGTGGATGATGATGATGATGATGAATCGACAAAACGACAATCAAGAGAAGCGAAACGGGAGCGTTGACTCGAAGAATCGCAAAGGCTCGAGGAAAACGACAACGGGAAATGGGATGGAGAAGCGCATCGGAGGGGAATAAACGACAGAGGAAAGGGGAAACGGCGCCGTATGGGGTGGGGTGACGGAGGGAAAGAGGAACGAAACGAGGTGTCACAATCACACTTCCGCTGTTACTTCCTTGCGGTGTTACTTCGCACTCTTGCAGTATCTTTTTTTTTTTTTTTTCCTTTTCCTCGAAAATGATGACAATGAAACTATGAATGAGGATAAAAATAGGGTTAATTCATTTTTGTTTTTCAAATTTTATTTTTTTAATTTTTGTCCATTAATTTTTTTTTCATATTTTTATCTTCAAAATTATATTTTTTAATTATGTTAGATACTTCTATGGAAAACTATTTTGAAATTGAATTAAAAATTAATTCAATTTTATTATAGTCAATGTTTAAAACTAATAGATAATGTAAAAAAAAAAATAACAAAATTATCAAAATTGCTAAAAAAAAAATTAATTTTTTATATCAAAATGATAAAAAAAAATTGGAGTAACAAAAATACAATTAAGCTTTAAATCTTTAAATGTCTTAAATAATACTTTTTTTTTGTGAAGAGGATAAAAAATACTACTACTGGTACTTAATTATATATAAATTATTCTCAATTAATTTGTTGTTCAACTCATTTTGTTTTTTAAAAATTATTATTTAATTAGCTTGTGTGATCAATATTAATATCAATAACAACAAAATGTCCTACAAATAATAATTTTTTTTCACGTGTCACTTTTCCTAGTCAACAAGTATAAAATCACTCAATTCAAATCAATATCAACATCAAGTATAATTTATTTCTTATGAATTAAAAAAAATCAATATCAACATAAATATCAATAAAAAGTCTTATAAACAACAATTTTTTTCACGTGTCACTTTGTTAACATGTATAAAATCATCAATTTAAATTAATGTCAATATAAATAATAATAAAAAGTCCTACAAACAATAACTTTTTTTCACGTGTCACTTTCTCATCAACAAGTATAAGATCATCCAATTCAAATTTTAACTATCAAAGGAAATTTTCAAAAACCATCATGAATATTGAACCGGTTATAAACTGAATCATCAATTGGTTGATCCAAAAGTCCAACATCAAACGTTAGAAACCAAAGAATAAACAAAAGGAAACAACCTCTCAATTCGGAAAATCTATTGAAAGTTTCAACGGTAAATAGTGAATTTGTTTAAAATTATAATAAATATTTATAAAATAATTAATTATTTTATAGATAAATAGGATTTGTTTTTTTAAATAAGTAGAAAATAATTTATTTTAAGCTAAAGTAATTTAGATAAACATATTAAAAATATATATAATTATTTATTTATTAAAATAAATTTAAACAAACTACTGTGATGCATTTTCTCTATTATTTAGTTTAAAATGTGCTTTGGGTTCGTGGTGAACTTTTTCCAATTTTATGGTACTATTACATGGAAGCCAGTAGTTTTAAGCAGTGAAATGTTTCTTCTTATTGGTGCATTGCTGCACAAGAGCATTCCATTCCATTCCCAAATCCCAGGATAAGGATGAATGACATCATGGTATGAGAAATCAATCCATTCATAGAAAGTGTTGGAAAAAAAAACACATCTTCTTTATTACTCACAATGATGAGAAAAATACATCATAATAAATGAGGCAAAACTATAACGAAAATAGAAAAAATCACCATTTTACTTAATGTGGTTCGACACCTCATACCTACATTCACCACACAACTTTGTTTAACCTGATTAGACTCTCATCTCAACATCTACAACCTTGTCATAAGTTTTATGGACAAACTTATAAAGCCTCATTTTATCTGATCGAGATCTTTCACTTAGGGTGGTAACCCTTTACAAGTTAAGTAATTTTTTTATCTTAAGAACATTTATATATAGACCACCAGATCAACAAGAGGTCATGAGACATTTTGGTGGTTTACCTACTTGAAAGCTCTCCAATAATTTTTCTTTCATGAAATTACTTCAAATATGTCACTTCATCACTTACTATTATTTTAATACAAAGAATAAATTTTACTTTGGAAACCTAATGTGTGATTTGTTGCTTGAAGTTGTGACCCAATTTAACAGCAAATAGAATATGCATTAGTCAAGATAGTTCATCTGAATTTTTACCCGCATTACATAAAGGTCATTAAATGGGTAGAAATTGTGGCAAAAGTAAACAATTACCTTCAGTGGCCACTAAAAGAGTCACTAAAGTTTACTGGTTATTTAATGGATCTTTATATATTATGACAGTAATGCAACCATCACATAATTGCCGCTAAAAGAAATAATGACGAGTTAAATAGCCACAAAGAATATAGCAATGGCAACTAAAAGTTAGTTTTGGTGTAGTGCAATGATGTATATTTTCCTTATTTGATTTACAAGTATTTGTAAGAAAATAAAGAGCATGTACTAAGGAATGTTATAAATGAAAGTGACAGAAAAAACATTAAAAATACTAGTCCTAATCTATAACACCCAAACATAATTTCGTGGGAATATTAAAAAGACGAATGACATAATAACTTACATCAAAACTTGACTTTTATCATACTTAATAGGCATATACTCAAACTATATCATTTGTAAGAATTCTTCTAATGTACAATTTTCTTTATTAGCAGAGAAATAACTTAAAAGCAATTCCATGGTGGTAGAATCAACATATAAACCTTTGCTTCTCATTAGTTTAAGATATTTTGTTGACATTGAAATATCATATCTTCGTAGCAATCCTTGGACAAACACATTATAAGAGCATTCATCTGGGGAGAAACCATTCTCTTCCATTTTCACCAGTATGTCCTTAGCATCATCCAATAGTCCTTTATTACATAAACCTTTAATCATTGTGTTATAAGAAAAAACATCAATTTTCACACCTTTAACTGGCAGAAGAAAAAATAGTTCTCGTGCATCATTGAGTTTTCCAAAACTACACATTCCATTCAAAACAATATTGTATATTACAGTATCAAGATCCAAATTCATCTTCAACTCCCTAAACAATGATATTGCCTCATGATAAAAATGGCACTTGAAGAGGCCATCCAAAACAATGGCACACGTTTGAAGATCAGGAAGTTGATCATGTTTATGCATAATAAAAAACAATTCTTTCGCAGCTAGTGGTTTATCTGCTTTGCAAAATCCTCCAATAAGAGTGCTCCAAGTGACAACATCTAGATTGTGTCCTTTATTAACCATTTCACCCAAGAGATACATAGCCTTATTTATATTTTTAGTTTTACACCATCCATGGATTAATGAATTATAAGTTACAACATCGGGTAAGTAGCCCTTGTGAATCATCAAATCAAACACTTTCATGGCATCCTCCATTTGACTTAGCAAACAATGAGCACTAATCATTGAATTATACGTGACAACATCAGGTTTCACTTTCATACACACCATGAAACTTAGTGTGCTTTTCGCCCTTGAAATCATCTTTTTTTTGCAAAAATCATCAACCAAGACATTAAAAGTTTGGACATTTGGCATGATTCTGTTTCTCATCATGTTACCTAGTAGAATTGCAACCTTTTTCCATCTATCAGAATTACAGAGACCATGAATTAAAGTGTTGTAAGTAACAAGATTAGGTTGAATACCTTTTCTTGTGATCATGTGTGAGAACAAATCCAAAGCCTCAGATATCATACCATCCTTGCAAAGACCATCAACAATTGTGCTATAAGTTACAACATCCAACTTACAATTTCTTTTCTCCATCTTCTTGAGATATGAGATAGTTGCAGATATGCCACGAACCTTACACAATCCATTAACTATTGTTGCATGAGTGTAACCATCTGAATCATAGCCTATGTTTTCCATGTGATCAACAAACTTCACTGCTTGAGCCACATTGCCTTCTATGCAGAGCCCGTTGATGATGGTGTTAAACGTCACCAACGTGGGCTCGATGCCAATTTTAAACATAAGTCCTAAAACAGAGAATCCAAACACAGTTTGGTTTAAACGACATAGACAATTGATGACGACATTGAGAGTGTAGATGTCTGGTTTGACCCCTAAGGAACACATGTGTTTGATGTGGGAAATGGCAGTTGTGTAATGCTTCATCTTTACAATGATGCTAAACAATAAGTTGAAGTCCTTGACACATGGAAAAGGCTTAGTTACAACCATTTTGCAGAAGAAATCTGAAGCAGTGTCAATAGTTGTCACAGTAGTTCTCATGGAATCTAAGAATTGGGCTCTATTAATGGTTGCAACATTTGTATGAATACCACTAACGAAGGTTGAAGAATGTGATGGGGGAACAGAAAAATAACCAAAGTGTGGAAGAAGAGAGAAACTATGAAATGAAATGCTTCTTTGCAACATTCTGATTAGCATTGAAAGAAAAGTGATAAGTGTTGAAATGGAATAAGAAAGTGAAAAAATTCAATGAAAGAAGATATAGGTTGTATGGAATTGATGTGAACTAGGACTCCGATATACTAGCATAGAATCCCTCTAAATAGGAAAAGGTTAGATTTGACTTGGCAAGTTATTTAGATACAGCAGAAACGGGGTAGGCATTTCTATTTGGACTATTATATTTCATTATTTAATGGTTATTTATATTTAAAATAATTATCTTGCATCAATCATATTTATGTAAATTTTTTATAAATAAATTTTTTTTACATAAAATTAAATCACTTCAATAAATATTTATTTATAAAAAATATCTTTTTTTAATTTTAAAATTCCAAATTATCTCATTATTTTATTATTTTTTTAAAAAAATCATGATTATTTATAAATTTTTGTTTTATTTTTATTTTTAAAATTTCAACATACTATTTAAAATTTGTCATATTTTTTCAATTTAAAATTTAAAGTTACCTCACTACTTTTAAAAAAAAAAAAATTAAATTAAGACTAAGGTTTAAAAAGTATTCACATTAAAAAAAATTGTTAATTTTTTTAATTTCCATCTCATTACACTATTTTTGGCTTTTTAATTTGTGGATTTTTTTTTTTATATTTCAAAACCAAACAATTAGTTATCCAAACAAGTAATTAAATAGAAAAGAAAAGCAAAAAAGTTAAATTAATTACATAGATCATTATTATTTAATTTTTATCTAATATCTCTTTACTTCTTTTTTTGGCTTTACTTATTTAATCTTATACTCTTTGTTTTTTTTTTTTAGTGAATATACTCTTTATTTATTTAAAACATAAAATAAGTTTTCTTGATTTTTATTTTAAATAAAATACCATAGCTCAATTACTTTGAAAAAACGGCATATTCACTTTAGAAAACACTATGCTTATTAATATTTCTTGAGTTAAATTATGGTAATGCCACACTTGTGTGTTCATATTTTTATGCGGTTGTTATAGTTTTATATGTTAAAATTAATATATATATATATATATATATATATATATATATATATTATGATATTTTATTATATATTAACATATAAATTAAATTTATTAATTAGTTTAGTTCTATTTTTTTTATTATTGTGTATAATTGGTTTAATGGTTGATTATTTGTCTAGTTAAAATATTTTATAATTTTTATAAGCTTTTTTTTGCTTTCAAATTTATAATTGATTTTTTAATTTTTGTACATGACATTTATAAAATTTACTTCATATTTTAAATATTTATCATGTTGATCTCCAACTTCTTATAATTATTTTTATTTTTTTATTATTACACTCGAACAAAAGTGTGAATATTTCTTATTAATACAAGGTTACAAATATTGTAGACATATATGGAAATTTCTTTCTCAAACAAAATTCTCATTTTTTTATTATGTTTTTACCACTCACTTAAAATTGTGAATATTTATTAAATAATAAATTCAAAACGTAATATTATTTATCTTCTTTATCATAAAATTGATTGAAAAATCATAAGAAAATAAATTAATAACCATAAGAATTAATCAACAAATAAAACAAATTATCAAGTATTTTAAAATACTCAAATAGAATTTTAAAAATAGTCTCCCACTAATTTTTAAAATAAAAAATATATATTCTTAATTTGATTTTATTAAAAAAAATCACTTAAATGTGAAAAACAAAAGAATCAAACAAAAAATAATTGTAAGAATTTTGCAAAAACAAAATAACAAATATAAACAATAAAAAAGTAACAATATAAAAACAAAATAATTTTTAAAACATAACTCTAAATTTATAAAAAAAAAATAATTTTAAACTAAGTTTCTTTCTTCTTATTTTTTTTAATTTTAAAACTTATTTTGATTTAAAATTCTACAATATTTAAGATTTAGGATTTTAAATTAAGAAAAAGAATTAACCAAATAATGGGAGAAAAATAAGAAAAAAGGTTTATAAATTAATGTAAAGTAAAAAAATTTGAAATCAAAGATGTCCTTCCGCCATTTGAATTCTAATTCTTCAATTCAAATGTAAAATTAAGAAAAGTAATTAAACAAAAATTGAAGAGAAAAAAAGGGTATAAATTAGAGAAAAAGGAATTAAAATTTAGAGCGGTTAAATTTTTAGAACTTATTATATAAATAAATACATTTCTTTAAAATTAAATATTCAACACAAAATATGTAATAATCACTCACAATAATGAGAGTGTTCAAACCCATAAAAATTAGGGATAGAATAATAAAATTGGTTATAATAATTTGAAATTAAAAAATCATCTATATATAATTATTTCATTTAGAGTAAATTAAGGGATAGAATAACAAAATTTGTTATAATAAACTATTTTTATAAATTTTGAATTTATAAAACAAACAAATGGGTGGATAACATGAAAATATATCTAACCGTAGAAACTCTCCTCACCCTTCAATCCATTGTAAGAGAAAAAAAACTATTAAAAAATGGTTAAATTTTACGTATTAAAACGAAAGAAAGGATTAAGAAATTATAATATTTCATGAGAAGTGTAAGATAAAAATGAAAATGAGTGAACAAAATGTTGATTCCTTCCTTACCTATTGTTATAGATACAATATATCATTAAATAATAACAAGATTTGACATACAACTTTCAATTAATAAAATTAAAAAAAAAACCGTGAAAAACTTATTTCCAATGAATTATAATTATACTATTTATAGAACAGTATTATTTTTTTATGAGATACTTGTATTTTTTCAAAATCTAAAAGTTAAAAAAATAAATACACCCAATTAGCAACTATTATTTTTTTAAAATTTTATTTCAACTATAATGAAAAATAGAAACTCATTCATTGTCCTTTTTTTTTTTTCTTGCTTGGTTCTCCTTTCAACTTCATGTTAGATGGATCAACAACAACAAGAAGAGAAAGAAACAGCTAAGAGGGTTCTCTCCATTACCCAAAATCTCTAGGTAGCTCTCATTATCTCTATCACCACATTCATAATTCCACTTGCCCTAAGTTTCTTTTTCTCTCTTTCTCTTCACTTTCCCAACAAAAAAATTTGTAACAATTGTGCTGAGAATGTGAGAGATTCTTTGGCTCAATTTCAAATCTTCAAATCCAAAATTTTCATATTGTTCTGTTTTTATTCTTCTTCTTCACTCCTTTTGTGATAAACGTTGTCATTTCCCCCTTTCTCTCATTCTCCTATTCTGCTTCTCCGTTCCTCTTTTTGGTTCATGTTCTTCGTCACCCACAAACCCCAACTTCCAAGATTTGATTTTTCCATCAATGCGTAACGCAAAATCGAAAATTTCCTCAGACCCATTTCAAATGCGGATCTCAATTTCGCGGGAGACCCCACATTGCTCGGATTTTCCGGTGATCGAGATCTAGGGTTTTCCCCTTTTCAAAGCTTTTTGCTGAAATCAACACTCTCGGGGTTCGATTGGTTCCGATTCTTCCTTCATGGGTTCAGTTTTCATCTGAAAGGTTCGTAATTCGTTGATTTCAGCTTCTGGGTCGCAATGCTCAAGCAAATCCTCAGCAAGCTTCCTCGGAAGTCGTTGAAACCCGACTCGGACGAGTCGACTCGGGGCGGCGACTCGGCATGTTCCGCAGATTCGCCACGTGCTGCCGGCGGGAGAGGCCACAAGCCA